>CM028380.1:74916720-75071454 GCA_013146195.2 Codonopsis lanceolata
GTACCGTGGCGTATAGGCGATCAGAACTGCGTCTTGCGGACCAACAGGCGAAACCCCCTTCGGCTACCGCTTATGGGTCGAAGCAATGATACCGGTTGAAATAGCTTTGCCGGTTATCGAGTTTCTCACTACTGAGAGCGAACAACCCGACTTGCGCGGGCAATAGACCTTGACCTCTTAGAAAGAAAGAAATTTGATGCCGACTCGAGAATGGTCAACTTCTGAAGCGGCGGGCAAAAGTTTATCATGACAAAAGGTCGGCGAGCCTTCATGGTTGGTATTTGGGTGCTCGAGAAAGATTGAGAATGAGCCAGTGGCGAGAATGGGGGAAAGCTATCACCTAGCAGGAAGGACCTTTCCGTTACTGGCATAATCGAGAAGGCACTTACACTCAGGACTCGGGAAGGAAAAGACTTAAAGCATCCACGGCACGCTAATCATTTGAAAAATACTATCCTTAGATTCGATCTTCGGTACATGTAGGGCAGACCACCGGCCACTGTTGAGGGTCACGAATATATTCAATAAAAGCAAATTTTCTACAACAATGATTGTTTACACTACATTCGAATAGTACGCGCCTCTGTGACGGGGCGAAGCCGGTCAACCTCAAAATACAGAGTACTAGTGAACTTAATTTCTCGTGGGTGAGATGCGGCCTGCCCCTTCACGTACTTTGGATGCCAGCGGTATGGGCCACACGCCCGTCGGATAGCGACTAAGCTACCTCGGGTTCCTATAGTGACCCGGCAACCTTGCTTAGTCGTATATCTTTACCGATTGATATCTGACAACCCGACTTTCGGGATACCACACCGAGAGCAATGGCCATGCCCGTTGTCGATCGCCAAGGCCGGGCCCCGCGGATCACACAGCTTCGCCCCAGGCGGTAGGGGCCTACCCGTTCAAAAGCCTTGGAGCATACTAAGCTCTCGAGCGGGGAAACTACGGATCGTATGCACGGTGGACATCGGCAACCTTAGGGCAAACAAATTAAACTCTGCTTTCGTGAGACGGTAACAAAAAGGTGTGTTCATTTACTATCTGGGCTAACACGATACCATGTTGCATGATTACTTAGTCAATAATTTCCGTTCGATATGTTTGGGGGTTACCCGCGCTCTGATTGTGTTGGCAACAAGCTGAGGAAAACAAGCAAATACTATCGGGCAGAAAGACTGGATAATTATAAATTGCAATCAGTCAAAAAGACCAGCTTGGCATAAAAGCATTAAATGAGTACATGCTACAATCATCCAAAAAAGATCCAGTGTTCAAAAAACCAACATGTCATCTGAGTTACATCGGTCGAAATATCGGTTTTCTGAGATCAACATAAATTCGGGACAATTTTAAAAAGGGCTCAAGGCCAAACAAACTTCGGCGTGGATGTTCTCGAGGGATAAATGCAGGCGGTGTAGCAACTCACCGGCGGCTTGCACTGACTCGCTAACGGCGAGATAAGCGGCCTCGGTAATCCGCCGCTTCTTTCTGCCCGTTTAGCTGACAGTGCATACATTGGCGCAGCGGGGTGGGAGGATCCCATGCCTCTAAGCCATCATCAGCATCATCTTTGGTCAAATCATCCAGCTCGCCTTAAGTATAAGGCACCAGATGGTGCAACTTCCGGGCCTCCAAGCAATAAGGATCAAGCAGCGCCCATTCAGCCATAGTGGCCATATCCACGCCCGTGCAGCGGCATCCGAGATGTGATTTGTACCCCTTTGCGTAGTAGGGAATATGGCTTTGCTTGCTTGAGGCATAGGTCGGGAGGCTTCAAATCCTTCCTTGCCTGCTTCTGGCGACCACCGGTTGGTTGGGAAAAACCGTATGATCGCGGCATCCTTAATTACTGTTCTTTAAGCGCGCCCGGCTTCGGCTGAAGAAATCGCCTAACGATCAAGGCCCGCCGGCGGCACGAGATTTCTTGTTGGGCATGAGGTCGTTTCTCTTGGCCAAGTATTTGTTATCGCCTCCACTGCCAGCCTACGCCTCTTTCAAAGACTTGTCCAATACGGCCACTGATCACCCTTGTTCTTCACTCAACCCCGCTAGCTCTTTCCCTGGGCTTCAACTTTTCTGCGAACATCAATTTCCTCAGCCAGATTCGGCCAGATATGTTGGTACACGAGGAAGCGATCCGTAACAAACAATCACGAGCAAAAGTCAAGAACTCAACAAAAACACCATCGGGCCGAAAACGAGTATGGGCATACCGCTCAAACTAAGCCCGAGATATGTCCGGAGAGAAGACATGTCCCACTGCCGCTCCTTGGCCATTAGGATATCTTTCCCCGAAGCAGCCCGCTTCACTATTCCTTTCCCCACAAGCTCTAAGCAGATCGCCTGCACAGGGGGCCAAATCCATACGTGCCGATGTTAGGGCCCTCGTGACAAATAAGTAGTCACAATTAATCGCCCGGCAAGCACAGTGGACTGGTTGTATGCATCCGAAAATCGGAAGCGAATGGCCTTATGTTGGGAAGACTCCGGCAAAGATGTTCAATCCAGTCCCGTGACCCGCCGGCCGGAGGATCGATCACTGACCATGGGAGGATGCTCTTTTCCTTTTTCCACCGCAGCCTCTAAGCAAAGAAAGCCAAATCGTTGTGCCACATCAGAGCATCACCGCCTACCCGAGGAGGGGGAGGTGGCACTTCTTCAACGCTGTTTCTTGGGCCTTCGTCACCTCGTCGCCTGAATAAAAAGGGACTGCTGGGATAGTCGGTGGTCAGCTTGCTGCGGCCACCCGGCTCTCTCGCTTCTCGAGCCTCGTGTTGTCTCAAAGTCAACATAGCTGCAAAAAGGAAGACAACTCAGTATCACAGCCCGAATGAAAATGACCAAACAAACAGTAAAAGGGAAAAGTAAAGCCCAAACCGACCAGGAACATCAGTATAGGCAGGCGTACAGTCGTGCCCGAGCCTACGACAAACTTGACAGTCTTCACGGAAATTCTGCTCATGATAATCGCCCCAATACTCATGGGCCTCTTCAGCGTCAAAAGAACACAATGGCTCCACCAGGAAGGCGGCCGGAGCACCCGGCCAAAGCGTAGGTTTCGGGGGTTGCACACTAATTCCTTCCAATCAAACAGGCGCTCTTGGCTAACTCTTTTCTCCCCATCCATCACAACACCCAGTGCATCCCGGATAACCGTCCAGGCGACGAGTGTCACCGGTGGTGAAGCCGCCACGGGGGAGTTTGGGAACGTTTTTGCAATCCTGACTCATAGGCATTATCGGCCAACCAGTTCGGGACTCGATCAGGACAACTCTCCTATCCCAAGCCTCGACTTTCCCCGGTACATCGAACAGGATCCTGAGAAAGCTGGAGTTGGACCGAGCATTCACCCGGCCATAAACATCAACGCTCAGAATAAAGTGACGTCGGAAAATCTTGCTCGTGGGCTCTATGCGCAACAGGCGGCACACCACAATATACGCCATCAAGGCCCTCACCGTGTTCAGCATTAGGTCACCGGGCATCGGGCAGAATTCCTGAAGAAACAGGAGGATAAAAGGATCTAGGGGGAGGCGTAGCCCCACGCGGAAGAAGTCAGCAAAGAACAACAGCTTCCCGTTTTGTTCGCGAGGGTACTCACCATCTACCAACGCAGCCTTCTCTACTCGATAATCCTCAGGCTCTATGCCCATCGAGGTGAACCAGGCGGTTAATTTGGCCGGGGTATCCAACGAGGCCCAGTGAGCTGCGTACAGCGTTTCGTCGGCATCGATGTCGAGGCGAGGCGAGGCGAAAGTCGTAGCCTCGTTTCTGTGTGCGATGCTGCGTCTCCGCCTCGCGATAGGAATATTATCTGAATCCTCCTCAGCTGAAGGGCAGGCCTCATTGACTGCCAAACGTTCCCTTGCCCCGTGCAACATAACATCATTAGCCCTCATTTCGGGCAGAAGTTCTTTTTGCTCGGCCAATTGAGCGTGGCCCCGCCCGCCAGAAATCAAGCGGCCTTGTTCCACCTCTCCCTCAGACAAGCTTGAAGCGGACAAAGCAATCACAGGCACATGAGCTTGTGAATCCACGACTACTCGGGGTTGGGCAGCTACGACCTCACCGGCCACGGACTCGTCGCCATCTTCAAATACGACGTCGGGAGACGGAGTTTTCTCACTGCTCATCGGGTCGTTCTGCCCGCCGTAGCTAAACTCTTCCCGATCATTTTCAGAAAACTCTCCGTCAGACATCTACAGAGATCGAGGAAAAGCACGGTCAGATCTTGCTCGTGTAAAAGAACAATCACTAAGAAAGGGGAAGAAACCTTAAGTCTAGGTAAATCCAAAAGGCCTTGCCCCCCTATCAGATTGGGCACAATTGGGGGACTCTCCTCGATCTCAACCTAGGGTCTCTCCTAATCTTATCATAGTTACTCAGAAAATGTAGAAGATAGAGAAATGAGGAAAAATCGTACCCAGAGATGAAGATATTGCGGAAACAAATAAGAACGAAAACAAAAATTTTGATGAAGAAACTTACTGTTAAGTTTCTGGAGAAGCTCTGCTTCGTGAAATGAAGGAGCTGAGGTGCAAGACAACAGCAGCGACACCGACGACTGGAGAATTTCTGGAAAATAGGGGGCAAAGATCTGCAATACTACTCTCTATGTTTCTCTCTCTAGAAAACTCAGGGCACGTAAAGTTCAAATGATTTGAAGCTTCAAGTTTAAATAGACAAGGGAGACGGGGGTTTTTGGGGGATCGCGCTGGAAGCTGAAAAGACAAATGCTGCCGTGAGTCGAGCCACGCCGCGCGCATTAAATCTTGGCGATCCGGGACTAAGCGCCCCGTCTTTTCGGTCACCTTTTTTAGCGGCTCACGCGCGCCCCGTCCTTTCCTCTGGCAGAGCCTCATCTGGCAGTTACACAAAGTTCTAGAACCATCCCCAGCAAAGCTCAGCCCGATCATTTACACTACGGAAATTCACAAGGGTTCAAGCCCGAGCTACGAGCAATCTCATACCATACTATACGCTTCCCGCCTCGAGCATGAATACTCACCAGGCAAGAAGCTAAGGGCCACTGATACGCCCGGCCCAAACCTGAGCACGGGCAAAGCACGTGTTATCCTCACGTCTTGGAGTCCAAGCCAAACATTATAAGACCCGAGGCCCGCGAGCATGAGTAGAGCAGCATTTAGCAGCGAGCATGAGTAGAGCAGTATCTAGCAGCGAGCATGATATTCCCGATCCAACCTGGTCGGGCACGGGCCCAGCCTGTCCGACCAGGGGCCTTGCCCGGGTAATATATCCAAATACATAAGCTATCGTACAAGCGAGCAGGGCCATGCCCGCTCAGTCCAAATCGAGCAGAAGACACCAGTAGCTTGCCCGCCAAGACACGGCTAAAAGTTACCATATGTAGGCAGGACACTTGCCTTATCTATTCCTGATATCGCGCGGCCAGCTGCATATCACCATGAAATCTAGAGTTTCACTCCTTGTTGAACAAGATGACTAAAGAAGCCGAATCTACCAGTTCACCACGAAGGGTCAATAAATACTCCTCCACCGGACATCGCAAGGTACATGCACACATATACTCGCCTCTTCCTTGAGTTACGGTATTACGTCTCACACTTGATACTTACTCTCACGGCAGGAGGTTTCGCGAGGCCTTGCACTTCCACTCAGGTTTTCTTTGCTCTCAGCCAGGTTCAAGGAAGCAGATTCAAGCCCAGATATCCTACCCAAAGTGCAGACGGCCCAAGCTGAAGATTTTGCCACATCACCTGGATTTCAACGTGTCCTTAAATCCTCAAAGCCTAACTCTGCAATAAGAATGAACAACCATGAACTAGGCAGGGGCACTCCCTGCAAAGGCCCTCCGGCGTAAGAATCAATACAAGATTCAGCAAATGGGAATACAATTGAGCAGAGTTTCAGCTAGAGAATATGATTGCGCGTACCTTTCTCTTTCATTTTTTGGAGTTTTTATAGATGCCGGAAGACATGATTGCTAATAACTGCTCATAACTGCCCACTAATGATCATGGTCATAATGACGGGCATATTAACTGCGCCTATTAACTCCCCATTAAGTATAACGGTATAAATGGAGACTTTTCCGGACAGAACCGTCCTTAATTGATCACAAATCTTGCCCGGACATAACTGTCCTCAACTGGAAGCAGATCTCGCTATAGCAAGCATAGCAAATCATGCTCGCGCATTAAGTCTGCCTGTTGGTTAAGCCCCCAACTCGCTGACATCTTCCTTGGTTAGGGACAAATCCATGCTCGCTTGCTCGGATAACACACACCTGCCCGGCACGTGACCCATAACTTGGGCCTATTGGGCCAGGCAGTTCAGGGGCATTAGTATTAGTATATATAACATCTTCTATTGTCAATAGTAGAAGACTTATATTTAAAAACTTTTACAACTAACAACTTCTAACCAATATGAGATAAAACTCTTCAAGGTGAGATATTACTTCTAATGACTCACTTTTAACACCATACCTTAAACTTTGATATCTTATTCATCCAAAACTTGATTTTGACAAATAAATATATCATTTCAATGTTCTTGCCGAGTAGAACACATTTGCACAATTACATTTGTCAATAAACAAATGATACGTAAAGAAATTTGTGCCTCAAGTTACACAATTTCTTTCACTAAAAACACGAATTTTTTATTAAGTATTATACTTTAAGTCTTGATATCTTATTCATCCAAAACTCGATTTGGACAAATAAATATATCATTTTGATGCTCTCACCGAGTAGAACACATTTGCGCAATTATCTTCGCCAACAAACAAATGACACGTAAAGAAATTCGTGCCTCAAGTTGCACAATTTCTCTCACTAAAAAACACTATTTTTTTAAACAAGTATTATACTTTAAGTTTTGATATTTTATTATCCAAAACTCGATTTGAACAAATAAATATATCATTTTGATGCTCTCACCGAGTAGAACACATTTGCGCAATTACCTTCGCCAACAAATAAATGACACGTAAAGAAATTTGTGCCTCAAGTTGCATAATTTCTTTCACTAAAAATACTAATTTTTCAACAATAGAAGAGATGTATCACACATTGGTTAGAAATTGATGTTGGTTAAAAAAGTACTATTATTAAGTACCAATAAAAGAAATGCATCATACATTGGTTGGAAAATGATGTTGATTTTCAAAGTCATTTGATAAAAGACTTTTACTATTATTATCAATAGAATATGTATATCTCACATTGGTTAGAAAATGATATTGAGTTTAAATTATTTTATATTATTACTAATAAAAGAAATGTATAACGCATTGTTTAAAAAGAAAATGTTAGATTTTAAAGTATTTAGACTAAAGACTTTCACTTTTACAAATGATCACGCAAAATTGGTGGTGACCTTGTCGTTTTGTCCACGTGAGAAGCAATGCCGAGGGTGACTGTTTAGCTAGGCTTGTGGATAAGGACCTGGATAAGACAAAACATGAACATCGTTAAGGAGTCGAGTTTGCCCCGACTCGAACCCTCCGGCGTGAGAATAAGATCTCCGGGATAATGTGCAATAACTGTGTAAAACAAGATTGTTTGTGTTTTTGATCCAGATAAGTGAATATGATAAGCGTAATAGGATATCTGAAAATGACTTGGCCTAAAACAGTGTAGAATAGCTCCTATTTGTACCTGAATGGTTACGTGAGGTGGCGTCTTTTAACTGGGGAACATATTGCGGGCTTGCGACTAGTATTTAATGATATGTAGCCGTGTCAGGGATGATTGGGCGGGTTGAGGTCGGGGAGTTGTTAGTTGCGCGTGTCAGCTCTTGAGTGTTGGTAGGCTCCCTGTCAGGTCCGTTGATCATTGACTGTTGCCGAGACCGAACTGGTTGAGATAGGAGGCAGTGGTCGTAGATTGTGCCTCTCCTTGTTGAGACCGAACTGGTTGAGACAGTGTCTTTCCTTGCCGAGACCGAACTGATTCAGACAGTGCTTCTCCTTGTCGAGACTGAACGAGTCGAGTCAGGAGGTAGTGGCTGTAGATTGTGCTTTTCCTCGGCTTCAACGTCCTTTTACTCGCATCTGCCGAGATCTCCTTGATCCGACAATCAGACACCTCCCCCTCGGCGGTTTTTATCATGAGTGGGTCCCGTAGTGGGGTCGAGGGAGATTTCCTAGGCTTCGTCCTTTCAACAAGAGATGTATCTCACATGGTTACAAAATATTCTACTATTATTACCAATAGAAGAGATGTATCACACATTGGTTAGAAATTGATGTTTGTATTAAAAATACTATTATTAATTACTAATTGAAAAGATTTATCATACATTGGTTAGAAAGTGATGTTGGTTTTCAAAGTTTTTTGATAAAGGACTTCTACCATTATTACCAATAGAAGATGTGTATCTCACATTGGTTAAAAAAATGATGTTGATTTTTAATTATTTTAGATTATATAAAAGACTTACTATTATTAGCAATAGAAGATATATATCACACATTTCTTATAAATTGTTGTTGGTTTTAAATTACTATTATTACCAATAAAAGAGGTAAATCTTACATTGGTTAAAAAGTGATGTTAATTTTAAAAGTCTTTAAATAAAAAGACTTCTACTTTTATCATTAATAAAAGAGAAGAGAAGAGATGTATCCCATTATATAAAAAGAGATGTTGGTTTTATATATATATTTTTAGATAAAAAACTTCTACTACTATTACCAAATAATGAAATGTATTACACATTGGTTAGAGAGTGACGTAGATATTAAAAGTCTTTTTATAAAAAACCTAATACCAATAGAAAAAATATGTATTTCACATTAGTTAGAAAAGTGATATTGGTTTAAAATGTTTTTAGATAATATACATCGCATTTGTTACAAAAAGATCCACATTATTTAGAAACACATATTGGTTATAAAATTCATAGATAAACAAAATTTTATGTTATTATCAATATAAGAGATGTATCACATATTGTTTACAAAGAGATGTTGGTTTCAAAATTATTTAGATAAAATACTACTACTATTATTATTTTTATGTTATAACCAATAGAAGAGATGTATCCCACATTGTTTAGAAAGAGATGTTGATTTCAAAAGATTTTATATAAAAGACTATTATTATTACCATAGAAGAATGTATCTCACATTTGTTAGAAATTAATGTTGGTTTTAAAAATACTATTATTACCAATAGAAAATATGTATATCACATGGTTAGAAAGAGATATTTGTTTTAAAAGTCTTTAGATAAAAGTCTTAAACTTTTATTACCAATAGAAATAGAAAAGAAGTATATCATATTGTTAGAATACGAAAAATGTGTATCTTACATTGTTTAGAAAAAAATGTTAATTTTAAAAGTCATATAGTAAAGACTTTTACTCTTATTACTAATAAAAGATATGTATCTCACATTGTTTAAAAATAAATGTTGGTTTAAAAAGCTTTTAGATTAAAGACTTTTTTGTTACAAATAGAATAGATGCATGCATCTCACATTGGTTACAAAGTATTATAATATTATTATCAATGGAAAAGATGTATCACACATTGGTTATAAATTAATGTTTGTTTTAAAAATACTATTATTACCAATAGAATAGATGTATCATACATTTGGTTGAGGGTATTGTTTGTTTTTAAAGTCTTTAGATATAAAACTTCTACCATTATCAGGGTCGTTCCTAACATTTAATTGGCTAAAGGCGAAGCTCAAGAAAGAGCTCTTATTTAGTAACAAAAATTAATATTTAGAAAAAATTGCGCTCCACTTTTTTAAAAATTTAATCGCTAAAGTACTTTTTTTTTTTCAACTGGAAAAAGTCACCTTTAGTGGCAAAATGATTACGATACCCTTAATGAACCCTAGGCACACTATGGAGGTCATTATTTTTGCACCGCGATTAATCAATTTTATCGCATTATTTTTTGCACTGCGGTTCAATAGTGTAATCGCTAATCTATTTTTGAACCGCGATTCATCAATTTTTATTGAATTAATTTTACATCGCGGTTCAATAGTGTAACTACTAGTATATTTTTGACTTTTTGTACCACAATTCATCAATTTTTGTGCATTAATTTTTACACCGTGATTCAATAATATAATTGCTAGTCTATTTTTGAATCGTGATTCATCAATTTTAATGCATTAATATTTTCCCCTAATATTTATGCATATGTGACCCAAGTCATAACATACTCAAGAAATATTAAGGCTATAACTATTACTAATTTGACTGTTTGAGAATTATCGAATTAGAATGTATGAAGTGAGTTAGGGCCGTGTCTTAAGTTTGAGAATTACCGAATTTGGTTATTTTCTTTAGATTTGGGGCCTCTTTAACTAGCTGCATAAAAAAAAGCACTAACTCAATATAATACTATTACTAATACCTATAAAATTTTAGGCCCCTAATTAGCTTGGGCCCTAGGCTGATGCCTAGCCTGCCCTTGCCCAGGGTCGGCCCTAACCATTATTATCAATAGAATATGCATATCTCATATTGGTTAGAAATTGATGTTGATTTTAATTTTAGATAAAATATTTTTACTATTATTTATAATAGAAGAGATATCATACATTTGTTAAAAAATAATGTTGATTTTAAAAGTTTTTAGATAAAAGACTTTTACTTTTATCATCAATATAATAAAAGATTTTTCAAATATACATATGAAATGACTTTTAACTTATTATGTGTTGTTATGTGTAGTAATTATGGAGAAATATGAAAACATAATGGAAATTTATATGATATTCTTTTGTTAAAGTTAATATACATTTGGTGGTCGTAGAACTACCTAGCAATCACCAGGCATGTATATAGTTGATACAAGTCTCTTTTGACTTAATTCTAAAGTTTGATTGTATATAGTCTATACAAATCTTTTTTAACTTAGTTCTAAAGTTTGAGGTAGATCATCGAACATGTAGATAGTTGTACGGGTCTATTTTAACTTAATTCTATAGTTTGAATCAGTGTTCTAAAAATCGGCCTAGGCGGCGCGCGCTAAGCGTACCACCACGCCTAGAAATTTGGCAAATCGGCGAAAAAATCGGCTAGGCGGGCTAGGCGGCCAACTGCTGATTTTTCCTATTTTTTTAGTTTTTTTAAAAATTTTGGCCCTAAATAATGTCATTTTGGGTTTTTAAAATAATAATAATAATAAATATCAATTTAAAATTATTAAATTATTTTTATAAATTTGTAATTGTCAACGGACCTATGGATAATTGAATTGTTGACTATTTTTGTAATATTTTGAACCGTAGATGATATTAAATTTCTAGTTTTACCTTTAAAATTTAACACCATACTGTAATTATTACTTTTAAATTATTAGGTGATATTTAGTATTAGTATAATTAAAAAAAATTATGTTTAATAATTAGGTTATAATAAAAATATATTAAAAATCGATATTATGTCTTATTTACCGCCACCCCGTATATATCCTGCCTAGGCGCCTAGGCGCAGGCCTCCCGCCTTTTTTAGAACCTTGGTTTGAATTACGAAAAATGCATCTTTATTGAAGTTTGGTTACGAGAACTTTATGCGATTTAACGATAAAAAAAAATCACCCAAAATCTTATTTATTGTGTTTTTATCGAAGGTAAATGTTATTACGAGTTCGAGCTTGTCACGTTACCACGAGCCTTATTGTTAAAGCCGATTGAATAGTGTTTGTGATAATTTGGAATCTTTATGTTATTACTTAGAAAAAAATTGATCTGTGTATAGATTAAGTAAATTTAATTTAATAACACTAACACTAATTGTTGTATAAATATTACAAGCTCATGCTTGTAATACTACACTCCGTCCGACCTAAATTATTAGTATTTTGTTTGACACAATACATGAATTAAGGAAAAATAATTAATTTGATTATTAGTATTAGTTTAATATAATTTTTTAAAAAAACTTATTAATTAAAGTATAATGAAAAAATAAAAATATTTTATTAAATTTTTTTTATACCAAATGATATTTTTGGTGGTGACCAAAAATAAAAACAACTAAGTATATCTGTATCGAATTAATCGTCAATCAAATTACTACCCTGCACTACTACATCAACCTTTATCACAAAATCACGAAAAGGGTACAAAAAGGACAAAGTTACTGACGTGGATATACACGTGTAAGCTATATTTGTTGAGTTGTCAAAAATGAGAGGGCGCGTGAGTTCATCTCCACATACCCCCGCGCGTACGTCTAACACAAAAACGAGTAGTCATAGAAGACAGAACCGTCTTAACTGGCCTCCCCATCCCCATCGCAGAGCCTCATTCCATTCATTCATTCATTCATTCATTCATAATCATGGTCCCTGCGTGTCTTCACCCCCCAAATCTCTTTTTCTCTCCTTCCCTTTGCCCTTCAAAGAAGCAAAATATTTGATCCTTTCTCTCTCGCACCAATTTTAGAACAGTCAAAACTATCCGAATTAACAAACAGGGGTAACTATTTTATTCAACTTGAATCTTTGATTTCTACAGAGGTTTGTACCCAATGCTTTTGCTTCAATCCAACGTTTTTTCTTTACGGGTTTCGATTCATTTCTCGTATGATGCATGAATGTCCCCCGAAAACGTGCACGTTTAGTCTCCCCGGTTGTTATTTGTATGTTTTCGCTTAACTTGAATTGTGATTGCCGAAAAATTGGTGAGATGCATTTCACTTATTATTGCCCCTAGCTTGAATTTCTGATGAATTATATTAGTTTTTTTTTATTTTATTTTTGATAGATAAACTTATGCGCTCCCGTTTTATTGAATCGCGAATGTGTTTTGTAGAAAATTCTTGATTTAACTCTGTATCAGTTTTGCTAAATTGGTATGAAATGTAGTTCTGTATCCTTGGTTACTAGATTGGTGTTGTTTTGATTCACTTATGCCTTGTGATTGGGTGGATCGCTAATGGGTTATTTGACTTTTGCCATTGTGGGAAAATCTTGATTTGATTTTGTACCGGTATTTGTGAACATTGATGTGCTTCAATCTTACCATTTTGATAGCGGGTATCGATTTGTTTCCCATATGATTCATGAATGTCTCTGAAACGTGCACATTTCGTCTTCCCAGTATTTTATTTGTGAGGTTATTCTTCAACTGGAATTAGGATTGTCGAAAACTGGTGATGCATTGGGTGGGAGAGATGGCAAGGGCACTCAAGGAAAGACTTTGAGGTTGTTGGTTCCAATTCCCATGAGTCACACTTACCTATCAAAAAAAAAAAATCTTGTGATGCATTTAACTTTGTTGGTGCTATAAATCTGTTGGAGGACAGGGTCGAGATTATCCGCTCAACACAAACTGCACACAACAAACAGACAATAAACAAAAACTTCCTAAAAACAGACCAAAACTCTATGGAGGACTGGAGTTGTTCTATAGGGAAGACCCTATACTCAAGTCAGTGTGATCTTTCGCTTGGTACGAGAAAGAATGCCAGAGGCTAGGAAATCAAAAGTGATTGTAGGGTTACCTGTGAATTATCTCTTTTATTTGTTAAACTTACCTCTCCTATCTATAACACTTGTATCCTTGAGCGTTTAAGAGTCTTGAGGGACGTTGAAATCTTTGAAAGTCTTGAGGACCGGATTGAGGGACTTCTTGGTTAGTTTATGGATGTACCCCATGGGCCTCCAGCTGTAGAGAGTCGTGTTGTAGGAGGACTACCTGGAGCTCTAGTTCCCCTTATTGAACCAGGGTTAGGGTTAGGACACACTTGTTCTTGGCAAGTTGGCATGCTTAGTGATACTTTTGCTGTTCCTTTGTATCTTCACGTGTTTGCTGGTTATCGTTTACCCAGCACAATACAAACTGCACACGACAAACTGGCAAAAACTCAGGTCCGGAGTTGCTCTCAGGAAAGACCGCGATGGTCAAGTCAGTATTTGCTCTCGCTCTGTATGAGATGGAGAAGGAATGACAGAGGCTAGGGAAGCAAAAATTTATAGAGTTACCTGTGAATTACCTCTTTTTAATTAGGACACTTAGATCCTGGAGTGGAGCTTTTTGGGAGAATGAGAGAGTCTAGGGAAGCAAACATGGCTGTAAGGTTATCTGTGAATTACCTCTTTTATTTATAGCGCTTAGATCCTGGAGTGGATCTTTTGAGAGTCCTGAGGACTGTATGGAAGGCCTTCTTGGTTAGTTTACAGATGTACCTCATGGGCCCCGTGAACTACCTGGGCTCTACTTCCCCTGGTCGCACTAGTGTTAGGGGGTAAGGATCCACTTGCTCCTGGCATGCTTAGTGATACACTGATACTTTTCCCCTTACCTCTACCACATTCTTCACGCCATTATGGTTAACTTTTTTTTTGATAGATAAGTTGGCCCTTCGGTATATGGATTGGAACCAAGGACCGCAAGGTCAATGCCTTAGTGCCCTTGCCATTTCTCCCACCCCACGGGGTTATTTGTGATTAACTTTACCCACAAAGTGGGCTATTTGGTCAGACTAAGGGCTTTAGCTGACGGTCTTGAATCTGCTCTAGCTTTCAAATATTAAACTTATTATCTGCTACTTTCTTGAATTGCTAATGAATTATAGTGTTCTGTTCCTGGTTTTTGAATTTTTTGTTGATTTGATATACTTATGCCCCCACTTTCTTGAATTGTTAAAGTGTTGTGTAGATAATCCTTTTGATATTGTATCTGTTTTGCTTCCTATTCTTCTTGCTTGAACTGCTGCAATCATAGTTTTGTCAGTAATACGAACTTATACCCTTTACTTGTGTGAATAGCTAATGGGTTTTCTAGAATTTTGACTTCATGGTTTGATTCTCTCAATGGATTTCTATTCATTTCTCGTTTAGTTCATGAATATCTCTCCCCCACCCCAAAAAAAAAAAAAAAAAACCAGACACATCTAATCTTCCCAGTATTTAGTTCGTGTGATTTTACGTCATCCTTGAATAGGGATTAAAGGAAATCGGTGATGATAGTTGTTGATCTGATAAACTCATACACTACTTTCTTGAAGTCCTGATGGGTTTCATAGACAATTCTTGATTTGATTTTGTATTATTCTGGCTACTTAAGTGTTGTCTTCTTGGTTGACCAGGTAATGCCCTTAATTGCGTGAATTACTAATGGGCTTTTGGAATTTTGGCCTTGTAGGTAATTTTGATTCGGTCTTGTATATGTTTGGCTACTTTTGGGGAACAATTGATATAGTCTTTCCTGCGTTTGCAATTCTGTAATCGCGGGAAGGAAGAGATGTCTAGTTATGCGGGGGTTGTCGTTTCTGATCATTGGCTTCATAGCCAGTTCACCCAAGTAGAACTTCGGAGCCTCAAAACCAAAGTAACTAATTCTTACTTCTTTGCAATCATTTCTGTGTTGGCTGATGCAATAACTTTCAATTGACAGTCCATAAGTAGATGAATTTCAGTTCGTTGTCTGTTGTTCTGATGAAGCAAAATTCATTTTTTACTGATTCCTTGCTGTTGGCTTCCTCTGTAGTTTATTTCAATAAAGAATCAGAATGGTACAGTTGCAGTCGGAGAGTTGCCGCCTTTACTGGCGAAGCTCAAGGCTTTCAGCATGTTCAGTGAGGAGGAAATTAGGGCTATTTTAGGTGATTCAAGGTCTGATATGAGTAGTGAAATCGATTTTGAAGGCTTTCTCAGGGTGAGTTTGGTTATCAATACTTTTTTTATTCATATCATTTAATTTTTTGTATATGTCTAGGAAGTGGAATTTGTTTCTGTAAAATGAACAGAACTGAAGTTAGGTAACTCTAATTATACTTAAAAGAAATTAGTTTTATTATCTATGTTGATCAACAATACTGCAAGAAAGGTTGATATTAATACTGAAGTTTGAAGTATGCTAAGTGGCATAATGATTAATTTCATCATGAGAGCAGACTTATGTGAACTTGCAAACGCTGGCTACTACGAAAACGGGCAATTCAAAGGACTCATCTTCTTTTCTTAAAGCCACAACCACAACCCTTCTTCACACCATCATCGAATCAGAGAAATCATCATATGTTGCTCATATCAATAGCTACCTTCGCGATGATCCATTTATGAAGCAGTTTCTTCCGATAGATCCAGATTCCAATGCTTTGTTCGAGCTTGCCAGAGATGGAGTTCTTCTATGGTATTTATAAGCATGGTCTGCTTTATGGTTCTCTACTTTGTGATGACAGTAGAGCTGATTGGTTACACTGGTTCTGAAATAATTTTCATGGCTTGATGCAGTAAGCTCATCAATGTTGCTGTTCCTAATACAATAGATGAACGAGCTATCAACACCAAACGAGTTCTCAACCCTTGGGAAAGAAACGAGAATCATACACTTTGCCTCAACTCTGCTAAGGCCATAGGATGTACAGTAGTCAACATCGGCACCCAGGACCTGGTCGAGGGGAGAGTAAGTCGAGCTTGTTGGTCATTGTTTAGAACTATATTTAGTTTTTGTAGGTTTCATGATAATTTAATGTTTACATCCTTATTTTTGCAGCCTCATCTGGTTCTTGGGCTGATTTCTCAGATTATAAAGGTAGGAGCTAAAACTTTGACTGCTTATTAACCGAGAAATTTTTTATGTTGACCATTTCCCATCTCTGAGATCTAATGATATATAAGGTCACGAAGTTTCATACTTTAAGTTTCTAACCATGGAGACAAGAGTAATATAATTTCTTGTTTTTTTATTTTTATTTTGCGTTAAACCTATGTTGTGGCACCTGCAGATCCAACTTTTGGCAGATCTTAACCTTAGGAAAACTCCTCAGCTTGTGGAATTGGTGGATGACGGCAATGTAATTATATATAGTTTCTTGTTTGAAGTCTCAGGACATTTGATGTCTTTTATTATTAATATTTTCATAATACAATGTGGGTTTATTTTGAACTAAGTGTGGAGATACATAATTTTGCAGGATATTGAGGAGCTTATGGGATTAGCACCTGAAAAGGTTTTATTAAAGTGGATGAACTTCCATCTCAAGAAAGCAGGTTACAAGAAATCTATTGCAAATTTTTCTTCCGATGTGAAGGTAGCTATCCAATTTTCTTGAGCTATAACATGTTTCTATAGTATTTAAATTGTATGCATGCTTGATTAAGTTATTGGCTTCATCAGTGTGGTGCTGAGGTGGGCATGTCAAATATGAACCCTTGAACATGGACAGCAAATCTTTGTCACTTGAAAGCAGTTTTAACAATTTTATAACACTATGTTTGGCAACTCAATTCCAAGCCTACGATTTCGAATTGGTAGAACAAAACAAATTCTACGAAATTTAATTGCTCCTCCAATTTCAATTCCAAGGCTTGAAATTGAGTTTCTGTACATAGCTTAGGGAACCCATTTATGTTGTCGGGGTATTGAACTTAAGATGCTGAGGGTGACAAGATAACTAGAAATACATAGTTGGAGCTGGAGCTACTAGTTCTGGAAATATTTTTTCAAAATAAGTTACTCCCTTCGTTCCGGATAAAGAGTCCACTATTCCATTTTAGGATGTTTCACTTAAAGAGTCCACTCTAAAAAATTAATGTATAAAAGTCTCATTTTATTACTAATGGCCTACTAAAAATATCATTTTATTAAAAAGTTTGACTTTCAAATAGAGACTCTTTACCCGGAACGAATGGAGTATTTACCAACATCCAACCATTTCCCCCCTTCCTGCCAATACCTATTTTATTTGGAATTGGTGAAGTTTGATTTTATTCTGAATAAGCTACCACAGATGAAATGCCCCCTCTCATTTACTGCTGATAGATTATCTTAGGCCTCGTCTAGTGCAGCGTTTTGAAAACGCAGCTTTTTCTAAACACATCGTTTTTAAGACGCAACATTTTCAAAACATAATTTTTTTCTTGTAAACATGTTTGGAAAACTATTTTAAAACGCTATTTTTATAAACAAAATAGTTGTAAACGCAACACATTTTTAAAACGCTGCATTGAAACACTTTTATAGAGAAAACGCTACGTTTTTTACCAGCGTTTTGGTCAAAACGCTCCACCAAACAAGCACTTAGAAAGCAAGAAACCACTCCCTCTACTTTTTTTTTATGAATAAAAGAGTTGTACTTTCTTATTTTTAAAAATAAGCGTTTAAATTTTTTGAGTTCCCAAAAGTACACTCCCTCTGTTCCAATACTATTGTCATATTTAACCTGGCATACTTACAAGGAAAATTAATTGACTTTATTATTAATATTGGTACTATGTTTAGATTCATTTAAAGCTCATATGCATGTGTCCCATAATTAATGGGAAGGAAAAGTAAGGGTAAAATGGTAAAAATGTTGTCATAATTATTTTTTTCAAACAAGACAATTTTTTGTGGGACGGATGAAAAAGTAAAGAAAGACAATAATTCTGGGACGGAGGGAGTATTTATTTCATGAGGCTTAAATAAAAATCTATTTTAATTTGTAAAAATTAAGGCTATGTATCACAAATCAATTTTATCCTTAAAAAGTTTCACTTTTAAAAGTGGGCGGAGGGAGTATTCATTTGTAATATTCTAGCACTTCACTTATGGAACTCCAGCAAGCCTTCTTTGATCATTCTATTCTTGTCTATAGGATGGAGAAGCGTATGCTTATCTGCTCAACGTTCTTGCACCAGAATACTGCAGTCCAGCCACATTAGATGCCAAGGATCCTGCCGAAAGGGCTAATTTGGTACTTGAGCATGCAGAGAAAATGGACTGCAAAAGATATTTAACTCCCAAGGACATAGTTGAAGGCTCCTCAAATTTGAATCTTGCATTTGTTGCACAAATATTCCACCAAAGGTCAGAGATGAACATTTTCATTCTTAAATGACTAAATCAAACAAATCAAGTGCATTTAATCTGGGAAGAGTGTTTCTCCTAAGTGTCCTTTTTTGCGATCTAAGTTGTTTGCCATTGTAGTTTGACAATATTTTTTGGGCTTATAGCATTTTAGGGTCCAAGTGTAGCACATGTTCCCACTTTAGGATAATAAGTTTCCAATTTAGCAACTTGGGGTCTAATGTTCCAATTTAGTACCAATTAGCATTAGTCCTTAAGTTGGCATGTGTCAATTTTTGTTGGCATTTTCGGTCAATTTTCTATTAATCGTAATATGAAAGCAGTCTAATGTAAAAAATTATATTTAAAAAGTATACGATGCATAAATATATATATACACACAAACACACACTTCATCTAAAAACAAAGTTGTAGTGCTTTGAATCATTTCTATTGGGCCAACGAGCCAGAAGTTATGCCTAAAAAATTGTCAAGTAACAAGTGATGCATGTGTCATTATACTCATTACCTTGGCGGTTTTTTGGGGCATAACTTTTCGCTCGTTCCCCGATCAAAATAAATTAAAGTGCTATGGATTATTTTTAGATGTTCCATGAATAGTGTACGACGCAAGAAATACGTCATGTTCGTTCTTCTTTCTTCAATTTTGTCTTAAATATCTACTATTGGGTACATATTGTGTGAATGTGACCTTACCAAGTACTCCGTCAGTCCGTCCATTCCACCCAAAGTATACATGTTTGAAAAGTCTTATTATTAAGGGATATATAAATATCATTAGAGTTGATCAAAATTATAAAATGTTTGAGCATAGTCAATAAGTTTATACCCCATATGGAGGATAAAGTTGAAAGGTCAAGGAGATTGTAGGCTTAATTTTGAAAGTAAACTCTTCAAGTGAAACATCCTTGGACTCTTTACCTTAAACGGAAGGAGTATTGTAATAAGTGAATTAAAATTATGATTCAATTGGAATAACAAAAAAAAGAGAGATTTGATTAGTTTTTGATAAAAAAAAAACAAAATTACGTGGGCAATTTTTTGTTGTTGATGTAACCGGATCATGATCTAGATTAGATCTTATCACTAAATTTCTGAATTTCGATCAAGATCTGATCTATTTTAGTTTGTGGATCGAATCTGATTGATTGAATAAGCTAATAGATCATTATTAAGTCCATTGACAGGCCTAGTAATGATGATTAATTGTAAAATGCTGGAAAAATATCTACAAATATCTAAAAATTACATCAGAATATCAGATCACTATATGTTGGGATCAATTGCAAAATAATCTAAAAACTCATAAAGAAGTTGCATGTGACTAGCACATGCCAACCTAACAGTTGAAATTGTTACAGAAGTTACTTTAGACCCTCCAATCAGTATGCACAATTGGACCATTGGAACCCAAATTGCTAATATTGAAACTAAGACCCTAAACTGGGAACCGGTCCTAACCTTTACCTAAAATGCTATTAACCCATGTTATTACTATTAGATTAGAGCCTGAGTTTGTGTAACAGCATGTGGGTTTATCTTGCAGGAACGGACTATCTACTGACAGCAAGAAGGTTTCTTTTGCTGAGATGATGACCGATGATGAACAAATGTCTAGAGAAGAGAGATGTTTCAGGCTCTGGATTAACAGTCTTGGAATTCCTTCTTATGTCAACAATATGTTTGAGGATGTCAGAAATGGGTTAGTCTTGTACTCTAAATCCTAAATGTTAAACCCTTACCGACACCGCAATTTTCTTTAAACCCGTTTGATTTACAATGCATGCAGATGGGTACTTCTAGAGGTGCTTGACAAGGTTTCTCCAGGATCTGTTAATTGGAAGCATGCATCCAAACCTCCTATTAGGATGCCATTTAGAAAAGTAGAGAATTGCAATCAAGTTATTAGGATTGGGAAGCAGTTGAAATTTTCCCTTGTGAATGTAGCTGGAAATGATTTTGTGCAAGGGAATAAAAAGCTCATACTTGGTAACGATCTTCAAGACGTTTCATCAGTTCATGTTTCTTATTGTAGACTCAGAGTCGTGATTACATTTTCTACTTTTTCTGAATCATGATTTGAACCTTACTAATAAATTGATCGCGGAAATCAAGGGTTGAACTCTAAACTATTCATATTTGTTCACTTCAGCATTCCTCTGGCAATTGATGAGATTTAACATGCTTCAACTCTTGAAGAATCTGAGATCCCGCTCCCAAGGAAAGGAGATAAAAGATGCTGACATTTTGAAGTGGGCAAATAAAAAAGTGAAGAGCACAGGCAGAGCTTCTCAAATGGATAGTTTCAAGGTTGGAAAATTGACACTCTATTCTTAATTTGTTATCATGTAGTATAGTTGGTTGATTAGGTTTTTTTTCCCTCTGTCGTTCTCCTTTCTTTCATTCAGGATAAGAAGCTTTCAAGTGGACTCTTTTTCCTTGAGCTTCTCAGTGCAGTGGAGCCACGCGTTGTCAACTGGAACCTTGCAACGAAGGGTGAAAGTGGTATGATCCTTCAATAAGTTAATATGTAAAATGGTAGGCGTGAAATTAGGATACAACTGTTACCCTATTTTCATAGTGAGTACCTACAAAATAATATCTTGTCTGCTAAAATTCTAGATATAATTATGACCTCGCTTTTGTTGGTAATATGATAGATGAGGAGAAGAAGTTGAATGCAACTTATATTATCAGTGTTGCACGAAAGCTTGGGTGCTCACTTTTCTTGTTACCTGAGGACATTATGGAGGTAAGTCTGCAACTGTAACTGGTTTTCTGTATGTATTCATTTACTTCTTGGGTGTATCGTACCATCTGTGCCGCGAAAAGAGTCCTACTTTCCATTTTGAAGTGTCCCACCCGTAAAGAGTCCTATTTGAAAAATTAAAAGCTTATTGTTCTTTTTGATTTTCCACATTTATGTTTATGATATTGGACATAATGAGTAATTAAGAAAACTAGTTTATGGAGGTGAGAAATCAATGTTATGGCAGGTAAACCAGAAAATGATACTTATGCTCACAGCCAGCATCATGTACTGGAGCCTTCAGCAACAAACGACAGATGAAACTGAGTCATCTCCCTCTTCTGTTGCTGCTACTCCGGAAGCATCCCCGGCTCCCTCCATTAATGGCGATGATGAAAGCTCTTTAGGTGGTGAAATCTCAAACTTGTCCATGGATGCTTCTCTGGGTGGTGAAATTTCAAACTTGTCCATTGATGATGCAGCATCAGACACAACAGTATCGTCACAGCTTGAAAACGAGGAAACTTCCTTGCCATGACTTGACTCCAAGTTTTCACATCATACATATGAATCATGATTACGGGTTTTTTGTTTGGGACAACGACGTGAGAAAGGAAAGAGGAAGCTAGAAATATAGAGAAAAATGAAAACAAGTATATAGCTGAAGAGGGTGCTATAGTACATATACTGCTTTGTCGAAAGACATCCACATACAAAATACAGGTAGACAACTCTTGTAAAGCTCGATCGTTATTTCCGCAATGAAAAGATAGATATGCCATTTTTGGTTCTTCACTGAGTGTAAATTTAGATGATTTTAGTTTCTTCACTGTATTCGTCTGATGACTTATTGCGTTAATCATAGTTAATGGAGTAACACACAAAGAGAGGTGATGACTGATGTGGGGCGTTAGGGAAAATGGTCAAGCTTGTTTATACTTTATACCCTATTAATATGACTGATTATTTTTTTTTAATGGTATTAGTGACTGAATTATTTTATGAGTATCATCTTTGGATAATTTATTTCATATTTGGTCTAATGGTAAGCTCGAATCTTTTAGTTGAAAAAGTTAAATTTAGTCGAATGGTACAATTATAATCGGTGAGTACAACGGTACAAGAGACCTACTCACAGCCACAGGCTCATTCCTTGTAATTTTGGAAAACTTGCATTTTCGTATTACTCTATCTGTTCATTCCTAAATTAATGTCGTGTTTTTGTTATATTTATTTCACAAAAATTGTTCTGTTTTTAAAGTTTTTTTTTTGAAAATATTTTTATCACTTAATCTTTTTTTATTTACTTTAATTATGGTCATATATGCACATGTTTCCTTTAAATTACGTGTTATATTAATATTTATAATATAGTCAATTTACTTTTTGAAATTTGTGTGCTCAATCAAAAAATTATTTAGAAATGGTGAAAGTCTTAAATTTAAACTTTTGCAAAAAGATCATAGAAAAAATTGATAGTTTTAGAAGACTTGGTCCCCTTTTTCTTGAAAAAAATATTTACATAACGTAAAAGAAACCACCACCCCCCCCCCTCCGGGGGGTTATTATGGAACAAAAGATTGATTGGCAGAACTCTCTTTTTTCATCTAAACAAATTTATTATTATTATTATTAATTATTATTATTAATTATTAATATTAATATTATTACTAGTTTTTTTAACACATGCGTTAAACGCACGTCAACTAAATTGTACATCGTACATAAACAAAATAAGGAGGATCGGTTTATTAATAATTATACATTAGTATATCACTAATCATTTTAAATTCTAAAAAATTTCCTTCTACGCAATATTTGTTGTCTTATTACTTGGTTTTTCATCTTCACCGCATATCAATATCTTCAAACCAAAATAATTTGTTATTGTAAAAACTACGACATATAACTATATATGGCTAAATACTGATTTTTTTCAAAAAAAATATATATATATGCAATTATTGACTTTGACACTTGTTAATTGTCATTGCATATGATACCAATAATGTAAATTGTTTTATGATGCATCCAAAATTAGCCAAGGACGCACTGAGCTTCTCAAATTGGATATCTGGCTTTCAATCTATCCAAAATCTTCAAGGCCCAACCCTGACAAGCAAACAATAATAGTAAACTAGACAGTGGCTTACCCTGTAAATGCACTCCGGCGTGAGAATTAGTTATCACTCAGCTGAATAAACAATTTGACAGAGTTTGACCTTAGTAAAGAAATCACATACCTCCCTCCCTTTATAGGAGGGGTTTTTATAGCCTTCATGGGAAACTGAATAACTCCTCGTTAAATGTCAGAGTGTGTTTGGCGGGCACATTAACTGCCACGTCCAACATAACGGTCTCATCTTGAATGTGGAAACGAGTTTCTCAGAGGTAACTGTCCACGTCCAAGATGACCGTTACTTGTATAACTAAGCATGGTAAGCCTGCTCGTTGTACAGTTGCCCACTAGGTGCTTAGCCCCTATCTCGCTGTATTTAGCCCCCAGCTCGCTGTATACTTGCTAATTTGGTATTAGCCCCCAACTCGCTACACGCAACCCCCAGAATCTGATAAACAAATGCTTGGCCTTCATATCATGATAATCAAAGTCTGGCCCTTACCCGCTTCATAATTTTGGCTTGGACTGTGGAGTGTACGTGTTTCGTTTGTGACTAAAGAAAATGTGTCAGACACGTGACTTATGTTTGAGCCTATTGGGCCAGGCAGTTCAGTAGCCCCCTGCTCCTTGTCTGGCGAGTATCTATGCTCGGAGCGAGGAGAAGTATCCTGAAACTTTCCAGGTTTGGTCGTTTATAGGACTTGATTCATTTTGAACATTCATAAGTGGTTGCATTGAAGCCAGGGATCACAAATGAATTCCAGCCAGGGGCGCGATTGACATTTGAAAGGACGGGCCGCCTTTTGCTGCCTATTATCCTCACGCGCACCACACCCCGAGGCGTCATTTAATGCGACTCCTCGTTTTTCATGCCGTGATGATGGCCTTGGTGGTTTCGAGTCCTGCCTGGTGACGGCTTTCTATACTATAAAAACAAATACCCTCTTTCCTTAATCACTTTCCTGCATTTTGAAGCTCTCAAATCACTCTCCATCTCTCCCTCTGCATTGTTGAAGCAAGAACTCGATACGTGGAGTCCGAATTCTCAGAAAGGTCATTCGTGCTCATCCCCTCAATCCACAGGTATTTCTCCTCTTTCAAGCTTACTTCTCGAATTGAAATTTTGATCTTCTTTCATTGATGTTGCTAGAACCCTAATTTTAGGGTTCGATGATGCTGGCTGGGTACATGATGACGATTTTGTTACGATATGAAGATCATTCTGGTGTAAACTTGGGCGTTTGACACCCAATTGCCTTCCCCTGATCTTGATTTTCCTTTTCTCAATCTTAATCAACCGTTATGACCCTTTGCACTTTCCAAACTCCATTATTCTGACCGTTTCATAGGCTTTTCGCCCAACCCCATAAGTGGGAATCGAGGAATACCTGGTCGGTGCCCTGTTCATTGGCCTTAAGATGAACCCCCACCCGGGGTTTTAGCTTGTTTGCTCTTGCTTGATTTCCTGACAATGGAACCAACCGGTGCGTCCAAAATTAGCCAAGGATGCACCGGGCTTCTCACATTGGATATCTGGCTTTCAATCTATCCAAAATCTTCAAGGCCCAACCCTGAAAAGCAAACTAGGCAGAGGCTTACCCAGCAAATGCACTCCGGCGTGAGAATTAGTTATCACTTAGCTGAATAAACAATTTGACAGAGTTTGGCCTTAGTAAAGAAATCACATACCTCTCTCCCTTGATGGGAGGGGTTTTTATAGCCTTCATGGGAAGCTGAGTAACTCCCCGTTAAATATTAGAGCGTGTTTGGCGGGCACATTAACTGCCACGTCCAACATAACGGCCTCATTCTGAATGTGGAAACGAGTTTCTCAGAGATAACTGCCCACATCCAAGATAACCGTTACTTGCATAACCAAGCATGGTAAGCCTGCTCGTTGTACAATTGCCCGCTAGGTGCTTAGCCCCCAGCTCGTTGTATACTTGCTAGTTTGGTATTAACCCCCAGCTCGCTACACGCAACCCCCAGATTCTGAGAAACAAATGCTCGGCCTTCATATCATGATGATCAAAGTCTGGCCGCTGCCCGCTTCATAATTTTGGCTTAGACTGTGGAGTGTATGTGTTTCGCTCATGACTAAAGAAAATGTGTCAGGCACGTGACTTATGTCTGGGTCTATTGGGCCAGGCAGTTCATCTTCTTTGAAACTTGAAAGAGAGTCTTACAACATATAGAGTTAATAACAATCATGGGATAAAAACATTTTCTCCAACATTGTTTCCTTTCAAAAAATTTATTTCAACAATGTGATCCCTAAGATTTATGATGATTAGTCTTGTTTTATTACACAATCCTGCAGCATGATCAATGTTTCTCAATAACATTACTGGAACACTAATTTTAAGTATCAATTCATGACTTGATAACCTCAAACACTTTATACTATTCAAAATCTCTGTATAATTAATGTCTTCGAACAAATTTTAATTTTTTCCGTCTTACAAATTGAATCTGAACTCAAATAAGTTTTTCCTTTTGAATGATTACTTTTATTAAATTATATTTGTATTTTATGAATAAAGAAATTTCTGAGAAAAAAATAAGCTAAAATCAAAAAAATGAAATTATTTTTATCGTTAACTATTATTTTTGTTTTGTAAATTATTTTGATTTTAATGACTTCCATTATAATTTTTTTGTTTTATTGACTTAGTAACTATTATTTTTGTTTTATTTTTAAGAATTAGTTTTACAGAAAAATTTTGTTCCGTAATTTTTTATTATTATTTTGCTAACCTCGATTTAAATTGTTTTGTTTTATTGACTGTGTAACTATTATTTTTGTTCCATCAAATATTTTTATTTTACTAACATATTGTTGTTTTACATAACTATTTTTAAGAATTTGTTTTAAACTTTTGTTCCGTAAATTATTTTTATAATTTTACTAACCTCAGTTTAAATTATTTTTGTTTTGTTGACTTCCGTAACTATTCTTTTTGTTCCATCAAATATTTTTATTTAACTAATACATTTTTGTTTTAAATAGCTATTTTTAAGAATTTGCTTTTAAAATTTTGTTCCATAATTTTTTATTATTATTTTAGTAACCTCGGTTTAAATTGTTTTTGTTTTTATTGACTTTTTAATTATTATTTTTGCTCCATCAAATATTTTTATTTTACTAACGTATTTTTGTTTTATATATATATTTTTAAGAATTTGTTTTAACTTTTGTTCCGTAAATTATTTTATATTACTAACATCCGTATTAAATTATTTTTGATTTGTTGATTCTGTAACTATTATTTTTATAGTGACTTGTTCTATAAATTATTTTTATTTTACTAACCTCTTATATATATATTTTTTGACTCCGAAACTATTATTTTTGTTTTAGTTACTATTTTTTATGTTTAAGGAGAGCAAAATGTTTAAACATAATTAAAAGAGAGGAGATGGTGGTGATGAGAGAGAAAATATGAAGAAGACGGGAAAAAGAAAGAGAGATACAACTAGAAAAGATAGAAGAGAGAAGGAGTAAAATGGTAACTCAAAAGTTAATAGTTCAAAAGTGAGATTTTGGAGGGAGAAATCTACCATTTTCATTATATATATATATATATATATATATATAATTAATTTTATTATTATTATTATTAATTTTTTATATTATTATTATTGTTATTATTATTATTAATTTGTCATTTTATCAAACACTTGTCTATATTTGTAAAATAAACAAAAATATACAAACCTACCACTAATCTCAATTTCCAACAATCCCAAAGCAATAAACCAGCCAAGTTTAGAACTAAAAACAAAAAAAATATTAATCCACCTACCTACTGCCCCTATAATCCATAGTCTAACCTATCGTCCCTAGTGTCTCCTCATTCTAAATTCTGAGTCCCGAGACAGCCCCCTTTTTTTCATCTTTCTTCTCTCTATCTGGCTGACCGGCTACCTTTTTTTTTTTTTTTTTGTCTTTTCTCTATTCGGCAGATCGACTCTCCTCATTTTTTCATCCTTCAATCTCTTTCCTCCTAGATCTAACCCTTTAATCTATCCCCTCTCTCAGCCCACTGAATATCACTACAAGAAAAAGGACTTTTGGGACCATGTTTTTCGGGAGGGCTCCACAATGGTGTCCCAAATACTAGTTTTTGGCACCGTTAGGGTATGAGTGCCAAATAATATAGTTTTTTGCACTGTTTTGTAATAGCCTTCCTAAATACTAGTGGTTTTAGGACACTTGTGCAACCCCATACTAAATTTCCTCTTTGGTTCGAAATTAAAGGTCAATCTCAATATATTAAGTAAATATATTTCCCCCAATATTTCACTCTCCCGCGTTACTCTCCCGCCCATACAGGTTTTCCCCCAAAATTCCTACCTTCTTATATAAGTTTTCCCCAAAATTCCACTACCTAGGTTTTCCCCAAAATTAAGTATCCACTATCGTACTATCTCACTCTTTCTCTCTCTCTCTTTTTCTAGCTCTCGTACTCGTCAACGTCGTCGGCTCTGACACTTATGCTTCTCACATATCTGATTCATTCTCTATCTGTCCAGTGAACTCTTCTCTCTGTCTGATTTTTATTTCTAGGGTTTTTGTGTTGCAAAAGGTCTAAGCTTAAAACATGTTTAATGAAAACCAAAGCTCATGATGGGTTTTTGGGTTTGGGCAATGACAATTTGATTCGGTTAAATCATATACGTGATTCCAAATTAATTTGTTTAAGTGAAACAAATTGAGTTAGTTTCCTACATTTAGACCTTATGAAATTATTTGAAGTATACTAAAACCTATGAGAGAATTTCTTCTGGTCAGGTTTGAATTTTGATGTAGCCAGCAGCTTATTGAAGTAGTTAACGGTGCTTTAGTATTTGGTATTATAATTTCTTTCACAACTCTTGTGGAATGGACTTATTTTATGAACTATACTTTTATCATGGTTTTCTAGTGTAGCTGTTATAAGATTTGCTCGTATTCACATGTTTTCTTAGTGAAAATTGAACTATTTGATATTACTCTGAGAAGACTTTTATCACTGTTCATAGTTGCTTATTTTGTATGCAACTTACCTTGACCAAGTAAATAATTGCAAAGTTATTTAGATGGACCTTAATAAGAACTTGAGGCAAATTTGATATTTCTAATCTCTTAAATCTGAGTTGCAAATCAATACCACCCTGTTCTAAAAATTGACAAGAAATCGGGTGAGAAGAAAAAATAATAGTAAAAAGTAATGAAGTGCATAAGGCTGAAGGAGAAAATTGAAATTCAATCAGCGGCGGCCCTCCAGTCCCCGTAGAAGTCTAGAAGTAGAACACCGATTCACTTAATACCCTGAAGGTTTGGCCTGTAGAGAATTCAAGAGAGTCTTCAAAGGCTTAATAGTCAGGTGAGAAGAAAAAATAATAGTAAAATGTAATGAATTGCATAAAGCTGAAGGAGAAAACTAAAATTCAATGGGCGGCAGCACTCCAGTCCCCGTTAGAGCCAAATGGGGGCCGAGCCAGCCTCAAGCCTGGCCTCGCTTAACGGCAGTCGGTGGGCGTGTCGGGCCTCATAGAACTCAAGCCCAGCCCATGTGCATTTCGGGCCTATGGGCCAAAAAAATAACTACTTTTTTTATTTAAAAAACCTCACAAATTAACTAATAAATGTTATATAACACATCAAAAATATAAAACACACATACTTACTAGTTTAACTTACATAATTACACAGCAAAAGTGCAACTAAAGCAAATATAAACAAAGGTAGTAACTTCAACAATTGAACGAAACAGAAACTAGAAAAACTATAATGTTACAGACGAAAGAAAAAATACATGTGCTACTTGAAGGGTAGTTTTTCAAAAAAATTATAACCAAATTGAAGTTCATCATACTGTCCCCAATTTTTTAATGTGTTTTCTAAAGATAGACAAAGTTTTTCGGGTTCTAGTTTGCAAAATCATACTAACTAGCAAATGTTCATTTTTTGATTCTCTCGACACAATCTAGCATTTTTATTATTATTATTTTTATCAAGTTTATACTATTGAGACTTTTTATTAGCTAATATCATATAGAGATACTCAATTAAATAGACCAATTTCGAAAAAATTACTAACCACAACTATACTAAACTAGATTATAACTTGGAAGATCAACTCAATTTCCTCTTTGTAAGTGTCACTTCCATCAATTTAGAATATGAGTTTCGACCAAAAAGAGAACAATGATTTGGAAATATATCATATCGTGTCATAAATTTATCTAACCAAAAGAAAAAAAAGTGGTCTAAATGAATGTATGATAGTTTTTTTTTCTTTTTAGATTTGTGTTTTAGTTTTTAATTTTGTAATTAAGTTTAAGTGTTTAACTTTATGATCGGGTCGGTCCGGGCTTTTTAAGATCGGGCCAATCACGGCCCAAAAGAGCCTCGGCTTTTTTCGGGCCTTCTAAATTGAGGCCCAGACCCTTTAAAAGTCGGGTGGGCTGGACCGGGCTTATGGGTCGGGCTCGCTTTTGACAGCTCTAGTTCCCCGTAGAAGTCTAGAAGTGGAACACTAATTCACTAAATACACTGCAGGTTTAACCCGTAGAGAAACCAAGAGAATCTTCAAAGGCTTAATAGTCAGGTGCTAATCCTTGAAGATCTTTTCGTTTTTATTACTTTGGATATCTCACAGTAAGGAGAAATTTCCTCAATCAAAAGATCTTGTTCCTTTTTAGTGAAATGAAGCCTATGTAATTTAAGAAGGCTAGCAAAGGAAGTCATGCATGCACATGACTCCTCAATCCCACACCACAATGACCATTAGCCCCATATAGCCAGGAAGTGGGGGAACAAGTGAGATAAAGCCACTCAATTACACACACGAAGAACACCTGTCAAAGAGAGGGCCTTGCAAGAGATTGTAGCATGTTAGTATGAAGCTTGCTTAAAACCAGAGACCAATTCTTTTTTTTTTGAGGGAATTCATGTCCCAGATGGAAGAAGCAAGGGAAAAAAAGGATTCGTATTTGGCGCTCTTAATAAATACATGAAGTAGGATCCTAGACCAGCTGAAATACTGAGAAATGTAGGGATTAATTAGATCAAGTTAATCACTCAAACCAGAATATCCCTGTTCCTATGTTTACATACAATGGAAGAGGTATATTTGGTCCTTTTTTCATGGGAAGCTCAACAGTAATGATTTTAAGCAGCAGAGGCAGCCCTACATATTGATTACTCTGTATGTCTGATCAAGTTTAATCATGGAAAAGAAACCAAGGTTCTTGAGATGTGGGAAGTTTTCTGTATCTGGACATAATGAAATACTCAAGTTTTCAATCAAAAAGCTTATCATTTAATCTACTTTTAGGTAATGGTGTATCATGTTTTGCTTTGGTGCACACTTTTGGGGCTTTTCATATGATAGATATACTGCATCTTACCACATAATTGTGTGGGCAGGGCCGCTCCTGAACTTTTAGGGGCCAAGGGCAAAAATGATAAAATGATCCCCTATAAATATAAAAAATAAAATTTTAAAATAAATAAATTTTCAATTTTTCATCGTTCAAAGTATTCAATTGGTATAACATCTATGAACATACTAATATATAAGTATATGAAATACTCTCTCCGTCCCTAAATTATAATCCTCTTTTCCTTTTTTTGCCCGTCCCAAAATAATTGTCCACTTTGAAACTTACCATTTTAGAATATCACTTTTACCACTTTATCCTTACTTTTTCACTCTACTTTAATTATGTGCCACATACACATGAACATTAAAGGAAACTACACATTAAACCAATATAAATAATCAAGTCAATTGTTTTTTCTTAAATTGTGCGGCGGGTCAACTATGACGATTATTTAGGGACGGAGAGAGTAATTATTTAAAATTACTTCGTTTGCATATTTCGGTACACTAGTTATTTTCTATCTTGATTTGGTAATTTTCTTATATATTAAAATATACAAAAAAACATATCTATAAGTAATTTCATATTTATTCAATCTTCTAAGATCTTTCTCAACTATATTATCAAATTATATCACCTTCTTTCATTTTTTGGCTCATTCGTTACATGTTCATTTGTTTTTTTTGTTGTTGATTATTCGATTATTGTAATCCATTAATCCATATTATAAGATAATTAAGTTTTTTATTGATTAGGCGTGCCATTTTATTATTAATGAGCTACTAAAAATGTCATTTTTTTTAAAAAGTTTGACTTTCAAACGGGAACTCTTTACCCGGAACGGAGCGAGAGAGTATATAATACTTGATAATTCACAACTCAAAAATAAAATAAATTTTACATAACTTTCAAAGAGTTGAACCCATGACCTCTCAACCAAATCAAAACACCTCATCCAATGAACCACTAAATCCCATATAAAATTTAAGTGACAATATAATATTTATGTATATATAATACATGAAACTAAGTCCTAACATAGTATATATGATGAAATTCTGAGCTAGTTTAAAATTCAAAGTAACATAATAAATAGTTAAACAACCAAAGAAAATAAAGTTTTTTTAAAAAAATAAAGTAAAATCCAAAAACAAAATGAAAAATTCAAATAATCCCAAATCTCAAATTAAAAATATAATAAATAATAAATAAAATGCCTAAAAATGAAATGAAAATAAACCACATGTAATGATATAAGATAGCAACAGCTCAGCACATTAGAAAAAAAAGGGAAAAACATGAAATAAACAAAAGAAATTACAAAATCATACTTAATCTCCACCAATCAACAAACCAATCACGGAAACATTCGCGAGGGAGCCGGCGACCTGCGTGATGCTCCGGCAAGAAAATTCCGGCCATTCCGGTATCCTCCGGCGACGTCGAAAGCCCAGATGAGTTCGCCAGGTAGAGACGAAGTCATTTGTGCTGTTAGATTTCATTAACATCTAATATTGAAACCTAGATCTATAATCGAAAATCTCAGATATATGCCGACAGTTAGCGTCCGACTCGCCCAGCCCTCTTCAGGCGACAAACCCTCGACTCTCGCCTCAGGCGCCAAAGGCGAGCGCCTTTGACAACTATGGTTTGGGCCCCTCAAAATTAGGGGCCCAGGGCGGTCGCCCTTCCAGACCACCCTCAGGGCCGGCCCTGTGTGTGGGTTTTGTTCGATTCTGGTGTCTAGTAGTGTTTGTGTTAGTTTATCGTTCTTGGTTCCACTGCATTGATTCTACTGCATCTGTAAATCTTGTCCATGCTGCACACTTGAGTTATTTCTTCATATAATTCTATTTGTCTATCCGAAAAGGAAAACAAGAAAAGAAGATGAATTATGAATTATGAAGAAGAAGTGATAATTTCATGCCAAGGAAGGCCACTATCTGATCATAAACCTGGAGATAGATGCTTCATTACTGCAGGCAAGGCAAAGAGTGGCGGAAAGCTGTAAGGATTGCATTACTATTCCAAATTTCCTTCTAGAAAATTAACCCGAGGCCATCCCTAACCATGGGTAAATGGAAAACACACACTGACACAAGTTACCTTTTAATTTTCCAGAGTCTACACCATGAACTCACCCATCATTACAAAGCTCAGAGAACATTCCAACGATGAACTCACCCTTGAGAGATTGTTAAACTTCATGTACTGAGAGACAATGATGTCAGAGCTAGTTTCTTCACGTGTGGGATTGCCGCAATCCTTGAAGAGCTCACAGGTCCCTTTAAAACTGGTTTACCCTTGGCTCTCTGCTAGCAAAGTCTTTTAGGGTAACATTAATGTGAGAAGACATGACATGTTTCTTGAGCTCAATAGATTTAGGATCTTGGCTCGACAACTTGAGACCGAAACCATTATTTGTAAGGAGCAGCTAGCCTATCTTAATTTAAAGGTAATCAAAATAAAGGTTTCAAAGATGTATGCGATTCAGGTTTCAATCATTGTCTGTAAGCTTTTGCCTTGTGGAAGCAGTGGGCATTTGAGCTGGTGCAATATCCATAGCCATAGAAGAAGCCCCAACTAAAGCATGACTTATACCAACAACTTAACATTAACTTTTAAAGCCTATAACATAGTTGGAATCATCTGATAAGGCTGAGCATTAACATACTTTAGTACATGATTCATGAATATATCATGTTTGCTAAGAAGTATAAAGCATCTTTACCACATCCATTTTGCTAAAACTAGCATGGAAATTGTCCAACATATCTTTATATACTCCACAATTATATGAATGCATGAAATTGTACTCTTACAAGAAGAGAGGTATATGGAGTAGAAGGGAACATGTAACCTTCTCTTGTCATTCTCTTCTTTTTTTGATAGTGGTTTCAGTTTTTAGGATTAGGGCCTTACTGAATTGGAGATGACAATCCCTTTTATTAGCCTAGTTGGCACATGCGTAATAATTTGGTTGAAGATACTACATAAACTAAATGAACAGAATTAAATATAGTTGAATTTGTGGGAGGACTGACAGCACAAAAAGACCAAAAGAAACTGCATTTTCATTCAGAAATGGTAGAGATTTGTTCCCAGCAGGTCTACGTATGAGGACTTTAACGAAGAACACTAGAATCATAATGAATTTACTGGGAAATGTTAGAGAAACACCAAAACTAATGATAATAATGAATGTGATTCATTAATACTAACTGGTATATGAATGATAGAGCATGTTCACTTAATAAAATACCCTAAGCTCCATTGCCATCTAAAAATTTAGTAATTTTATGCTGCGTATTATTTAGAGCTTACCTCAAATTTATTTTTGTACCTCTGTAGTCTGCTTTAGTATCCTTATATACATTGTTGCAATAGCCTGGTTAGCATATTTCTGTTTGTACCATCATCTCTGTATGTGCTCATCCAAAGTAAGAGGCATTATGGTATGATAAAATCTGTGAACTGCGCTACTTAATTATAACACGGTTGTTAAGGAGCTGACCTTGGTAATTTATGCAGCTGGTTGCAGTTTAAAGCCTTATTGTTACTTAAACTTGTTCACCATCACGGTGATAACATTCATAATGTTTTATGGCATAGGGTTGTTAGTCTGTATGCCTACTCATGCCAGTTTAATATTCCTTAGCAATTTTTTGTAAAATTATTGAGAATGCAGTTTGGGATGCATAATTTCTATGGAAAATTGGGTGTTTCTACTTTTGTTGCAGATATATTGTTTCCTTTTGTTTGTCAGTTTTGTTGAGATTGTGCCAACTTGTGGTTTATGATGACGTCAGGCTAGTTCACTTTCCTCCACATTATAATAAAAGAAATTTTCCATATTAGGTTGTTGCAAGTGGAGATTTGCACTGGGATGCTCTTTTGAAGCAAACTTGCAAGTTGTTTTCATAAGTGTACTGATAATAACACTTTAATTTGTTTATCAGGTAACAACTCTCACAGCAATAGTAATTTATTACTTCTAAGGCTTCTACGATTATCAAGTACCTTCAATGTGGTTTATTTCAGAATATAGTTTGCACAAATCTTGAAGGAAACCTATCAAAAATAAGGTGAAGGAACTTTGTTGTCATTACTTAGTTCGTTGGTAGCATGTTACATATAAATGATAATTTTTGATTAATCTGCTTATTTTACCCAACTTTGAAATGATGAGAACTGCATCTTCTTGTACATATTATTTACTTCAGGAACTTCATCCTTATACTACATAACACATTGGGCAATGGGCCTCAAAGTCTAGCTTCGATTTATGAAAAGTACAAATTAGTGTTAAATTTTCACCAATCAGCCCCTTTGACTTCAAAACTTGGAGATCTAACTGACCATCTAGGTGTAAGTCTCTTCTCTAAACTATCCGTGAATACATATTGGACATCTAGCAACAGTAAATGCTTTAACACCAACATAGCTATGTCAATGATCTTCTCCTTTGATGTAAGCATTAATATCGCCATATCGTCTCCATATCGAATGTAGAATCAAAATCACTCTCAGTCTAACCGAGGCTAAAAAAAACCCTCCTTCCTATCCAACATTGGCTTGCTTATAGGTGTCATTGAACCAACAACAAACATGAACTTTCAACCATTTAGATCAATGCCCATCTCATGTTTTGAGGCTTGTTTTACTTATGCAAGTCAAATTTAACTAGCTTCCTTTCAATTAATAGTCAAAAAATTACTAGCACTTCAAGAGGTATTTGTATTTCTCTTTCTTATTACTTTTACCTGTGGCATGTATGGTGAGTAAATCGAAGTGTATAATACTACCCCCAGGCTTTGTGTTTGTGTTTTGGTGGTGATACTTATTTACTTGCTTTGAAATGTGAGAACTTAATAAAGAACGTAGATCCTACTATTTTCATATAACTTCATACAAATGTTCAGTGGTGCTACATGTTTTTTCTTTTTACCAAAATCCAACAAAAATGTTACCAAAGTAACTAATTATATAATTTATGTTGTAGGCTCAGACCATCTCTCTAATGGACGACTTGAGCTAGCCATTTCAATGATGGACGACTTGAGCTAGCTATTTCAATGGACACAATTGTATAGGAAAGACACTTATTGAAACTTGCAGTTTTTGAAGGGTTGTTGATTGACACAACATTTTTATTGTACTTTATAGAATCATTGTGATTTTAAATGTTTATTAGGTTAATGCTTTTGATTTGGGTACCAATTAGAAACATATCTATATAATTAGTTTGTGTTATGACTTCAAATCATTTCAAAATTGTTTTTCATTTGATAATTTGCATATTAGCTGACTAATAATACAAAAAAAAAAAAAACCTTTTAGGATCGTGATTAACCGGTGCCAAATGCATTAGGGAGGCAAAAATAATCCGCCACATATGGTATTTGGGAGGGCTTCAATGTGCCAAATATTATTTGGGAGGGCAAATCAAACCGTACCAATTACTATTTAGGAGGCAAACCTAACCGTGTCAACTACTATTTGGGAGTGCAAACATAACCGTGACAATTACTATTTGAGAGGGCAAAACCAACCGTGCCAAATACTATTTGGGAAAGCATCAAAACGTGCAAAATACTATTTGGGACGTGTCGTCACAAACCGTCCTAAATGCTTGTCAAATGGCACCACCCTGTGTAACCGTCACCTTTTCCGTGCCAAATAGTATTTGAGACGGTTTTGGGTCGAGACAAACGTATTTGGCACCCTCGTATTTGGGAGGGAGCCAAAACCGTCCCAAAATCGTGCCAAATACCTTTAGGGACACTTTTGACAGTATTTGGAACAGTTTTTTTGCCTTCCCAACTACCCACTTTTCTTGTAGTATATCCACAAAATCAAACCCCTTTTCTTTCTACCTCTCTCTCGTCCTCAGCATTACCACTCCCCTTTTCTTCTTCAGTTCGCTCCCCTTCCTTTTCCGGCCACCGCACGTCACAAAATCAAAGCTACAAAAATAAATTAAGGTCGGCGGGGTTTGGCTTAGGTGCCGACTTGACCGATTAGACGGCGATTAAGCAATTCACGGCAGTGGAGAGGCACCTAGCGCCTAGGCGGAGCTAGGTAGAGTTAGACGGAGAGTTTTAGAACACTGACTATTGGCCATAGTTAAGATGTAGGCTTGTAGCCTCATTGTTTTGTTTTTGTTTTACTAGGGAATATAATTTTCTCTATTTAGTAAGTCTCTTGTAAGCCTATATTACATATTCTTATTTGTAAGACGAAACTTTATTTTCTTATAGTTCAATCCATCAACATACGATGGATCAAGTAAAAATAATCCGTTTTACAAAAAATATTCGTAAAATTATCTTATCAAAATTTTTGTCTTCCCTATTTGTGGCAAACTTTTGGTTTCACCTCCATATGAACGAGGAGAAAAATAAAATTTAATACCAAAAGAGGAAAAATAGTGGCCACTTCCGTGTAATGCCTATCTCATGTGTTTATAAATTGGTTTATGACAAAAGGTATTATCAAACTTAGTTTTAACTTTTAAGTGTCTATTATTAGTAATTTATCATTCAACACTACTAATAAAAAATCACAAACTTTTCAAGAAGTGTCAAAATTATTTTTTTTTTTTTTCGTTCGTCCCAAAATTATTATCTTGTTTAAATGTTTTCTATTTTAGACATCACTTTTACCACTTTATTTTTACTTTTTTTTTAACTTTAATTTTGGGTCACATATTCATAGGTTTTTAAAAAATCATATATTATCATAATATTAATAATTAAATCAATTATTTTTTCTAATTCGTACATTGAATCAAATATAATACGGTAATAATTTTAGGACGAAGAGAGTAAATTTTATTTGACTTAAATAAAAAAATAAATAAGAAACGAAGAAGAAATGTGAACCAACGCTAGAGAAAAACAAACTATCGTAAAGAAAAGAAAAAAAATAAAGCTGCGAAAAGAACCGCAGAGGCCCGCGATATTACCGACTCAAACCTATATATACGTTTCCCCTCGCCGCTCGATTTGATAACTCCTCCACATAGATTCACCGAAACGAAACCCGCGTCACCAGTTACAGGGCAAGTAAAACCTAGGGTTTATATGTCTCTTAATCTATCATCGTCGGCGTGCTTTTCAAGTTCCGGTGAGTGCAGGTTCGGTTAATTACATTGTATTTCTATGATTAATCGGTGAAAAATTCAATTACATAATGAGTATCAAGAATCCAATCATTATATCGTGACAGGCAAACTACAAGAATGAACTTCTTTTCATTAATGGCAAAAGCTAGAATATACCCTCAGGGCACACTTAAATTAAGTTGTTTTTCTTTCGGAAAGTTTTCATGTTTTTTTGATCATGAATTTCAATGCCACCAGGTTGAATTTCGAAGATATACTAGCATGAATAAGGAATTCTTTTGTGCTCCCCCGTAACATGTTAGCTGGACCCTTCGTTAATTTCAACTGATTTACTACTGTACCCATTTTTGTGTTTTGGTTGGAATATGTGTTTTTATTTTCCTAGTTTCCAAATGTGTGACTGGCCATGTTTTGTTAGATTTATATATTAATGTATACAGTTTTGTTTTGATATGGATTGGGTTTCTTTCACTTAATTTTGATCTGAAGAGAAGTTGTGTGTCCATGTGAGTGGTTTGGGGTTTGTGCTCCTCTGCTGCCTTTTTTCTTGTGTTCTTCTGCCATTCTCTTTTATTTTGTTTTTGATATTCATGTGTGGTGTAACAGCTTGATTAGGTTGTGAAAGTTGAGGGAGGACATGGATTCTTCAGACGATGAGGTTGAAGCTTTGCCACAGGTTGTGTCCCACTATTATTTTGAGGATGCCAAAGAAGAACCGATCTCATTTGCAGAGTTACCAGTGAAATGGAGTGAGGAGACGCGCCCAGATTGTGGCAATAAAGAGATAAATGTTCGTGGGACTACAGACAATGGGCTTCTGCCATTGCACAGAAAGGTGGTTGCTTGGAAGTATGACATTTCACAAGCAAAACCAGAGATATCAGTGCTGTCTAAGAACAATAACTGGATCAAGCTTCAAAAGCCAAGAAAGAGTTTTGAAGATATAATTAGGACAGTTCTTATCACTGTGCAGTGTCTACACTTCTTCAAAAGGAATCCAGAAGCATCTGGGAAATCTTTATGGGATCGCCTCTCCAGAGTTTTCAGGTATCCACACAGATATGTCAGCTTATGCACTATTATCCCCTCTTACAGCATCTTTTCACAAGGTTTTGCAATTTGTAGCTTGTATGAGCCCAGACCTTCTGAGAATGATCTGATAGATCATATGGACCTCATCAGTGAAGCTGTTAAAAGGGACAAAGTATTAGCGAAATCCAAGGTTGGTGATGTTTTTCAGCCTTTTCCATTTTCAAAAGAATAGGAAAGGATGTAAAGCATGTTATTGTTTATTCAGGAGCAGTTGCTCTTCCATATTAGCAGAATTCATATTACCACTCATTTTTTCCAAGCTTTGCCAGAACATGTGCCTTTGTTCACATTATCATAAGATGTGTAGTGTGAGAATAAAGTAAATTTAGACTATTTATTAATGCCTAGGATACCTAATGAGATTGAGATAGAAAGAGTTATGTATGACATGCAGTAGCTGGCTTGCTTAAATAAGACTGTTAATTCTCAATTTTGCTTAGAGTTTGCAGATTAGACTTTTGATTTTGGATGTATTTTGCTGATCTGAGAAAATGTTATTTAACTGAACAGTTTCTAGCTACATTTCTTGAGGAGAAACCGAGAAAGAGGAAAGCTGTTGACGAGGTTGTTATCTAGGTTCTTTTGTAACCTCTTCTCTTTGCTTTAATTCAATGTTTAAGACAATTTGTCAATTTGGTTCGGCAGAAAGCTGGAACTTCCACGAGGCCTGGGTTCATAGTTGATGATTTTCTTGACGAACCTGAAGAAGATGACTTGCCCATAAAAGACAATGAAGATGACGAGTCTGACGAAGAGAGTGACCCTTTCGATTCAGTTTGTGCAATATGTGATAATGGCGGTGATCTTCTGTGGTATGTATTTTTGATTCACGATATCTTTGGTCGCACGGATTTTTCTCTGTACCTTGGTACGTTCCATCTTGTATGCTTAGTAGGTAAACCGGTCTTATCCTTCCATTCGTCCCCTCCCCATGCCTTAGTTGTTTATTAATAGTTTGAGATAACTGTATTAAGGTTCTTGTTTTTATCATGGAAGTATGTAGTGTTGGTACTGAGAATGTCTTTCCCATCTGAAATGAGTTGCATTCACCTTTAAATACAATTTATACTTTATTTCCTTTTTTGTTATGAAGCGACAGTCATACTCTTGTAATGTAGTATTTGAAGCATCATGCTTTTGGCTTCTTGTGTATGATCTGTAGTCTAAAAGAGAGCCTTCTCAAGGAATTAACAGAGCTTATTGGAATGATCATAATCCTGATGTAGAAAGTCGCTTCACTCTGTTTTCCCTAGGGATGAATGTTGAGACACTCCTCACCGTTGCTCCTCCCATCTCCATCTGAAAGGTTTTATGATGTATTTGTGTCTAATGCAGCTGTGATGGGAGGTGTCTAAGGTCGTTTCATGCAACTGAAGAAGCTGGTTCTGATTCTTCTTGTAGATCTCTGGGCTTCTCTCCTGAACAAGTAGAGGTACTCTAACCGTTATTTTTTCTGTTCAAGGCTGACAAGTCTTATGAACTCTGTGTTCCTGTATACGTCCATTGCTCTATTTGTTGTTTGTGAACTTACTCCTTTATGTGTGTGTATACATACATATATGTTCCTATTTTGCAGGCAATACAAACTTTTTTTTGCAAGAATTGTCAGTATGACATGCACCAGTGCTTCGTTTGTGGAGAATTGGGGTCTTCGAAGAAATCTACGGGTGCTGAGGTTTGTACTACTGCTACTGAAAATATGAATTAATATTTTCTTAAGGATAGACAACTTGAAATCATATCCCTTTTTGCTTATTGTATCTATGTATCAAAGTATTTATGATGCTTATGTAGTTTCTGTTATAGTACTCTTTTAGTCACTAGTTGTCCTCTCTCTTTCTCCATAGTTCAAAAAAACCCATTGGAATATATATACACATATATGTATATGTATGTATATATACACATACATATGTATATGCATGTGTATATATATATACATACATCTATAAATGAAAGAATTTTCAATGTTTACTTTCTCTCACTAGCCATTGCTTTCTCTCACTAACCATTGCTGGTTACTATTAGTATTATCCATTGGATCAAAAATCAAAAGTTGAGATTTATTAAAGCAATAAATGCTCCCTTCGTTTCGGGCAAGGAGTCCATACTATTTTGGGATGTTTCACTTGAAGAGTTCACCTTCAAAAAATTATATTTACCATTTCCATAACATTTTATCTTTACCCTCCACATTTGATATTAACATATTAATTATGCTCAAACATTATTGTAATTATGACCAACTTTAATGCTAGTTATATAACTCTTAATAATTAGACTTTTCAAACATGGACTTTCGAGGGGAATTGAGGTAGTTTATATTCTTTTGAGATGAATTAATTGTATGCACCAACAACCCAATGAATCTCAATCTTCGATTTTTGATCCAATGGACATTATAATAGTCTTCCATACACACACACATATATACACACACACTACTCTCTCAAAAGAATACAATCACTCCCCCAATTCCACTCAAAGACTTTTCTATTTGTGTATATATATATATATATAGAAGACTTTTCAACGGTTACTTTCTCTCATTAACCATTGCTATTAGTATTATCCATTGGATCAAAAATCAAAGACCAAGATTGATTGAGTAGTTGGATGTGCAATTAATTCGCTCACTTACTGGTGTGTCACTTCTCATGATGATTTGTAATTTTATTAGACTTTTAAATTTAAGTTTAAAGAAATTATAAAATAGAGATTCCAGGTCTTATGTTGTCATTTCACTACTATCTAAATATTGATTCTTGAGTCACGTAGATGATTAAAGCCCTACATGCAATTGGTGGTGGCTTGCATTTGCTGCCTGCAATTGTCAGTAATGAGGATATTGGAGTAGTTAAGAGCCACTAATCCCATAAGTTCCCCCACTCAGGCATATGACCGGCACCACATGTAAGAATTAATTGCATCCAGCGGCAATTAATTCTTTAGAGCACTCTTGTCAAAGGGTGGAAGGCTAACCTCGATTGAGAGCGATCTTTCTTTCTAACCTCCCCACTTATTTCTTATCCTTGTTTGTTGCCCCTTCCTCGGTGATAAAGAGAATTGAGAAACTGGAAGGAGATTTCCTTTGGGAAGGAATTAATGAGAAGGGGAAATTTCATTTAGTCAGTTGGGAATCTGTTCAGCACGGAGGTTGGGGGATTAGGAGTCAAAAGCCTCAAATTCTTTAATAAGGCGCTACTAGGTAAGTGGCTATGGATGTATTTAGTTGATAAAGAGGCGTTGTGGAGAAGGATAGTGACAAGTAAATATGGTGTGAGCAATCACATGTGGTTTCCTTGTGAAGTCCTGTTCTGTCCCCTCATGGGTCTGGTGTCATGAAAGGAATCATGAGAGGTTGGGAAGCTTTCAGCAGATTCATCAAGTTTGAGGTTGGTCTGGGAAATCAAGTAACGTTCTGGAAAGACACTTGGTGTGGGGATACTTCTTTGCAGATCCTGCTTCCTAGATTATATAACATCACGGTCGATAGAGATGAAATGGTGAATGCCTTCTTAGTTAATTATGGGGGAGCAGACCTATGGATGGTGAATGCCTTCTTAGTTAATCATGGGGGAGCAGACCTATGGAGCCCTGTTTTTCGTAGAAATTTTCATGATTGGGAGATCGAAGAAGCTGCACTTTTTTGGGTCTGCTTCACGGATTTAAAAGGCAAGGGTCCAGAGAAGATAAAGTGGTGTGGGAGGGAGCTAAGAACAGAACTTTCTCTGTTAAATCCTTTTATTCAAAGCTGAATGGTAGAGACAGAATATCGTTCCCATGGAAAGATATCTGGAAAGCTAAAATCCCTAGTAGGGTGGCTTTTTTGGTTCGGGAGGCAGCTAAGGGAGCTATTTTGACGGGGAAAATATGAGTTCTCGTGGTATGATTTATGTCAATCCATGTTATATGAACCACCTTGAGGCGGAGAATGTGAACCACCTGTTACGCATTGTCCCATTGTGAGGGAGTTATGGAATTTCCTCTTCCTCGGCTGATGTTTCTTGGGCTATGCCCACGTTTGTTATTGAGATGGTACGAGGATGGTCGCTAGTCAAAAGGAGGAGGAAGAACGTGTACTGAGACTGCTCCTGCAGCAGTTTGGTGGACCATCTGGAAAGAGAGAAACAGGAGGGCTTTTGTGAATGTCGAATCAGATGTCGATGGTATTAAGAAGAACTTCCTTCTGTCTTTGCGCTCCCGTTGTTACATATCCAAGTCTAATTCTGAAGATCCTTTTGTGTATAGAATGGACAGTTCTTTTGTTTAGAATATTTTTGATCTTGTATACCCCCAGCGTAAAAGGACGCGTCACCTCATTTGGCGCTTGTTTAATTCTTTACCTTACTTATCAAAAAAAAATTCTTTAGGTAACTTGTGTATATTGCCATTACTACCTAAATATTGATTCTTGAGCCATATTAAATATGCTGTAGTATTTTACATTTTTGATTTTTTTTTTCAATAAATGAAAAGACTTTTCTATTTAATTAAGGTTTCATTTATACCGATATGTAAAATGAAAAAGTTATGCTTCACCAATTCTTTTATAAAATTAGGGTTGATAGCTTTCCTTGGGATGAAAGTAATGAGGTAAACTTCTCGATGGCTGTTTTGATAGACAAGTCAAGGGACTAGAGTAAAGTAGGCCTGATATTTGATTCTTGAGGTAATATTAATTCCAAGCGAATATTAGGCATACCAGGTTATTGCCGTTTCAAATTGGTTCCAGCAATAGCTATTTACGTAACATGCATATTTGGGTTTTCGTTTACTTCAAAATGTGTTGGGAGAAACATATACTAATAAGAAGATGGCGAAAATCAGAGAGAGAGAGAGAGAGAGAGCATGCAACAGCCATCATATGATACATTCTCAATAATTAATGAAATGGGGATGTGAATTAGAATGAATATCAAAAAAGTGATATTTGGTTTGGGGCTTTGAGAGGAGTTTGATTACAATAAATAAATTATTATAGATTCTCATCAATGACATGTATAATGACAAAAATACATCTTTAACATTTGAGTTTATAGATTTTCATGGAATCTTAATATATAATTTTAAAAGAAGGAAAAGGAGAGAAATTGTCAGATTCTATCATAGGTTAAGTAGGATGCCACATCACTAATAAACATTTATTTCTACACATTTGTCAATGGTTACCAAGACATAAAAAACAATGCCCATACACACACACATATATGTAACCACAAATTATTGAGAAACAACCCAATGGAAAATGAGCGTCCTTTTTTGAATGAATTTACTAAATTTACCTTGGGCAAGTATCATGTATATGCACTTGCAATGGTATAAGGTGGATGCCAAGGCTATTCATGTATTTGTGCTACTAAAATGGCTAAGAAGTCAACTTTCTTAGTATTCTTAAAAGGCTAAAACTTAGGAAAAACCGTCTTGCGGTATTTTGTGCAAGACCGATCCCCTTGACCCGACCTACCGTGTGTAGTGAGCTGAGCTGTGAGAGAGTGGGGCTCCGTCTTACGGATCCTAATCCGTAAGACAGTTTCACACAAAACCTACTCTTCTTGAAAAACCATTAAGGGACACTCATTTTGAGGAGGGGTTAATATGAAGTATTGATTAACTGTGCCTAGTGTAGAGAACCCATGTCATAATAATGACACCAAGAACTTCTGTAGATTAGATGGTTATCTTTCCAAGAAGAGTAGATATATTTTTTGTGTCCCTTTTATAATGAAAGAGCCGTAGAAGAACTTGAACTATTCAGAGAGGATGAAGACTGGGATAAAAGTTGGAGAGAGTTATAGAATGCCCTGAAAGTCTATATAGAGGCTGCCTTTTCTGGAAAAGGAAACAACAGGCAAGCAAACGAACAAAATTATGGGGTTCGTTGTGGTTCGGGGCTGAATCGTTGTGTATCATCTATATAAATGCGATATGGTCAATGCAGTCCTAGGTCCGGGTACACCAATGATTCCGAATTGGAGATGGATTGTACATGATAAGTGTGCTACAATTTTGACAACTATTTTGCATAGTTTATATAGTTGTTATTATTGTTATTTTATTATTTTGAGTAGTTTATGTATAGTAAGTTGGTTGACATGATATTTAAGAGCTTATTCTTCTTGAACTGTCTACAGGTTTTCCAATGTAGTTCTGCAACATGTGGCCATTTCTACCACCCACGATGTGTTGCAAAGCTGCTTCATCGTGAAAGTGAAGCCGAAGCAAAGGACCTTCAGGAAAAGATTGCTACTGGGGACCCGTTCACATGTCCTGCCCACAAATGTGCCGTCTGTAAGCAGGTTGAGAATGAGTTGTCCTCTGAGTTGCAGTTTGCTACGTGCAGACGCTGTCCAAAGTCGTACCACAGGAAATGCTTGCCCAGGTACTCTTAAAATTTATTCCCCTCCATGTTCTTCTTCAAAATTTCCATCTTATCTTATTATGCTCTAAATTACGTTATCTGTTCAGTAAATGACTGATGCTTGGTAATGCTCACCAGTGAGATTGTCTTTGAGGATTCGGATGACGAGAATGGCGAATCTAGGGCTTGGGCAGGTCTTTTGCCAAAATCTCGCATACTGATATATTGCATGTAAGTTCTGCTCCATTATTTTGTTATCTTTGGTCTAAACTTGGAAGTTTCCTGTTAATGTATTTTTTTGTCCTTATCAGGAAACATGAGATTGATGGTGTTCTTTCAACTCCATCAAGAGATCACATAAAGTTTCCAAATGATGAACCAGAGCAGAAGAAGCAAGCATCAGAGCTGCGGTCGAGCAGCAGACAAGTGACAGCCAAGGAGAGAAATCTGATCTCGGAAAATGTGCCTAAAAAGACATCCGTAGGGAAGCCAACAAAACGTGTTGAAAAGTGTTCTTCAGTTGAAAGACAGATTGATTCTTCTAAAAAGAGACTGGGAAGAGTGTCCATGCCAGAATCCTCAAAGAAGCAGAAAGTAGTACATACTTCTGAAAAGCCTTTAAATAAGAGCTCCTCAACAAAAGTAAAGAAGCCTGTCATGGATGGAAACAAGACGTCATTGGGGGATATGTTGTATGCCTGGATGAATAAGGGATCTGAACCAGTCAAGTCCAGGGAGGATGACCCTGCTGGTTGCGAACTTGAGCATACCCAGATGCCTCCTGCCCAGAAAGCATACGGTTCGCCTCCTCTAGATGATGATTCGAGGAATAGGTTGTGCATTTCTCCTTTCCACCAAGTTGCTTCTTTAACCATTCCTATATATGTGCGCATTGCTACATCTGTGTATTCGCCAGATTTTGTATCACAAGTACTTTTCCCAGTTATACTAATCATGAGATGATCTCATGTTCTCACATCTACTTTATGCAGGATATTGGCTATGATGAGAGAGGCTATTTCTTCAGTTACACTGGAAGAGGTCATAGCGAAGCACAAAGTTCCAACAACCCATACACACACATCAAGAAATGTTGTGGACAGAAGTATTACCTTGGGAAAGGTGGAGCGTTCTGTTGAGGTATGTTCTGATGGTATCTAGTTTGGTTCACGCTTGCTACGAGAGTTATCTCTAGTAGTTTTCATCTCTCTGACCACAACTTATTATGTTCACAGGCGCTTCGTTTAGCAGTAAAGAAGCTAGAAGATGGATGCAGTATTGAAGATGCAAAAGCTGTTTGTGATCCTGGAGTTTTGCAACAGATAATGAGGTGGAAGGTATTAGTCAACATTTGATCCCATCTGCCTTTTGTAATAGTGTTTTTTTTTTAAAATTTGATTTGGTGAGGTTTAGCTTTTAACCAGTTGATTATTATTTTATTGTTTAGAAACATCTTATGTCATGTTAAAGTTGCTTTGAAATTTTTAACCCAATATTCAGGAATAGGAGTTTGTAAGACTCATGTTTCATAAAATTCTCAATCCTTTACTTTGTCTCATTAATCATTTTTATGGGAGATGCAGATTATTCCCCTATTAAGTTTGTAACAGTGTTACATCAACACTCCTATCCTTCTTTAAGAGTGGTGAGTGAGGATGAGGGCGGAGCCTAGTTTGTCGGTCTTTTCTTTTCTTCTTAGGGCTAGTAACTTGTACGACTCTGATATAAAGTGACAGTTGTGTTACTGTAGATTTTTTTTGGTGCTTAATGGGTAGGGACAGACTTGCCTCTTCTTGTTTTGTTTGCATAGTCAGCACACATCATTTGGACAAATTTTTTACCCAGTTCCACAATGTAATGCCAGCTGATGTTGTTAGTCAAGAAGGGCAAAGATATTGTACATCCCTTGATGGAGCAAGACATTTGTGGGTTGACAAGATAGGTGTATCTTTGATAGTTGCGTAACCTGATCTGCTATGGAGAGATAACAAGTATCTCTAATATGCGGATCATCTGAATTTTAGCTTTGTTTTGATGTTATGCCTCGTTCTTGGAAAGTGTAGCAGAATTATGTTTTTAGTGTTTATTCAAGAATTGAATTTAATTCTCCTTTTTAAAAATCCCTTCTGGCATAGCCTTTAGTTGTAAACCTTGTTCCCTGTTTTTTGGTGTAAAAGAAGAGTCTATAGGGAACATGTGGAGAATCACTTATGCGTCTGGCCTGAGGAAACCTTTGCACGCCTCCGTTACCTTTTGGGAGGCCTACGCCCCATAGAAACTGTCTACCTGAGACTGTCCCTTGGCCCCGTAGGTCCTGACACAAGGGTAGAATTCTAGCTATTCCAGAGTGGTATGTCGCTGATGGCTCGGGCCCCCCCGGAAGGAGGCCTACTCCGCCCTCCATCTAAGCTGTGCAGGAAAGTCCCAAAACCAATCCCAGTGAACAGTGAAGCTTCATAGGGTCTTTCTGTCCAGGTAGTCCGCATCTTCACAGAATCTATTTCACCGAGCCTCTCTCCGAGACAGTGCCCAGATCGTTACACCTTTTGTGCGGGTCGGAACTTACCTGACAAGGAATTTCGCTACCTTAGGACCGTTATAGTTACGGCTGCCGTTCACCGGGGCTTCGGTCGCCGGCTCCCCTGTCTACATAAAGAAATTAAGTAAAACTGGAAGAGGGAAAAGAACTTTTGATGCAGAACCTCTTCCCAGTCAACATTGGTACCTGTAATTGGGATCCCCTCCAAAGGGGCCTGAATCTGCACACGTGAAAGACGCCAAGAGTAATGCCATCCTAAATTTGATTAAAAGAAAAGGAAAATTTTGTCCAAATATCTGTGGATTTCTCTCGTCAAAGGGACTCAAAGATTACAAAGAAGGCACCAATCTATTAAAGGATTTATGCCCTTATTTATCAAAAAAAAAAAGGATTTATGGCCTCTTTATAAATCCCTCATTTTTTTCTATTGCTTGCTTCACTGCACAAATTCAAAGAGAATTTCTTATTATTATTGCTGTACTTCTTTTATTGGGTTTGATATTACATGTATGTAACTGTCTTTAACTTTCTTTTATTCGGTTTTTATTCTTCTTATATTACTTCAGAACAAGCTTAGAGTGTATCTTGCTCCATTCCTACATGGCATGCGCTATACATCCTTCGGTCGCCATTTTACAAAAGTGGACAAGCTAAAAGAGGTGAGTTGATCTCTCTATGAATATGCGTATGTTTTGATCAATGAGTTTGTAGTCTTTACACATCTTTCATTTTTGATTAGTAAATCTTAACACATCTTTCTTTCGTCTGCTAGATCTATATGAGATCTGTCTGCGTCTCAAAATTGATATACCAATTTGTAACGTAGTCATTTGAGGGAACAGAAGGTTTTGAAATAGGAAAATTTATAATATTGGCAGTTTGGTCATTTGGTGATAGTAAAATGAATATCCATGCTTTAATGTTACAGCCACATAGAGCCCTAACACAACAATTATATTCAAATTTGATTAGTATACGGGGGATTAGAATATTTTGGTGGAAGCAAATGTTTCACTCTCCCCTTCTCGCTTGCACATATAGCACCAATTGACATAATCCACAAGTTATCCCCGGTGAGCATAGCTTCATTAGTTGCTTCCCAGGCTAAAAAGGCAGCTCATTGGGCGACTCTTGATTTCCAAACGCCTTTCCAAGGAAAAACAGCCATGTTTATATGTGTCAAAACATGATAATAATATTTAACTGAAAATTCTCCACCTTGAGTTCCCTGCTAAAGAACTGTCTTCCATATCAGCAAAAAATTGCTGCGAGTAAAGCTGCTAAAAAAATGCAGCAACATATTCCAGCTCCCAGCCGTGAAATTTCTTCTAAAAATGGGAATCCGATGGATTTTTATCAATTGTGTGCATTTTTTCTTTTGTCAAATATTTGCATTGAGATGGATTTACTCTCCTAGGTGTTTGGCCTGAAATCATTTAGCTGAAGCTTCTTTTAGATTCTACATGGTGCTAAATTTCAATCTAAATCATGCAGATTGTTGATATGCTCCATTGGTACGTCCAAGAAGGTGACACGGTAAGAACTTGTCCCTCCACAATCCCCTCCCCTTCTCAAGTGATTGATTTGGATAAACGAGTATGACAATTGCTTAGTAAATAACTGATTTAACTGCTTTAAGAGGTTGCTGATAGAAAGGGAGGTCAAATTGTACTTTGTCTATCATTCTAAGCACTGACAAGCATTATGCAGCCTTTGGTTGCGGGCTTGGAAGGCTAATTCAAGTGCTTTAATATAAACAAGTTAAACAGCCTGTGTCTAGCATACCATGGGGGAGACAAATGTAGCAGGATGTCAGAACAAATCTTTAAGACTGTCAAGTTTCTCACTTCATAAAAAAGGGGGGTTACTTGACCCCCTTTAGGTTAAAAAGGTGCTATTTACCCTTAAATTTAGGGGAAAATACTAAACTATTAAAAAAGTACTCCCTCTTTTCAACACAAGTCCATGTTTGAAAAGTCTAATATTTTAGGGGTATATTAGTAGCACCGGAGTTTATCATAATTACAAAAATGCTTGAAGCATTGCCAAAATACTTATAGCATATGTGGTGGATAAAGTTGATAGGTTATAGAGATTGTAAGCATAGTTTTTGAAAGTGGACCCTTTAAGTGATACATCCCAAAATGAAATAATAGATTCTTTGAAGGAATAGACGGAGCAACAATATTACCCATTTTGCCCCCCTTCGTTTGAGAAAAAATGCACAATTTATAATTTTGACCCCCAATGAATCAAATTCAGATGCTACCATACATTTTTCTGTACTTAAAATAACCTTGACTACTTCCCACGAAATCCTGGCTTCACCATTGTAGAGAGGACCCAACAAAAGACGCATTCTTATTGTTTTCAGGCATTGTATTTTATTTTTTTGATAAGTGTTTTCAGGCATTGTGTATCTCACGCAATAATAATTAAACTGAAGTTTGTATGATTATACATTATAAAAACTTTAAGTTGAATGCACTGGCTTGTGGTTAAATATATGGACTCCGTTAAACTGTGTTTGTCCCAGTGTCTAATCGGGTATCTGAGCTGTACGTATGCCATGGAAAGGAACTTGGTTGATTGTATATATTGAACTTCTTGAGTTTGAACATTGATAGCCTCCTTGATTATTTTTTTGATAGGTAAGTGTGATCCCTTTTTGGTACGGGGATTGGAACCAAGGACCTCAAGGCCTGAGTGCCCTTGCCATCCCTCCCACCCCTTGGGGTTGCCTCCCTAAAATTATGTTACTAAGTTCTCTTTGGATTGTAAGTAAAATAGATGCATGTTTGTGCATGAGTGTCTATTTATGAACGTAAGTGAGCACTATCTGAGATATAAAAGTTAGATGAAGAAAAAAATGGATGGGGTTATTTTCGGGGTGTTGGAACTATCCTACTTAGTTATGCACTTCACGTGACTGACTGTTGCATCCTTGTTTTCCTATTTCTTTTTGTTTGTCCTCAGAATTTCTGTCCTTTATAGCAACCTCGATTATATCATTTGCTGTGCATTTTGGAATTCAGTTTTATGATTTTGTTGCATAAACAACTTATGTTTCTTGCTCTTTTGATTAATTAATATTGAATCTTGGTTCAAAATGTAAAATGATTTCCTGATAAAAATTCATCTCGATTTTACTCCTTACTCTCAGTGGCTGATCTGTAGTTGTTTCCTTCAAACAGATAGTTGACTTCTGTTGCGGCGCTAATGATTTTAGTTGCCTCATGAAAAAGAAACTTGATGAGATGGGAAAAGAGTGCTCGTACAAAAATTATGATGTTTTACAAGCTAAGGTAAGTCGTCATTGTATTTTTATTATGCACAATGTTTTTTGTCCTTGTGATGAAATTTATATATAGGAAGGGGCAATCGAAGGCACAAGGTTCTGGCCATGGTTTGTCTACGGAGTCACAAGCGATTGTTATTGGTTACAGTTGTGCGTCATTTGCTACTGTCATTTATATAATGAAGCAGCTTTAACCACAAGAGAATCGGTTTTTGGGTCACTTAAAATAAAATATCTTGTCTAGGTATGTTAACAGATGTCCATCACTTGGGAACGATTGAAGTAAAAGTTGGAGAGAGCTAGAGAGAGAGATGGTGGGAATAAAGTAATGGTGAAAGATGAGATTGCATTGAAAAGTCATTATAATTTTGGAAAATGATACATTCATCCACATAATTTGTTTAGCCGCGTAGATTTAAGTGCTGTATGTTGGTTGAACTTTCAATACATAATAATGCATGATGTAAACAAGTTCTGTTGATGAAGTAATTTTAGTTAAATTTAAATTACTAGTAAATTTAGCCAAGTTCTCTGAGGAGTGCAATATTCATGTGGTGCAAGAGATATTTTCTCACTTTACATTTCCACTAAATGAAGAAAAATTTATGTGATGAGATATCCAATGGAAAACAATTTTCTACTGTTATGTATCATATTTGTGGATTCATTCAAATTGTGTGTGCCGTGTGGATCTTTGTACCTCAAAAGCCTGCCGTGCAGGGATTCATTGGTTCTATAATGCTCATTGGATATTAACTCTTAACTCATATTAGCTTAGTCCTTGATAATATCAGCAGCACCTCATAAACAGCTTCAAAACTTCTTTTCTCTAGCTTGAATGATTGATTGACTATGCACAAGCCTGCTTTCAGTCAGTCTAACTGCTTGAGCTATATTATTGTGGTTGCATCATGTATCTCATGCCCCCACTCTTGTTTTATAAATTTAACAAGAATAAAGAACAATTTGCATTCGTCCTTTCAGAGTGTTCCGCTTTCATCTTTTGCGTTTCTTCTTTTATTTCCTACCTTCAATTGGGCGCTTGTACTCGTTAATTGCAGAATGATTTTAACTTTGAGAAGAGAGATTGGATGACTGTCCGTCCAAAGGAACTGCCACCTGGGTCGCAATTGGTTAGTTTTTTTTTTCTTTTTTCTTGGTAATTCACTAATTCTTGGAACTCAGTGACATTCTATCTTGTTTCACCAATTTTTTCAATTTGTTTAATGTGTAGATAATGGGTCTAAACCCTCCTTTTGGAGTTAATGCATCCCTTGCTAATAAGTTCATAGACAAGGCACTTCAGTTCAAACCAAAGCTCCTTATCCTTATTGTTCCACCGGAGACTGAAAGGTTCTGCTAGCTTGTATACTGGCCTCTCTCTCTCTCTCTCTCTAACACGTTTCTTGGTTTCAATCAGGTTGGATAGAAAGCGACCTCCGTATGATCTGGTTTGGGAGGATGATGTGTTACTTTCCGGCAAGGTGAAGTTAGTCATTTTCTTATGTTCTATTTATTATTATTGTTAGCATTTTATGGTTGGAAGGATGCTGTGGCTTAAACTGGTGCTTTTTTGTCTGTTTTTATTCCCAGTCATTTTATCTGCCTGGATCAATTGATGTTAATGAGAAGCAAATTGATCAATGGAACTTAATTGCGCCACCCCTATATCTCTGGAGTCGCCAGGATTGGACTGGTAAGCATAAGACAATTGCGGGGCAGCACGGCCATATTTCTAGAATACAAGACAACCCGAGCACAGTTGAAATGCACGATGCGATAGATACTCAAATGAAGCATGAGTTTAAGGCTGAAGTGCCTACTCCATTATACAATCAACCAGTTAAAATTGAAGAACAAAAAAGGATCCCGGAAAAAGCAACAGTCAAAAATGAAGAACCAAAAAGGATCCAAGAAAAAGCTTCAGTCAGTGAGATTGGAAGTCGTAAAAGCCATGGTCATGATCTTGGTGAAACAGAGGTTAAAAAAGTAAATCTTGGCCTTGACAAAAATGGATCTAGTGAAAAATCGAAGAAGAGCAATGGAAAAGGAAAGAGGAGGAGGGGGTCAGATGAGAAATCCCCAGAGGATAAACAGAAAAAGAGGAATTCTCTCCCTCACGTGTCTCAACCTCTTCAGACATCCTCACATGTAGATATTGGGTTGGAGGGACGTGGGCAGTTTGACAGAACCTTGATGTCATCAAGATCGCCTTACGAAAGAGCATATGGCAGGACAGGGGAGGATGAGGAGCTTGTAGGTTCGACCTACAGACGGTTAGATGGTGCAAGTCTTGGTCCTGATTATGGAATCAGGAATCCAGAGGCACATTTTCCAGGCTATCAGCGAGCGAACATGGATAGTCGTGGTTTGTCTTATGCTGACGATGCACAATCTTCTTTGGGGCAAAGGGGTAGCTATTTTGCAGGTCATGAGCCAGTGTTAACAGCCTCATACGGGCATGCACAACTGTCATATAATGGGATGAGCACATCCACAATGCAGCGGTATGCACCCAGACTGGATGAGTTGAACCACGCCAGAACGAGTAGTTTGGGGTGTGAACCGCCTTTAAATAGAAGTGGGGCCTATGAACATTCAGTTCCTATACGTGGGGCTTTTGATCATCCAGTTCCTGGATCTGGGGCCTATGATCATCCTCGTCATAGATCTGGATATCAAGTGAATTTGTCGGGATTTGCTACTGGCCCCTACCGCCAATTCTCCCAGAATAATTCTTCGGGATGGCTTAACGAGTGAGTGGATCTGTAGTCTGTGTAGTACTAATTTGTTTTAGTTTTAATTTTCAGTATAAATTTTAAATTTGTTTTCAAGTGTTGATTTCAGTAAAACTGTTGACTTTAAGGCATGTCACTGTTTCACAATTCTTCGGTTGACGGGGACGGCTGAATTTGCAACTGTCGGTATTATCCAAGACTGAGATACCAATCTCGAAGGCGCCCTTCCCTGCCGCAAACCATATGTGACCATAATGTTCCGGAGACCATGTCTTGAACTCGGAATGAAACAAATTTTGAACCCTCTCAATATCAATATCAAGGTCAGCAAGAATTATTGGAGTCACGCAACCATGCATCTTTCCAAATAGTAACTCACGCCCCATCTCCAGTCCTCCATCTAATGCCTTTATTCAGAACACCCCACCACATATACCAAGATGTGCCCACAAGAAGTCCCCATTGGGAAAATATTTAGCTTTGAAAACCTTCGTAACAAGGGCATTGGGGCTAGTCAAAAAATTTAGCAGCCATGTTTACCGAGAGAGAAGCTCCAAATTATAGCAAAATAAATCGCTAAAGCCCAAATCTCCATTCTCCATCCGATTGCACATCTTGTTCTAGGAGCATACCTCACACCATGAATAAGCCCTCTAGTCTCTAGACCCAGAATCATTAATAAGCAGCTCCAACGGCTTTGAAGAAAATGTTGATATTTTTTTTTATCAACCTTTAGAAAAAGTTGATGCCACTGGACGGCTCCACCTCAGCTGCTGCTTTCTTCAAAAGCTTGAAGGTTTTCAACCGGTTGATGTAAGGTCCTTGTTGAGGTCATTCGCCACATAGTGGTCGTGTTTTTATGACCGTTTTTAGTTTGTTTTTTTTTTAAATATTTTATATGTTCTCTTATAAATATGTTTGCAAAAAAAATTAAAATTAATTACATTCTTTCAAACTTACATTACTTCTATACCATTTCATTCTCATTAAACTACACAAAAGTTTTTTTATGTAACCCATGTATAATATTTTAAGTTATGTAATTTTTAATTGTGTGAAAGAAACTACTAATTACAAAAACTAGTCGTTATAAGAGGTCTATATATAAGAGGCTTGAGACTATATTTTCTCCAATCACAACTTATTACACATATACCTACAGATACACCAATCTCTACACTAAAAAATGCCTCAAGACCCCAATCACTCCTACAAAAATGTACTTTTGCAATTCGTGCACGATGAATTGACTGACGATTCAAGTGAAAAAATGATGATGATGATTATAAAAATGAAAAATGAAAGAAGAAGAAGCAGTAGCCTCCCACAGTCGTAAGCGCAGTCGAAAGTACATAAATTGAGAACGTGAAGCTAGACATGAAAGACTTTTCAATGACTATTTTTTCAATGAGCTAGTTTACACAGATCAAATTTTCAGAAGAAGGTATCGAATGAGTAAGGAGTTATTCCTTCGAATTGTAGAAGCCTTTTCAAATCATACAGAGTATTTTTAGATGAGGGTTGACGCAGCCGGTAGAAAGAGGCTTTCCCCCTTGCAAAAATGCATTGATGCTATTCGTCAGTTGACATATGGCATGCCTGTCGATCATTATGACGAGTATGTACGAATTGGTGAAACCACTTCAATCAATTGTCTAATGAAATTTTTTCAATCTGTGATAGAGGTATTTGGAAGCGTATACTTGAGAATACCTAATGCTCATGACGTCCAATGCTTACTTAAACTACATTCTTAGGTCCATCGCTTTCTCGATATGTTAGGAAGCATTGACTACATGCATTGGTCATGAAAAAATTGTCCAGTTGTATGGAAATGTCATTTTACCCGAGGAGATCAAGATGTTCCAACAATAATGCTAGAAGCAATCGCTTCTCAAGACCTTTGGATATGACATGCATTTTTCAGCGTTGCAGGTACTAACAACGATATTAATGTGCTCAATCAATCTCCATTGTTCAACGATGTATTGCAATAACACTCTCCTCAAGTTTAGTATACGGTAAATGACATATAATACACGAAAGGATATTATCTAGCAAATGGTATCTATCCGGAGTGGGCTTCATTTGTCAAAAACTTTACATATCCAGAAGATCCTAAAAGGATAAAGTTCAAACAAATGCAAGAGTCTACAAGAAAGGATGTTGAGCGAGCGTTCGGAGTCCTCAAATCTCGTTGGGCAATCGTATGAGATGCGACCCAATTTTGGCACAAGGAGACTTTAAAAGATATAATATACGCGTGCATCATATTGCACAATATGATTGTGAAGAATGAAGGTAGTACAATAAATAACTGGAGCGATGAAGAAGTAGATCCACTGGTACCTGCATCACATGGATTTATTCAAGAATTTCATCAATACCTCCAAAGGCATGCAGAACTACGTGATCGGGAAGTATATCAAAAACTTCGATCTGATTTGGTCGAGCACATTTGGGAACGCTTTGGATGCAACGATAATGAAAATTAAGTTGTAACGATTGAATATTTCTTATTAGTATTTAATTACTTTGTTTTCCCATTGTATTATGTAACTTTAGTTATAATTCGTATGATTTTATATTGATTTAGTTTAATAAAGTCTATATTGTTGCATCAATATTTTGAATTACTAATAAATATTTATGAATAAAAACATTTTTTTCAAAGATAAAATTTAAAAAAATATAAATTATTTTTGGACATATTATATTTGTTCTATAAATATTTATGTTTTAAAACGATAATTTTTTTTTGAAAATAAATGTTTATTGAGAAAAAATAAAATATTTTGTTGTGGATCCATGCTATAAAACTTTTATGAATTTATATATAATAAATAATATGTTTATAGAGAAAAAGTTTATAAGCTGATAACATGATATGACGTGACAGGAGGAATAAACATTTTGAAAGGTTTATGACTGTGGATGCCCTAAGATAGGAGAGACCTTCCGTACAAAGGATGAAGAGATAAAAGATAACAATATGATCGACTATATATATATATACATGCATGAATCTTTGTTTCTCAACCATAACCTATTAATAATACTTAGTAATAATTAATATATAATGAGATATTAATCTCTACTATTAATCTCTTCTATTGTTAATAGTAGAATTCTTATATATAAAAAAATGACAAAACCCCTCATTTAACCACCCTATTTTTCAAAAACTTGCAAGGCGACCACCGAAAGTTTAAAATTTGCAATAAGGCCACTGAATTAAATTAATGTTGCAAGTATGCCCATATTTTGGACGATCGTTAGCTCCACCATTAAATATGAGTGAAATCCCTATTTTGCCCCATTTAAATTGAAAATTATTCTCTTTACGTAATATTAAAAACCCAAAGGGGTCCAATTGAAACATAAGGTAATTGGAGGTAATTGGATTAAATGAGATAGAGTAATAGGGTAATTTTGCAATTAACTCCTTTTGAAATTTGAGAGAAAAAAAAACCCAACACAAAAGCCGTCATTCCACCCCCTACTCTACTTGCAGGTCACTACTCACCACCGCCACACACTCCACTCGCAGCAGCCCATCACGCGATCATCACCACTTGCCGCTGCCGCTTTACCGTCCTGCTCAACCCCAACGTTCTCTCTTCGCACATCTCCTCCTTGTGCCACTGCCTTAGTTCAGGCCTTTCTAGCTGAGCTCCATCATCAAGTTCATCATCCAGTCAGTCCGCCACCCTCCAAGCTGTCCTCCATCAGTTTAAGTTTCCTCATTCACCAGCTCTCTCACCTGTTGTGGATCACCACCCATCCAGCTCACCGTCCAGTCCAGTCACCAACACCGTCCACTTCATCCATTCACGCCAGTGCCGGACACCCTCCCTTCTTCCGTCAGCTTCAATTCACGCCGGCAGCAAGCCGTTTTTCCCCCAGTACACCCAATCGCTGCCTCCAAGCCCCATTTCTCCATTCAGCTAGCTCCGCTTTTAGTGATTGAATCTGTGTGGGTTTGAAACAAACTGCAGGTCGAAAAGGTTGAGGCTTTTGATTTGGGTTTGTGAAAGGCAAGTAATTAGTAGCCGGATCTGGGTTTGCGAAGTGTGAGTTTTGATGAATTTGGGGTCGGAAAGCAGGGTTTGCCAGGGTTTTGAAATGCACTTGAAGCAGCAAAAAGATTTGGCCGGAAGTCGATAGAGTATTTCTGGTATGAGCTCCTCAAGGAGATTCACGCCGGTCAGCATAGCTACGGTTCTTTTATAGAGATTGCTGGAGAACTTCAATGGGCTCTTCTTATATATGCTCAGTTCTCTGCTTTGCCATGAGTGTCACTTTCTGATAATTAGTTTTTCTCGAATTCAGAAGAAAGAAGAAATAATTGTGCGTTGTGCCTCTCCTCTCCACTCCTAAGACAGAGTTTGACATGTATATATATTTTTTCAGTTAGACCCCTTTAAGTTTCTAATATCACATAAAGGGAATAATTGTTATTTAAAGGGGACAAAATATGAATTTCACTCAGATTTAATAGTGGAACTAATGGTCGTCCAAAATATGGGCACACTTGCAACATTAATTTAGTTCAATGGCCTCATTGCAAATTTTAAACTTTCGATGGCCGCCTTACAAGTTTTTGAAAAATTGGGTGGCCAAATGTGGGGTTTTGCCAAAAAAATTTACAACCAACATTACTTTCAAACCAAAGTGAGATACAACTTTTCTATTAGTAATAAAATGTGATATATTTAACCTAATGACTTTTACAACTAAAACCAACGAGCTCTAGCTCAACTGGTACTGATCACTTCTCCTAACAGAGAGGTCAGATGTTCAAGTCTCACAAGAAAAAGTCAATTCTCAATAAAGAGGTCGGGTGTTCAAGTCTTGTCAGAGACACCGTTGTTGTTAAAGCTTTACTCAAAGACTCAATTTAGCTACTCACTTATATTAACGGAGAGGTCGAGCGTTCAAGACTTACCAGAGACACCTTGGTACTTTACTACTCTCAACCGAGAGGTCGGGTGTTCAAAGCATCACCAGAGGTACCATTTGTTCGAGCCACACCAAAGGAAAATATAAGGGTTGAGGCACGGTCTATGTCCACTTCAACCTTTAAAAAATACATCTCTACTAATATCAATTTATAACCAATATAAAATACATATCTACTAATATTACAAATAAAAAATATGTATCTTACATTAGTTATAAATTGATATTAGTTTTGAAAGTCTTTTGATAAAAGACTTCTACTTTTATTATCATAGAAAATATATATCTTACATTGTTTAAAAAGAGATGCTAGTTTTACAAGTCTTATATTAAAGATTTCTACTCTTATTACCAATAAACAATATGTCTCTCACATTATTTAAAAAGAAATGTTGGTTTCAACAATCTTTTGATTAAAGACATCTTATTACAAATAAATTAGATGCATGTATCTCACATTGGTTACAAAATATTCTATACTTTTATCACCATAAAAGAGATATATCCTATATTGTTTAGAAATAGATGTTGATTTTAAATGTCTTATATTAAAGACTTCTACTATATTCTTATTACTAATAAAAAATATTTATCTCACATTGTTTAAACATAAATATTGGTTTTAAAATTCTTGAGATTAAAGAGTTTTTATTACAAATAGAATAGATGCATTTATCTCACATTGGTTACAAAGTATTCTACTAGTATTACCGATAGAAAAGATGTATCCCACATTGGTTAGAAATTGATATTGGTTTTAAAAATACTATTATTACCAAGAGAAGAGATTTATCATATATTCGTTAGAAAGTGATGTTGATTTTCAAAGTTTTTAGATAGAAAACTTCTACCATTATAATCAATAGAAGATACATATCTCACATTTGTTAGAAAATGATGTTGGTTTTACTATTATTACAAATATAAGAGATATATCTCATTTGTTAGAAATAGATATTGGTTTTAAAATACTATTATTACCAATGAAGAGATATATTATACATTGGTTAAAAAGTGATGTGGATTTTAAAAGTCTTTAGATAAAAGACTTCTATTTTTATCATCAATAGAAGAGAAGATATATATTATTTAGAAATAGATGCTGGTTTTTTTAAGATTACTATTATTATCAAATGAGGAGATGCATCTCACATTAGTTATAAAATGATGCTGATTTTAAAAGTCTACCATTATTAACAATATAGTAATTAACATTGGTTAGAAAAGTGAAATTGATTTAAAAAGTTTTAGATGGTGTATCTCACATTTGTTATAAAGAGATGTATTCTACATTATTTAGAAATGAGTATTTGTTATAAAAATTATAAGTTAAAGGAATTTTTATGTTATTACCAATAGAAAAGATGTATCACACATTGTTTAAAAATAGATGTTCGTTTAAAAGTCTTTAGATAAAAAATTACTATTATTACTATAAAAGAGATGTATCTCGCATTTATTAAAAATTAGCATTGATTTTAAAAGTTTTAGGTAAAAAACGTTTAATAGTAATAACAATACTATAAACTAATTTTTTATAACCATTGAAGCTTTTAACAATCTAATTATAATATTATAAAAAAATATATCACACATTATAACTCATAGGAAACAAGGGCTAAATAACTAATTTAATGAAGAGCGAACCGAAGTAACACAAAGCGACATAAGAAATTAAGAATGGTAATTTATGTTTCTGATGGGATTGTACAGTTGACGTATTAGTTTATTGGTAGTTGGATATTTTTTTTAATTGCAAAGACCCATTATAACTTATAAGGAAATCATGATACGTTTCCAACTTCCAGGCTACTAAAAATTTTCCTTCCGTTTCAAACAAAATACTCTTTGCTTTTCGAATTGAATGTTTCCTTTTCATTGTTTTACACAAATAGTAAAAACTTATGTAAGATGGTTTTACAGATATTTTTTGTATAATAGATGCTTTTTATTCGACCTACCGTGTATTGGTAGGATAAATTATTAGAAGGTAATGTTCCAACTTAGAGCATCCTTAATGTTAAAATTTATATTAACTTCTTATACAACTTCTTAACTGGGTCCCACTGTCACCTATACATTTTTTTCTTCTTACACACTTAAGAATAAATCTTCCCATTATATACTATTCTTACACAAAAAAATATTAAATTTAACACCAACTCAAATAAAATAAAAATCCCTTCCCCCTTCCCCCCCCCACACAACCGCCGACAACCCCTGCCCACCTCCCTTCCTTTTGCAGGTTCCTATTGAGGAAGTTAAAACCCCATCCTCTTTCCTAGGTGGAAATTTTTTTATTCTAGTGGCCACTATCACTTCTTCCAAAGTAATAAAAAGTGCCAAAAAAGCACAATGGGGATGCTCTTACAAATCATAAGAGACCTGTTCTCCACAAATTAACAAAGTTAAAATGAAACCAACAACGTAACTTTGTAAGTGTACAACCACGTCAACCTTGAAACTAAAAGGAGGATATAATAAATTAAAGGAGTAATATTATGAGTATCTAAAATTTTGATAAAATGATAAAAAGCATAAATTTTGATTTTCTATTTTGTTTTTTACACCACATCAAACGACACCTCATTTGAAACAAAAAAATTAATATTTTTTAGGTACCTATAGCATTACTGTTAATTAAATACTGTTTATATTGCAATTGATAACGTCTCATTAATTCATGTAATCAACCTTTTTTAAAAAGAGTGAAATAATACTACTTTCATCCCAAAATAAATACCGTCTTAACAATTAGCACATATTTAAGAAAATTTGTAAGAAAACTGCTCTAATTTAAGTTTAATTATTATAGATAAGTTACATGGTTATTTTTCTCTTTATTCTTAACAACTCCCTTTAACTTATCATATATTTTCTCGAATTTTTAACAACATATTTTAATTCATCCAACTATTTCTCAAAATATGTGTCAACTTTGATGAGTCTCCTTGTATTTTTCTCAGAAAATTTAGGAGCCACAATCAATTTTTTTTTAAATTTTGTTTAAAAAATATTGTTGAAAATTTTAATGGATAAGTGGTTGGATATACATCCACTAAATATTAAAGTGTCGTTGCATTGAATACAAATGTTTTCTCATTCCCATTATTTACTTTGTACAATATTTAATTTGAGAGTATTAAATAAAAATATTTTTGACATAATATTGATAAGTATTTTTATAGCGACACTAATTTTAAAACAAACAAACTTTCCCAACTTATTTTTGGAGAGAAGGGAGTGCATCAATAAAAGCTAACAAGTAAGAGCACATGCTAACCACAAAATTCAAGGATATACTTTTTTTTTTTTTTTTGTCGGCAATGAGTCCCTGTTTAAAAGCTAAACTTTTTGACAAAATAATACTTTTAGTAACACATTAGTAATAAAATGATACTTTTATGTATTAATTTTTAAAAATTAACTCTTTAAGTGAAACATCTAAAAATAGAATAATAGACTCTTTATTCGACACGAAGGGAGTAATTTGCAATTGAGACCAATACAAGGACGCCTCGTGAAGTTCTTCCTTGCTATTTTATCTTTTACTAAATTCAAGAATAAATTGTACTCCCTCTACTCCCTTTATCCCGAAATTATTGTCATATTTTTTTATTTCGTTCGTCCCCCAAAAATTAGTTTATTTGAAAGTTTTTTTTAATACAACATTTTTACCATTTTACTATTACTTCTTTGTTTCATTTTAAATATAAGTTACATACACATGGTCCTTAAAGAAAATTAGACACTATAATAATATTAATAATCAAGTCAATTAATTTTTCTTAATTCACGTGTCGGGATTAAACAAAATAATAATTTTAAGGAAGTACCATCTTCTTTTTCGAAACAAAGTTCATCTTTCTTTTTTAAGCTGTCTTAAAAAATATGTTTATCTTTACGATTTTATCCTTAATTATTCTTACTCTAATGAATAAGTGGATCACAATCTCATATGGATATCACTGTAAAATAGATCACATTTTGTGTGCCCGACAAACACGACGCTCTTTAAGCAAGCACGAGGAGAAGATGCATTATAATAGGAGAATACGTGCTCCATTTTTTTGCTTTTGTTAATTGGACAATACGTGCTCATCATAATTCATATGACACATTTTAAGTAATATACTAGATTCTGTGCTCGTGCCTATGGTATGATGTCAGTATGCGACGATGTTAGTATAGAAAAGTGTTGGTATTCAAATAAATCAATATAATAAACAATTTAAAATTAGTTTGTCTTGGTAAACAATTAAAATAATATGATCATCCACGGTGAAATAAAAATATAAAGTTATTTTTGTATTTTTTTTTAGGGAAACAGAGGCAGTACCCTGCTATATTTTATTAATAAAAATAATATTACAAACTTGAGGGGGACAACCAGTCTTAGGGCTCGTTTGTTGTGGCTAATGGCTTATGACTTATAATGATAATTAAGTTCGATGGTGAATGGTTTTTTGATTGCATGATAGATTTGCTTTGATGTTGAAAAATTTGTTTATGAGTTGTTATATTTTTTTGTTAAAAAAAAAAACCTTCAAAATTAGTATTCATATTTTTATGTATATTTCATAAACGGATGAAATGAGGATAATCAAATATTTATTAATAAATAGTTGTCTTCATCTTTAAAAAAAAAACCAAAAAAGCTCAAAATTTTGGCTTTTTGGCATTGGCTTTTCCATGCATAAAGGGTGTTGTACCTCACTTATTGGCTTTTGGCTTATAAGCTGAAACAAACACTCTAAATATGACTTTTCAAAAGCTAAAAGCCAAAAATCACTCCAAATAAGCTGCAACAAACGAGCACTTACCCTTATAGGAGGGAGGACGGAGGAACCTGACCTCGAAAAAGAAATACTAACAACAAATAAAAACTAAGAAATTTGAATTTGAGGTAAACATTGAGCATCCATAATTATATCACAACTTAATCTTCTTCTGGAGGCTTTTGTTTCACAACAATTTCTGGTTTTGAAACGCGAGACGCAATTACTCTGTCCAGTATTTCCATCTACACGTGAGACAAAAAAGATTGAAACAGATTAATTTAACTATATTTTATGCATAAAAATGATTAATTAATTAAAATATTAAAAAAAACATACCGTCTCATTTACAAAGCTCAAATCCTCTCACATATCATCATACAATAGTATTTAAGATGGAGGATGAGAGGGTGTAAGAGTTGTAGGCAGTGGCGGACACAAGTGTAGGGGTCTGGGTAGTTGCCCCCACTTGGTTTTTTGTTGTTGTTGTTGTTGAAGAACTTTTTTTTAAAAAAATAATGCTTTGTAAATTTTACAATTTGCCCCCATTTCTGTCAAATTTGTATAAGTTACCCCCACCTGAGAAAATCTCTCCGTCCGCTACCGACTACATATTTGATGCTTTGTTAACATTTGTCAGGGAGATCATTTTTAATTCAAAAGTTGAGGATATCAAATTATCAATATCCTGCCAAGGGCTTGGGAAGGTCTTTTGCCTAGGCATCGTATATCAATATATTGCTTGTAAGTTACATGTTTTCCACCTTGAAAGTATCAGCCTTTTCAAGCTCAGATCATTAATGAGTTGAATTATCTTCTGTTTTCTTCAATCTGAATAGGAAACCCGAAATTGATGCTGAAACTGGAACTCCGAACAGAAACCACATAAAGTTCCCAAGGATTGGGCGGGTTTGTTCTTTGAATGCCTACTCAATGAATTTCTCCTTGTTGCCTTGATTTGCTGCAGAAGCAGTCGAGTAGTCAGTCCTTTTACCATTTTAATTAGATGATCCGTACGTTGGTTAATTACTTGATTAATTTTGGAGTGTGAGTACTACTTTTGTGGTCTTAAAGTTAGTACCACATTTGAGTTTGTTTGACACCTGATAACTTGGTTTACTTTAGATGAGCTTATACATGTATACTAGTTATTTATAAATGTTTCTTATCGTGTTTTTGTAAATTTAATTTCTTGCCTATCCCCTCCCCAAAATTATAATTATAATTATAATTAAAATAAAGAATGTGTCTGTCCTAAAATGCCTCATTCTATAATTTCAACTACAGATCTCCATCCTTTTTTCAATTTTTTTTTTTGATTTGCAAATGCTAAAATATCAATTTTGCCCCCTACCGTCATCCAAAATTCACTAAACTCACTTTACTTTTGTTTTTCCTTCGCACCTTAATTATTCTACTTGGACATAAATACCATGTTCATCACTCCGTTTATATGTTTTGATTTTACGAAAATCCAAAAATACCCTTATGTTAATTTTTATATTTAAATCATATATTACAATGTTTTACGGAGTATCTTTTATTATTTTCTTAATCTTAATGAAATAACTGTATAACAAAATCATTATATTTAAACAAATCATAACTTTTCCCCATTGAAATTAATACAATTAGAACCATATGTTCGTCCAAAACCCTAAATCCGGTACTATACCTCAAAATTGAAACTTTAGAAATCCTTAAAATCTCCGCCTTTTCTTTTTCTATCTCCTACCTTTCCCAGATCTTCATAGCTCCATTTTCAAGATTTCTTTCTTGCTCCACATCTCAGACTATGGACTTTTTATTTAATTGTGGATAAGGCTGATGAAAGTACCGGGCGAATACCAAAACTCATGAAACACAAATTACTAAATTCGCATTGCTCATCAAAACTTTAATAGCAATTGCTAATTAGTTTTTTTTCCATGCTCCGAAATGAATGGAGTATAAATCAGCATCATATCAAATCTTCGGTAAACATTATTAATAATGTGGATGTGACAGCCTGTGGTAAGAAGTCGTATTCCATATAAAAAACACTGATAATTAATGTAATTAATAGTGGTATAATTAGCAAAGACAGTTACCCTTTAACATAAAAAATAGAAACCCGGAAATGGATGTTGAGAATGAGATTAACAAGTTTGTCAAGGTATGGATTCAAGCCATAACCTCTCTATGTTACTGTTACTACATTCCAGCACGCATCCCAAGAGGCATTCTCAGGCTTTTCTCCCTCCTTCCCATCTTCTACCTCTTCATCACCCTCCCCCTCCACCTCTCCTCCTTCCATCTTGGTGCCCCCACAACCTTCTACCTTGTTTGGCTTGCCAATTTCAAGCTCCTCCTCTTTGCCTTTGACAATGGCCCTTTATTCTCAAACACACAAATACAATTATCTCTCTTCCATTTCATCTCCATTGCCCTCCTTCCCATCAACCCCAAACATATCAAGAAATCACATCCATCTCCACTTTCTTTATTTGGATCTATTCTTTTGGCCGTCAAATTCCTTCTTTTGGCTTTAATTGTTGCTCTTTATGGTTATAGACAGTATTTGCATCCCAATTTCATATCGCTTCTCTACTGCTGCCATTTGTACCTTGGGATTGAACTTATGTTAGCCTTGAGTGCGACCCCCGTCCGAGCCGTTCTTGGGTTCGAGCTCCAACCACAGTTCAATGAGCCTTACCTAGCCACCTCCCTTCAAGACTTTTGGGGACGCAGGTGGAACCTTATGGTAAGCAGTATTCTACGCCCGACCGTATACAATCCTACACTCCTAGTTGCGTCCTACGTGGCAGGCAGGAAGTGGGCCCGGCACCCAGCAATTTTCGCCACTTTCTTGGTGTCTGGTTTGATGCACGAGGTAATCTACTTTTATCTGACGCGTGTCAGACCAACCTGGGAGGTCACGTGGTTTTTTGTGCTCCAAGGGGTTTGTACGGCTGCGGAGGTGGCTGCAAAGAAGGCGGCGGAGGAGAGGTGGCAGTTTAACAGGGTGGTGTCGAGGCTGCTCACGGTGGGGTTTGTGACGGTGACTGGCGTCTGGCTTTTCCTGCCGCAGATAATAAAGAACGGCGTTGACCTGAAGGCTATAAACGAATACTCAATAATTGTAAGTGTTCTAGGCAGAAAGTAGAAATTTTATTTTACAATTTACAGTATTAATTACTCCGACTAGTGGAGAATAAAGCAAGCATGCTTATCTGAGTACATTAAACAGTAATTCTCTCTGAGTACTCTTAATAATTTCATCACACCTTCAAATGACTTTTATCTGTTACACTTTAAGGTGGCCCACACATTTGACAGTTTACGGTATTTGTGCCTTTTATTTTCTGTCCGCAGAGGAAATTTTAGAAGAGTGGTCTCCTCTACGACGACGTTTTATTATAAGACGGATTAATTTAGGTTAAATGACATAAAATTTAAAAATTTAATGCATTTTCTTAGTTTTTGAAAATTACAACGTTATCCCTCATATTTGTGGCATTAGTCAAATACGGCCATTTGACCCGATTAGTGAACATATATAGCTTTTGACCAAAAACCAACCAAAATGCTACAGTGGTCGGTCTGTCGACCACTTGTCGACCTGTGATTTCGCATGTAAATGAGGTGTATTTTTACTGGTTTATCGATAAACCAGTCGTGGTTTATCACTGGTTTATCGATAAACCAGGCCATAAAAGAGTATTTTTTTTTTTAAGTGAGGCTACAAATGACCAAGTCATCTTTGACTTGACCATTTTTGTAAATACCCCCTCATATTTATAGATACAGAGTGTCATTTTTTATTATTAACAATGTTATTTTATAGTATAAAATGTGTCACTTTTGATCTTAGAAGTATCATTTTGTATTTTTAATAAAAATCATATTTTTTTCTTCTAAAAAAGTGTTATCTTTTGAGCTTAAACTAGTATTTCACCCGTGCGATGTACGGATAGTTTATAGATGAAAAACATATATTTAAACAAAGATGAATAATATAAAACCAAAAACTTCAATGCGAAAACATTAATAAAGAATTAATAAAATGTGAATATAAATTTATAACATGACATTAATTTTGAAAAATAATTACAGATTTTGGAACACTTCTTTATACACAACATTTGTCGTTGAACATGTACGACAATTACTACTATCACAATCACATACTAAAATTCGAAGACCTTTAGGATTAGTAACTCGAGACAACGCAACATATAATTGTCCATGACTAAAAACAAGTTTTTTTCAAAAGAAGACCCACATTAGACAATGATTGTTCCTGACTTTTATTTATAGACATTGCGTAAGACAACATCAACGGAAACTGCCTTCTTTGAAATTTGAATGGAATTCTGTGATCAGAAGATGTCAATGACATTCTCGGAATCAAAACAGTATCGTCATAGGTATCATTTGAAAGAACTCGATCTTCTAAAACATAGTTTCCCAATCTTGTAATGATTAACCTTGTGTCATTGCATAACTCAAGAGAATGATCAATGGTACAAAGCAACATAACTAGAGTTCCAACCTTCAAATTCAACTCATGATATATATCAATATTAGATTCAACTCATGATATATATCAATATTACATTTAATTTTCAAACGGGGCCTCTTTGTCCGGAACGGAGGGATTAATTAATAATTTGTATACGAAATTACGGGCCGGACAAAACGGACCGGAAAAAAATTAAATTGCTTAAGTTAATTACGATAACAGTTAAAAAGAAAAAAATATTTAAAATTACAAAACTTGCGGGTTTTTTTTTTAATTTTTTTAAATTTGTATACGAAATCACGGGTCGGAAAAAAAAAATACAAATACAAATTTTCGCAACCATAAAACTGTAAAACTGTAAAACCGTAAAATATTAACTGTAAAATCGTAATATCTCAGTAAAAGAGTAACTAATTTTCGCAAGTGTAAAATAATAACTGTAAAACCATAAAATATTAATTGTAAAATATTAAATGTAAAATAATAACTGTAAACTGTCTTGTAAACCATAATATCTCAATAATTTTTGCAGTAATAAAATAGGGATGAAAAAAAAACGTGATAAAAACGGTTTAGATTGTGAGATTAAACGTGACAGAAGACATTCTTTATATTTCATATATATATTAATATTACATTGAAATGAATGCCCACGCATAATTTTCGTTTAAAAATTTGACATTCATTAACTTTTTAAAAACTATAATGAAAATTCTTTTAAAAAAATTGAGAGACATTATTTGGAAATTGGTGTTGCAAAATAATTTTTTATTCAATAGCCCTAGAATCTTAGTAAAACAGTAAATTGATTAATTTGTATTCGAAATTGTGGGTCGAAAAAAACGGGCCGGACAAAAATTAAATTGATTAAGTTAATTACGATAATATAAAACTGTAAAACCGTAAAACCGTAATGAGGGAAGAGAAGGAGTCTGGAGGAATTGCAAGAAAGAGGGAAAGAATACTCGCTAGGAAAACCGCCATTCGCACATGCGAGAACTGGGGGAAAAAAGGGCCGTTGGATCACCGTAAAATAGTAAATCCTGACCCATTTTTATCCCAAGTCAATTGTAAGCGTGATACACTGTTTTTATTATCCCAAGCTCTTTCATGCTTCGGTCAAACACACTCGCAACAAACTCTTCATTCATAAAATTACTGATATGCATGGGCATCTGCTCTCCTCTGATGATAACATTAAGAATGCTGCTGTTGAGTTTTACCGTGAGCAACTCTCTGCTTGCCCATGCAGCATTAATGACTCAATTGATGTGATTCCTCATATTATTTTGGCTTCGCAAAATGAAGCTATTTTCGCTCCTCCCTCAACTGAGGAAATTAAGGCGACTGTGTTCTCTCTGTGTGCTGATAGCGCTGCCGGTCCTGATGGCTTTAATGGTAAATTCTACACTTCATGTTGGGATATTATTGCTGATGACTTTTGCATTGCCATTTCTGAATTCTTTGCAGGATTTGACATGCCAAAGTCTTGAACTAGTACCCTCATTCTCACCATTCCCAAAGCCAATCAGGTTGACTCCTTTAAGGACCTCCGCCCGATCAGTTTATGCAATTTTTGTAATAAGGTGTTGACCAAGATACTAGCCTCCAGGCTCAGTAAAGTTCTTCCGCTGATCATCTCTGATAATCAAAGTGCCTTCACTAAGGGGAGACTTATTCAGGACAACTTACATCTGGCCCATGAACCGTCTCATCAAATCAGCAAAAAGGTCAATGGCTCTAACGTGATTATCAAGTTGGATATGGCTAAAGCCTTTGACAGAGTCTCCTGGCAATTTCTTATTCAGGTGCTGCATAAATTTGGATTTGGAGAAACTTTTATTGATATGGTCTGGCGTGTCATCTTGAACAATTATTTCTCGGTTCTTGTGAATGGGGTTTCTGTTGGCTTTTTCTCTTCCTCTCGTGGCCTTCGTCAAGGTGATCCGCTCTCCCCCAGCCTCTTTATCATCGCTGCTGAAGTCCTTAGCCGAAGCTTAAACAAACTGCACCAAGATCATCTGAATTTTTCCTTCTCTTCTTCCAGCGGATGTCCCATTATTTCTCACTTGGCTTTTGCCGACGATATTGTTATTTTCTGTAATGGAAATAAGTACTCCCTAACTAGTCATCGATCTCTCCTGGAAGCTTATGAGAAGTGTTCGGGCCAATCTATTAATTCGGGCAAAAGCTGTTTCATAGTCTCAAATAAAATGGTTGATTCCAGGGTTGCTTCCATTAGACGCCATGTGGGATTTAACCGCAAATTTTTCCCAATCACATATTTGGGTTGCCCTCTGTTTGAAGGCAGGAAAAAGAAGAGCCTTTTTGATCCTCTAATTAGCAAACTCCAATGCAAAATTAATTCCTGGTCGGGGGCCTTTCTTTCTCAGGCTGGTAAAGTTACCCTTATCAATTCGGTTTTGCTCTCGGTTGTGATGTATCAAATCGCAGTTCTGGATCCCCCGGTGGCAGTCATTAAACACATCCAGAGGATTCTAGCCAATTTCTTTTGGGGCTCTATTGATTGCAAACAAAAACCTCATTGGGTAGCTTGGGACAAATGTTGTAGGCCCACTTTGGAAGGAGGCATTGGTATTCGTTCGGTTCCTGACTTTATCCATGCAAATTTGGTGGAGATTCCGTTCATCTGATATCCTGTGGAGTCGGTTCTTAAAGGCTAAGTATTGCTCGGTGTCTCACCCGGTTCTATCTTCTAAAAAAGGTTTTTACACTTGGCGGCGTATTTGTTCCGTCCGTGAGGAGGCTGAACAGCATATCCATTGGATCATAGGGCGTGGAGACTGTTCAGTGTGGCTTGACAACTGGATGCCCTCTTCTCCTCCCAGACCTGTTCATGGCTCTTTTGATCGAGTTATTGAAGCTTTCAGCTCCCCATCTACTCTTTCTGCAGCTGCCGTTTTGGAGTTTGGGCAAACAGTGGCTAATTCGATTATCTCATATGGTATTACGCTCTCAGACCAACCTGATGTCCCTTGTTGGAGTCTTACGAGCAGTGGCAGTTTCTCGCTTTCCTCAGCCTGGAATCTGGTTCAGAAAAAATGGCCTATAATTGGCTCCGCGAAATTTATATGGCACAAGTTCATCGCGAAGCAACTCAGTATGTTTATGTGGAGATTATGGCAGCGAAAGCTGCCCATTGATGAGAGTGTGATTCCAAAAGGAGTTCACATGGCCTCTTGTTGTTATTGCTCTTCGTTGGGTAATTGCGAGACTTATTCTCATGTCTTTCTTGAAAGTCCGATTGCTAGCAATATTTGGAAAGAATTCAATTCTTTGGGGGGTATTACTTTTAATGGCTCTTCTATTAACCAAATATGCTTTGCTTGGTGGTCTGCTCAGCATAATTCCCTTCTGCATTCTATCACTCCTTCTCTCATCTTATGGGAGCTTTGGAAACATCGTAATGATAGCTTGCATAATGGTTCCCGGAAGCCTCCTTGGGTCTTAATAGACAGAATCAAATGGTCTGTTATTTCATCTCTTAAGAGTGCTGGTCTATCCCTCTCCTTAGGGGCCTCTTGGGCTTGCATTTTCTCAGCTAGATGGGGTCGTATAAGCTCCAAAATCATCCGCTCCGTGTATTGGCAAAAGCCCCCTTCGGGAATGCTCAAGCTCAATTGCGATGGAACTAGTAGAGGTAACCCTGGCCCTAGCTCTGGAGGTGGCATTATTCGAAATAGTGAAGGTAATTTGATTTTGCGTTTTCTGATTTTTATGGGGATGGCGATAGTTATCAAGCAGAGTGCAAAGCTCTTCTTCATGGTCTTCGGTGGTTGCAAAGTTTGGGGTTGTCCCAAGCTTCTGTGGAAATTGATTCTAAAGGTATCATTGACTCCATAAACGGAGTTAGTGGAGTTCCTTGGAGGTGCATTTATTTATTTCGTTCCATCTCGGCTATTATTCAGGAATTCGGGATTGCTATACATCACTCCTTTTAGGAAGCTAACTCGGTTGCAGATGCTCTTGCCAATCATGGCTGTGATCAACGTGTTGATTATTGCTTTTATTCGACCTCTTCTCTGCCGGCCAAGATTCGTGGTCTCATTTACCTTGATAAATCTGAGACTCCTTATGTCCGTGTCTCTTAGTTGCTTTGTTTTATTTCTTTCTCTCTGTATTTCTCTTTTGAGGTTAGGCTTCTTTGTCCTCCCATTTATAAGGGCCAAGCTGGTTGTCCCCCTCAAGTTTGTATCTTTTTTATTTATTAATAAAATCTAGCAGGGTACCACCCCTGTTTCCGAAAAAAAAAAAGTGATTATACGATTGATAATTATATATTTAGATCTGGCCATATTCTAAGTTATATATATATATTGTAAAAATTCAAGTTTAAGCTATGCATTTGTATTATTATTACTTAAATTGCATATCAACTTCTAATATGTTAACTTCCAACCGAATTCAACTTGGTATTTATATGTAATGAAAAGATTTCAAGAAGGCTACGGGTTGAAGGGGCAGTGTAAAAGAAAGTATCTTATTATATGCTTCACACTTCTTAGTCAAACCTTGTTTGATTGGTAACCTCCTTAGTTGTAGTAGTCTGCCTATATATGTAGCTGCCCAGGAGAACTATAATATTGAAATCGTTCACCACATATAAATTTGAAAAAGTTACCATTCCATAATAGAATACTTCTTTTTATATAGCATTTATTATTGAATATGTACGACTATTACTATTACATAACAAAATTCGAAGGTCCTTAGGATTAGTAACTCTAAACAAAACGACATAGTTATTACTAAAAACATGTTTATTCAAAAGAAGTCCTACATTGGACAATGACTATCCCTGTGACGACCCGACCCGGATTTCAATACGAAATCCCAAGGTCGTGCCGCCAAGAAAAATAATTAACAAACACAAGTAGCAAATAATGGGTAGGGCCATAACGGCGATACACCGACAACTTAACACACATGCGGAAGCAAAATATAACATAGCAGTGGCGCCCGAGCTAACAAGCTCAAACTAAAACAACCAAAAGATGATTAATCTCTCGGTCCAAAAATTCGACTCGCGTGCCGCAACATTGGGCACGTAGGACAAACTCCCTGTTATGCAATTCAAATATATAGCATAAAATAAAACCAAGTCATCGGCGAAACTACGGCCGGAACCCAACATTAAACTAAGTCTAAGACTCTAGTCTAACAACTCAACGGCTAAACACATGCCGGAGAACAAACATATTAATAACTAGCAATATAGCATGCTAAACATTTTCACCAAAAACCAAGCACGACTAAAACTTGTCGGCTTCCAACAATTTAAGTACTAACAATTATAAGTACTAACAACAAGTAAACATGTGGAGATATAACCATACACATACATCAAGCACAACCACCACCGGTTGGCTACCAAAAGAATAAGCTAACATCAAATACAATATTACAATCATATTAAGGTTTGCTACCCAATAATGAAGTTTACATAACTTCATTCTTCCCACGACCTCACCAAAAGCAAAAAGTACAACCATGTAGCAACCTTTCCAAAAGAATTTCCTTGCCAACGAAGCCTTCGAATTTACTTGGATCCGCCTCGCATCGACTCGGATCTAGGGAATCACAACCAACAAATAAAAGTAAGTCACAATGACTTAGTAAGTTACTAACCATAACTTCCTATCATGGCATAATGCTCAATCATAAAACATGTCATGCTATCGTCATGAAATAACCGTATATAAATTCATGTCATGGCATCCATGCTCGACATTAAATAAACATGTTATCCTTAACGTATAACATCTCATCATAAAACCATGTCAAGGCATTTTAGTCCTAAACAACAATAATTATACCTTTGGCAATAAAACCATTCCCATAATATTCATGTGGTAGCATATATGCTTAACAACTTAAATCAATATGTTATCTATTAAGTATAACATGTAATAAACCAACACAAGCATCATATCATATCCAAATCCAACAAGCACGTTATTTACTTAAGCACTTGTGAAACAATTCATATATATAGGGATATGATACCATTACCGAAATTCCTCCGGCGTGTCGCCCCGCAAAAACACGTGCAAAAACCCTTATGTGCCCTCGATATCCTCTCGTAGATATCGACGCCCCCGAGACGCCTCCGCCGAGTTCCATAGTTATCAAGTCATGTGTATTACTACAACTAAGATAAACTACTTCCCCACCGTGGCCATCGATGGAGGGTGTGTGCAAACCCGACACGGCGATACATCGCGATCACGAATCCCATAATTGCGTGAAGACGATGTATCGCCTCACCAAAGACTCAATGCACCGACGCCACTGGACTTAAAACCCAAGCACAAGTAATATATACTCATATGCTCAAAACAAGTAGGTAAACACTCTACTATCAAACTAGTCATGCAATTCATTCACACACTAGCAAAAACATCATAACCGAGAATCATATAAGCTCTCATAATCGAGTGTGCTTCACACACTTCAAAACTTCTGAGGCTCGACCTCCATGAATTCTACCCAAAATTCCGTAGGACTTAAAATTATAGTTCTAGGATTCAAACTAACCCAAAGGTTAACTCGTTGAGTTCAATCTAAGTTTTCCGAAAATAAGGGTATAGAAGCATGGGCTTCAATATCCCCCCCTATGTCCATAACTATCGCCAATAATCATGTTCCCAAGTTCAATGAACTCACATAAACCCAACAAAACTCTTAACAATGCATCATAGAACAAATTGGTAAATTCGTGCATAAACTCAATTAAATCACTTTACCAATCATGCCTTCCAAAACTTGAATAAATTATGTAACATGTATTAATACACTCTACTATACATATATAACACATTATTCAAGCTTAACATCATACTCATTAAGATAAATCAACATTTGGGCAAAATTCCCTTCCAAGTATCTCCACCAAATCATGCTCAACATACATGATTAAATCACATAACAATGTTTAATATGCTACATTAAACATGAATAACAAGATAATCAAGCTTACCACCATGTTTAACAAGCCAATACATAATTAGGGCAAAACACCCTCCAAGCATCTCTACCAAATCAAGTGCAATACTCATGGATAATTCACATAGCCAAGTTCATTAGACAATTTAGAACCTCAATTTCACATAGACATGGTCTCACATAGGCCAATCAAGCTCTAACAAAATCTTGCAATCCTAGGGTTCATGCATTTCTAGAAGCCCTAACAATGGCTTCCATTGACCCACATAGCACACATGGTTGATTCCCTAGGGTCAATGGAGCCTAAAAAGAAGAGGAAGGAAGGTAGAACTTACCAAAATCTCAGCCCTAAAATCAGAATTTTCGGATTGGGGAAGTGGGTGTCTTCTCTTCAACTCCTCTTCAAATTTGTTGGTAGATTGGGGAAGAAGAAGACCTTGATAATGGGCACCAAGCTTGGCCCCTTTGAAACCCTAGAAATCACCTCACTCAAGCTTCTCCCAGGTCTCTTGAGGGCTGGAAGAAAATCGCCAAATGAAGAGCTGCAAATCTGTTTTGGTCGGGCAGTGAGAGAGAGCGGCTGAATTGGGGTTTTATATGGGGGATTAGTTGCTCTAATTAGGTCACTAATTACCCCCTAATCTCCTAATAGGTGTTTAGGATTAGTGTTAGGCTAATTAGGTTGGTTTAGGATGTGTTTAGATTAGGTTTAAGTGGCCAAAGTTCGGACAGAATGGACAAGGGGTTAAAATCCCGTAAACTGGAAGCAGCACCCCATGCGGTCGCATGGTATTGGGTGATGCGGCCGCATCCTTGCATTTCCAGCAATTAGGGTTTTTCTGCTATCTTTGCTCGATCCCGGCCTCTCCCGCGTGCGTTCTCGAGTCCTTCCAAGCCAAAATTGGTCTACTATTCAACCTTAATATCCTCTAATCTATAACCAAAGGATTCAAGTCTCAAACCTCATCAAAATAGGGCCAAGAACTCAGGCAGAATTCGCCCGAACGACGACTGAAAAAGTGAAACTGAAAAGGGTTTTCGCTAGAATCCAACTAGCAACCAAACCGTCGATGCAACTAGCATCTAACAAACATCCAAGGCATATTAATGATGTTTTAAATGCCCTTTAACAATTATCCAAGAAGTTACAACATAAATCTTAAACTCGAGATTCAAAGCATCTCGTGAAAGAAAAGTGCATACATGCATCTCAAACGACGTCAACGATTATGCTATTGACTCTAAACATATACGGGAGCTAAATGAACATGTTTATGATGATTATAAGAGTATGAGTTCATGCATAACACAAGCAACAACAAAGATTAGGGTTTTACAATCCCTGAATTTTATTTATAAACAAAATGATAAATCAAGCGTGTCCAATTAAAATGTAATTTAATAAAAACCTATTTAATTGAAAATCTTACAAACAAAACTAAACTGTATATTCAATTAGAGACAAAGATTTATCTATGTGCAATTTTTTTGCTCGAATTGTAGTTACGATAGGAGTGGAACCATCTTCAATAATTGTTGAGGTACTTGGGTCAGTGATTGACGAAAATAAATTGAAATGATAGTTTCATGTATCCTGTCCTGTTACAATCGTTGGAAAAAGAAGTCTATTAATAAGATATCTATATATCTATTAAAAAAATTAGTTTTTTAAATAATCTAATATCATACTACTATTAGTGATGTCTGGTAAAGAAGGAATTGAAGTCATAGATAACACATTTTAAAAAGAATTTCTAATAGCATATAAGCAATGGGCATGTATCAAGCCGTCAATGTTATCCCTACTTTCTATACGACTCTGGGATGTGCTCAACTACACTGGTGGCCATCTATAAGAAAATAACATTGGGCATGTATCAAGTCATCAATGTTACACAAGTCTGCTCAACCAGACGCTTAAAGAATGGTTTCGAGGACAATTCTTCATGGTGCTTTTCGGCAAAACCACGCTCAACGGTCATAAGCTTCAACCCTGAACACTGACAAAGACTCAATCACATGCCAATCCATACATGCGCCTCATTCATAGAAAAATTAGTGGCAACTGAAACAACTATTTACCTTTCAAGGCAAAATCTTTTTTCTCAAATATATAGGCTGATGATTTCACCAATCTGAAAGGCAAACCCATATGATTAGACATCTGTCTACTTGGATGTAGATATGATGAACCAAACGTGTACATACCTCCAAATGTAAAGTTATACTAATTCAATTCAATTCAAAAAATTCTACTTTTTTTGCGTAGGCGCTGAAAATATACAACATTCCATTTTCATTTTGTATTACATGATGAGATACATGACCGAACATACATGAATTGCTTATTTATTAAATTGATTTTTGGAAAACGTTAACCATTAGGAGTAAAATCGAGGTAATAAAATTTCAAAATTTCCGGTGATCTTTTGAATTGAAGATACTTTATAGGAAACAACATGCATTATCATAATAATATATAATCTACACACAGAGAAAAAATACCAGGCCTCGTTGAACACCATCAAGTTTGATCATGAAAGTCTGAATCACCAACCACCATCCAATATATTTTGAAGGGGAAGAAGAAAGAGTGCACACAATCCTCATAGTCGTTTAATCTGCATCCATCTCTTCGAGTGTTGCAGCCTTGGCTTCCTCTAAGAGCTCATCCGGAACCTATAACAAAATAGGTAAAAGATAAAAATTAATACATCAATTAAATATGTACCATGCAATTAACATGTCCTTATGCAAAAGTAAGATAAACGAAAAAGAAAAAAAAAACCAATGTCCAGGCTAAGAGGTATGGCTAAGTAGCTATTTTGCCAACTATTTTTGCGAGACATTTTCAACGTCCAAATGGGACCCTTATGAGGAATACTACAAACTACAGGCAGTGCATACACAAATGAAGACAAAAGCACAACCCAAAATCAATTCAAATCATATAAAACCCACTTTAGGAATGTGTGCAAATGAAGGTAAAAGTATGACCAAAATAAGTATTCATCACAAAAAACTAAGCAAAACCCAGAATGTGAATTGAAAAATCAGACCATCGGATTCAGAGTCGATATCACTACCCGGGACTCGGAATCAGGGCAGTAGTCAGAGTGTTGGGCGGGAATGTTGTCATGTTGAGCCATCTGTGCATGTTGTAGGAACGTGCAACCGCAACAACATTTTTCAGCCCAACTTCTTTGCAACTATACATAAATTCCATACGTCGGGAGTGGTGCCTAATCATAATAAAAAACAAAGTGAAAAAATCAAAAATTTCATTGGGTCATTTTATCAAACAGTTAATAGACATCTGAAATTAACAAATGGTTTTTAAAATTGCTACTTGATGTCGGTCACGGAGGGAGGGGGAATGCACATGATTAGTAGAGAGAGAAGGGGGGAGGCACGAAAAGCAGTTCAAAGCATATCACTTGGCTCTTCTTTCTTCCAGCCCGTCTCAATAAAATGTATCTCTAAGAAATACTCACTCTTTCCTTGATTTCAAAAAGGAATTTCGTAAGATACATGATTTTATAATAGTCTAAAAAACGGTTCTCAAAGACGGGTTGTTCGATTGTTTTGGCGGATTTGGGCTAAATAGAAAGAATAGGTGTTAACTGCATTCCACCAGTTCCAGGAGAAATGAACTTTCATTATGAAACTCTTTTTCGGTAGTGATTGATCAAAATCTAGTTTGGAAAGTTCATTAACCCTCAGTTTTGTACTGGGCTTTGTTCATGCGTATACATACAAAACTTTGAAAGAGCTAAGATTACCTGATTTAGTTCGATTTGCGAGAGAGAAAGAGAGTATGAAGATGGCCAGCCATTTCCGTGATGTTCTTAGGGAAGGTGGCGGCAGCTAAGAGAGAATTGTAGAGAGAGGGGAATGATTTGAGAATTTGTTGTGCTGGGTAGTAAGGAGGTGAGGGGATGAATGAGTTTTCTTGATTTATGTTTTCAATGCCAAAAACCTATCAAACACACAAAGAAAACCGTGGGAAAAACAATGGGCAATAGTGGTAAAACATTGATGGTTTTAGAAAAGTACAGTAAGAAGAAGAAAATATTATGGACCCAAAACTTTGGGTTGCCCACGGTTTGTATTAGAAACCGTTTATTTAGTAACTAACTAGTTTTACACCCGTGCGTTAAACGCACGAACAAAAAATATTTTTAATTATAATATTCAAGCAAAACGAATAAGTAAATCAAAATCAAAAGAATAAATTAAGAAAAGTAATGTTTGAGGCAACTACTTAAATATAAATACATCATTTTATTGATAATATTATAGATTTTGAAAATTTTCCTTATACACAACATTTGTTGTTTTATTTGTTGGCTTTCCATCTTCATCAATATTAATATCTTCAAGCCAGAACGGTTTGTTACCATATAACTTGTGACATACAACTAACCATGACTGAATACTGACTTCTTCACAAAGAGTCCTACATGCGAAAGTGATTGACCTTGATTTTTGTTAATTGTCACGACATACGATACTACCAATGGAAATTATTTTTTCTGGAAACTTGAAAGACAACCTCACATCTGATGGAGACAATGACATTCTTGGTATAAACATTTTGTCTCTAACATTGCTTCCATTAAAAAAAATTTCTTCAACAGCGTGATTCTCAAGCATGGTAAGGATTAGTCTTGTTCCATTACACAACTATGCAGCAGGGTCAATGTTTCTCAACAACATCACCGAAACACCAACCTTATGTGTTAATTCATGGTTAGACAATGTTGAACACTTTATAATATTCAAAAACTCTGTAAAATGATTGTCTTCAAACAAACTTGTATTGTTCTCTGCCCTGCACATATAATTTGAACTCAAATAAGTTCTTTCTTCTAAGTGATTGTTTAGCTACCATGTACTCATTTATGGTGTCAAAAACATCAAGAGTCGGAGCAGAGAACAACACAAGTTTATACCATGTCCTTACAAATATGACACGTCATAAAAGACTCCAAAAATGACCCATATATACTTTCAACAATTTACTGGATCAAATTATTTGATGCATTAACCAAAAGACCATTTGAAACTTCCATTGTTGCAACATCATCATTTCATCATCACATGTATCGTCGCCGATACTTAAAAACCACTAGAAAATGCCTTCAATACGAGACTACATTCGTCATTGTCAAGAGCTTGAAGTCTTATGTTTTTTGTAAGTCTCAAAATTTTGCATTGCGTCTATAAATGGTACAATTTGTGATCATGTTAACAAAAAACATGTTGAGTTCTTTCGAAGGGTCATTATGGTGGTACTGTTTTGATTCCGAGAATGTCACTAACATCATCTAATCATAGAATTTCATTCAAATTCTAGATAAGACAGTTTCCGCTAATGGTGTCATATATAAATGTATGACTTCTTTTGAATAAACATATTTTTAGTCTAGCCAACTGTATGTCATTTTGTCTAGAGTTGTTGATCCTAAGGGCCTTCAAATTTTGTTATGTGATAGTGATAGTTGTAATAATCGTACATGTTCAAGAATGATGTTATAAAACAAAGTATTCCAAAATTTATAACAAAACTTTACATTGAGTAAGTGAGAGATATATATTTAAACGTTTTTTCTTACTCAAAATGACAATAGAATTTGAACATTCTCCATGATTTATTGAATCAACAATGTGCGAGATACTTGAATTTGTGAAAGGTGAGTAGGTATAGAAATTGTTCTTCCATGTATTGTGTACTTGTGTAGAAACTGAAAAAAAAATGTATACTTTAAATATAAATAAATAAAAAAAAATTAAAAAATTTACTTTAAAAATAATATAATAAATTTTACCATTCGTGATATTCGATAAAGGAAGAACTGAAGTATGATACAATACATTTTGATTAGAACCTTCAATATTATATTATTGGGAAGCAACATTTGCTGCAACATAATTCATATAAGATTATTAAATTAAAGAAACAAACATCAAAAAATCTTCCATTCATACTATTATTTTCATATGGACTAAATAATTCAAAAAACTTTAATACATCTCTTTCAAAAGACTTCAACAAAATTATCGAGATACAATATTATTTTATTGGGTGATAACCGGACCGGTACCTTTTGGAGAAATGTTAACCACAAAAGTCCACAATATTTTTTTCAACCGCTAAAGTACACTTTTGGGGGAAAAATGACAAACACACCCTTAATAAAGATGCACACATAAAGCCCGCCCAAATAAAAGTTGTGCATCACAATGGAAAAGATGGGCATCGCAATAAGCCCCGTCCAAAGAAAAACTGGGCATTGCAATGGAAAAGATGGGTGTTAGAACTTACGATGTCGGCGTCGAAACTTACGATGCTTACGACGCGAGCATCGAAATGTGTCAAAGGCATTCTTCTGTATTAATAGCGATGATCCATTTCGATAGCTCCCATCCTACGCCTCCTAAGTCATGGAAGGATTGCAATGGTCACTTACTTTTCTGGTATATTTTAGAACCATTTCTACAAAAAGAACAACTTTCTCGATTGACGAATGAAGAAGGGGAGAACTTAGATGAAGAATGATTTAGAAAGATAGAAAAGACGAGCGAGGGACTTACTAGTGGATTAAAGACAAGAATTCTTTCTTTCATTAGGAAATGAAATATAAAGTATGATCTGGAGTCTACTTAAGGAAGAAAGATTAGACAGGCAAGATCAATCTCAAGCAAAATATGTGAAAGGTAAATGAAGAAAGAGACATAGGTGCTTAATTATTCCTTCACCCTTCCGAAGCAAGGTCAATTGAGAGAGAGAGAGAGCGAGAAAGGGAGAAGGAAAGACTGATTTGATTAAAGGAGTGACTAATATTTAAGGAGAGGGAGCGCAGAGGGAGAGGGAAAGCTCTTCTTCCCCTAACCGGCCGACTTTTCTTCCAAGAGTAATGCTTCGGTTTTCGAAAAGTATTGTTTCAGTGGGAACGATGACATTTAAGGAAAAAAAGTACTTTTGCAGTAAAAAAAAGTGTACTTCAAGCGGTTAACATTTTAGAAAAAAAAAAGGGACCGACCCGTAATTATTCCTTACCAAAATGAGAAATAAAAAAAAAACTCACTTCATTGAAAAACACTAAAAGTTCTACTATATATAAAATCCAGCCCATTAAAATCTCACATCCACCCTTAAGCCCCATGCCATGTAAGTTGTCCCTTTTAACCTATTAATATAAAATAAAAACATAAAAAAATAATATTATGTGTATTTTATGTAAGACATATCTTCTTGACCCGACCCACTGTGTGTTGGTGAGTTGCGTTGTAAGATAGTGTGGCTCCCTCTTACGAATTAAAACCCGTAAGACGGCCTTACCGGATAACTACTTTTAATAAAGTAATACACTACCTCAACATCTAACCAAATTCAACATTTGTCGCATAACATATACAATCCTTAGTTAGAACCCTTCATTTAGAATCTTTCATTTGACATATATTATTTCACTTCAAAATTTCATTCACCTAACATTCGGTAAGAAATCGTAGCGATCTCTCCAGATTATTCAAATTCTTTTAATTTTTCATTGAGCTGAAAATTGAGCCTATATCATTTTGTTTTACCTTCTATTTCCTTGTATAACTTTTAAAGTTTTTTTTTAAAAAAATACAAATCTAATAATTTGAGACTTCAATATTTAAAGTAAAGTCAAGTATTTAGTAAAAACATTGTTTAATGATAAATATTTTATTTTACTGTCCGAGATTTGTTATATTCTAAACTAATTAATATACTTCTCAAGGTTATTTTGAAAAGAATACATAGCTGAAATTTTGAGATCTGAATTTATAACTGATGAATTTATCTATTATATTTCTTAATATTTTTTATTTAACCATTCTTCACGCTTATAAAAAATATATAACTTTATAGTTAGACTATGTCAACAACTTCATTGTTTATTTCAGCTGAGACTAACTATTTGTTTGCAACTTTGACTTTGAGAATCCATTCGAATCTTTGTTTGTGGACGTCTCTTAGGACAGATGATATGAAAGCCATAATAGTTGCAATAAATATTTTGGGTTCAAAATGTCTAAAGCTTATTTCATGATCGATTTTTTTTAAAACTTTGCAGAAGATTGGTTGAACATTGGCAAAGAACATCAACAGACTTTATATAAATGTGATGAAAAATAAAAGGTCAAGCATGATATTGTGAATTGTGCTGAGAATACCAACAATTTGAGTCTGTTCAAAGTTTCTAGAAATGTGTAAATATATTCATTCCAACTTATCTAAAAATATTAAATGTTTAGCATAAAAACAAAATAAAAAATAAAAAAACAAAGTGTTTCAGCTTCCAATGTTTCCATTAGTAGAGAGAGAATGGGGGAGGCACGAAAAGCAGTTCAAAGCATATCACTTGGCTCTTCTTTCTTCCAGCCCGTCTCAATAAAATGTATCTCTAAGAAATACTCACTCTTTCCTTGATTTCAAAAAGGAATTTCGTAAGATACGTGATTTTATAATAGTCTCAAAAATGGTTCTCAAAGACGGGTTGTTCGCTTGTTTTGGCGTATTTGGGTTAAATAGAAAGAATAGGTGTTAACTGCATTCCACCAGTTCTAGGAGAAATGAACTTTTATGATGAAACTCTTTTTTGGTAGTGATTGATCAAAATCCAGTTTGGAAAGTTCATTAACCCTCAGTTTTGTATTGGGCTTTGTTCATGCGTATACATACAAAATTTTGAAAGAGCTAAGATTACCTGACTTAGTTCGATTTGCGAGAGAGAAAGAGAGTATGAAAATGGTCAGCCATTTCCGTGATGTTGCCGAGGAAGGTGGCGACGCTAAGAGAGAGAATTGTAGAAAGAGGGGAATGATTTGAGAATTTGTTGTGCTGGGTAGTAAGGAGGTGGGGGGATGAATGAGTTTTCTTGATTTATGTTTTCAATGCCAAAAACCTATCAAACACGCAAAGAAAACAGTGGGAAAAACAATGGGCAATAGTGGTAAAGCATTGATGGTTTTAGAAAAGTATAGTAAGAACATGATAATATTATGGACCCAAAATTGTGGGTTGCCCACGGTTTGTATTAGAAACCGTTTATTTAGTAACTAATATTTTACATATGTATCTTTTAGAAGCAAAATATTTTCATTATACTTTTGTTAATAGGATTTGGGTGGGAACTTGCTATTTATAGTATACTTTTTCCTTTTAATAGATGTATAGATGTGTCACTTTTAGTCTTAAATGTGTTGCTTTCACTTTGAAAAGTATCTCATTTTTTTTAAATCAAAACTATTACGCTTTGCATTAAAGTGTTATTTTATAACATTAAAAGTGTAATTTTTTAGCATTAAATGTGTTACTTTTGAACCTACAAGAGTCATTTTGCCTTATGAAAAAAATCGTCGTTATTGATCTTAAAAGTGTCTTTTTGGCATTGAAAGTGTTGCGTTTCAGTATTAAATGTGTCACTTTTGACAGTCACCGTTAGTTTTTAAGTGATACTTTTTAGTATTAAATGTGTCACTTTTTAGTATTAAGAGTGTTACTTTTTAGTATTAAGAGTGTTACTTTGTATTTTAATGATAATTATAATAAATTTTCCTTTATAGTGTCACTTTTAACATTAAAATGTGTCATTTTTGTGTTTTCAATGTGTCACGTTTGACTTTAAATGTGTCATTTAGCATTTTGTCAAAATCTGTTAGATCCGTCAAGTATTCCAAACTAATTGATGCTAACGGAGTTGACAAAGCTAATTGATGCTAACGGAGCTGACAAATGATTAAGATGGAAGGCGTGGGAAACATAAGAATTTCGGCGGCAAACAATTAAAAGTGCAAGGGCACTGGAGCAAATAGAGAGTTTCTCATTAATGAGCATTAAATCTAAATAATGCGGAGAGATATCGAACCTACAACCTCCTTATTCTAATTTCTAATTCTAATTCTAAACCTTAAAAGGTTAAGGCTAACCAACTCGACTAACATGTTATAATGTCTTTTACTAGCATGTTTATTTATTAACCCGCGAATTTCTAAATGAGGCTCCGTCTTACGGATTTAGGATCCGTAAGATCGTTCTACACAAATCTTTGCCATTTTAGATTTGTGTTTACTTCAATTATACTCCCTCCGTTTTTTAAGTAGGGGTTTTTGTGGTTTCTTTTAATGTAATGGAACATATGTTCATAATTAACTTAGATTTTTTTTAAAAAAAGGTAATGATAAAGTGGTAAAAGTATTTTCCTAAAAAATAAAATTTTGAAGGAGGATAATTATTTTTGAAAGAAAGGAGGATGATAATTTGAAAACAAAAAAATATATATTTGCCTTATTTCTCGGTTAATTAAATTAGATTCTAAATACTCCTAAATTTTTTATTTCTAAATAAATCATATTCCAAATACTCATATTATTACCATAAAAAGTGAATAAATTATCGTTTTCTTTTTCTTTTTCGTCTGTCCTAAAACTTATCTTTTTAGAACATTATTTTTATTACTTTATTGTTATTTTTTTTATTTTACTTTAATTATGGGTTATATACAGATGAGTTTTAAATGAAATTATACATTAAATTAATATAAATAATCAAATTAATTTTTTTAGTCCTTAAGATGGATTAATTAGCACGATAATTTAGGGACGGTGAGAGTATAAAATTTGGACATAAATACAGTTAGATGTGTTATAAAGTTTGTAGGTCATGTCATCAGCCAAGCAGACGACTTTAGTGGTTTTGGGCTTTTAGGGCATCCACGGTCATGGACCTGTGAAAAAGTTTATTCCTATTATCAAGTCATGTTACGTCATCAGCTTATAAACATTTTCTCTATAAACATATTCTCCACTATACATATACTCATAAAAGCTTTATAGTTTTAAGCTGACCAGATCGAGTCTAATTTCATCCTCTTGTGGGGGTTCACTTAATTTGATTTTCGTAACTCTTTATAAAGCTTTATAGCATAGACCCACAATTAAATATTTTATTCTTTCCCAATTTATATTTATTTTCAAAAATAAATATATCATTTTAAAACATAAATATTTATAAAACAAATATAATACGTCCAAAAAATAATTTATATATTTTTAAATTTTATTTTTGAAAAAAACATTTTTTTAATCTATTCATATGAAAAAAACATAAATATTTCCCAATGTTTTTTTTTTGCAAACCTATTTTTAGGAGAACTTATAGAATAAATTTTTTAAAAAATAAAACAAAAAACAAAAAAAGATCATAAAAAACGGTTATCTTTTGTATTCTTAAAAAGAAAGTGGAGTCTTCATTCATGAGTAGCAGCACTGTAGCATGACCTCACAGTGACTTTACTTCAACCGGTTGAAAAGCATGGACCTGTTGAAGAAAGCGGTAGCTGAGCTGGACTCTTCCAATGCCATCAACCTTTTGCTAAAGGTTTATAAAAAAATATCAACCTTTTGTTTGATGCCGTTGGATCTGCTCTTATGTCCACTCAATTGAGGCATAAATTCCTTCAACAAGTTGATAAATGTTTGGTGAATTAGGTCGTCTTTGAACAAGGAATCGTATATTTGTTCTGGAGATCAAAAATGGCAGAAGGAAAGAAGTTGATTGGTGTCTGTTTATCAGTTATAATATCACTCTGCTATTGCTATTTCATATCCTCAAGAATTCAAAAGGGGAAATACAGATTCATATCTCTCCTCCCCATCTTCACCCTATTCACCATCCTCCCTTTCAATCTCTCCTCTCCCTTAATCGCAGGCATCACATCCTTCTTCATCACCTGGCTCGCTAATTTCAAGCTCCTCCTCTTTTGTTTCGATCAGGGCCCCCTCTCATGGGGCCCACCCAAGTCCCTCCTCCTCTTCATCTCCATTGCTGCTCTCCCTTGCAAGATCAAGGAAAACAAAAACAACCCCAAAAAGATTCCTCTAAATCTTGCAATGGAGACCTTACTGGCAGCCATGTTAGTCACGCTGGTACACAATAATAGGCAAGGTAATTACATACACCCAAAGATTGTATTGGTCTTGTACTGTTTCTTGTTATATCTCATGGTAGACCTTATAGTGGCTTCCGCAACTGCAATAGTTCGAACCGTGGTTGGGTTAGAGCTCGAGCCGCCTTCTAATAAGCCTTACCTTGCAACCTCCCTTCAAGATTTCTGGGGACGCAGGTGGAACCTCATGGTAACAAATATTCTGCGGCACACAGTATATCTGCCTGTAAAATGGGCCTCGACTGGCTTATTAGGAAAGGACGTGGCGTCACTGGTAGCCGTGTTTGCCTCTTTTGTTGTGTCGGCTCTAATGCACGAGGTCATAGTGTACCAACTAGCTCGTGCGCCCTCCACGTGGGAGGTGGGCTCGTTTTTTGTGCTCCATGGGGCCTGCGTTGTCGTGGAGCTGATGGCCAAGAGAGCATTCGCCGACCGGTGGTCGCTGTCACCATTTGTTTCAGGGCCGTTGACGGTTGTGTTTGTGGTAGTGACCGGATTTTGGCTGTTCTTCCCACCAATGATCAATAATGGGTTAGACACAAAGGCAATTGACGAGATTATGCTAAGTTTTGAGTATATGAAGCTGGTGGTGATGAATAATATTGGAATACAAAGATGGAACTGAGCCATTCAAGGTATTACTCCCTCTTTTTCTGAGGCTTGACAATTGTGTATCGATCATTGACAAACAGAATAGATATGCATATTCTTAGCTTGTAACCAAATGTTGCAATTTTCCAGTTGGAATTAATAGCCAACTTTCAGCTTATTAGTAAATGTTGCAGTGTGTTCTTAATTGGGTGCCTCTCTTCATCACTAAACTTGAGTTTCAATAATTTAACACAATAAAACTACTTCCTCCATTCTAATTTCTAAATAATAATCTTTAGAAATACACTTTTATCATTTCATCTTACCTTTTTTCTTCCTATTTTAAAGATGCTTTCAAATACACACGGTTTTTAAAACAAATTACATAATCTACCAATTGACTTAACTGAAGTGAGTTACATGCACATGATATTTAAAAGAAAATATGTATTTCATCAAAAAAATTTAGGAATTATTGCGGGTCGGTCCTCTTTCCCGAATACGTAACTGCATAAGTACAATTTTTTTTTATTCAACCGCAGAAGTATCTTCTTCTTTTTTTTTGGGGAGAAACTTTAGCTCACCCTTTCAATAAGGTGTTCTTCTATTAATCATCCTTACCAAATCTGGGCAGAAGGGCTTGCATCGGAATGAGGCTGTAGAGAGAAGGGATGTTTGCTGTGCTTCCTTGTTTAGAAAAATGGAAGAGCAAATTGATCACTGGCTCATAGAGAATGAGGCTGCAGAGAGAAGGGATGTTTCTATGGGTGGTTGCCTCTCTCTGTTTGTGCCGATGATTTCATTCGGTCCAAAAACTTTAACAGCCCATTTTGAAAATCCAACAAAGTACTTGCCTGAATTTCTCCTATATTGGATTAATTGCAATTTGGTCCTTCTGTAATTTACGATCTGTATGTGTATGTGTTTGTGTGTGTTTGTTGAAAATTCTTTCACAACTCTTACTGTTGTTCAGTCGTTGAATTCCATTTCTGAACTATTATATGAGAGGCGCTGATGATATATACCAGGCAATGAGAGAGAGAAAATAGGGTTGGTGGTGGTTTTCATTAATGGCATAATCGTTAATTTGCCCTCAGAGTGTACTTTAACTTTAATGTCCGAATATGTCTCCATAATTAAAATAGATCGAAAAAGTAAAGATAAAGTGGTAAGAATATTTTTCTAAAAGGAAAAGTTTTAAAAGAGAACAATTATTTAAAATAAACGAATAATTTGAAAACGGAGAGAGTAATATCACTTTCTCTCGTTTCAGGTAAAGAGTTCATTATACTATTTTGGATGTTTTACTCTAAGAGTTCATTTTAAAAAATTATGCTTACAATTTCTATAACATTTCATATTTACCTTCCACTTGTGTTGTAACCATATTAATATAGATTTTAATAATTAGACTTTTCTAATGAAGGACTTTTTGAGTGGAACGTATGGAGTATTTATTTATTTCTAATTTTGAAAATATTTTTATTAAACATTAATATTATTTCAAATATGCTAATTTTAAAAAAATTAATAAAAATTGTATAAACAAAATTATTGTTATAAGTAAGATATAAAAATATTCTTTTCATTCCGGGCAAAAAGTTCATTATTTCATTTTAGGATATTTCACTTAAAGAGTTCACTTTCAAAAATTTAGGCATAATAATATCATTTTATTATTAATGAGTTACTAAAGGTATCATTTTCTTAAAAAGTTGATTTTTAAACAGGGATTCTTTGCTCAAAACGGAGGAGTATTAAATTAATAAAGATAAAGATGGTGGAATATGTAAAAGTGTCGAGTTTATACCTTGTTGGAATGATATTTTTGTTAGAAACCTTAAGTGGGAGAGTTTAATGACATTTTTGATAAAATGGACAAAAAAGAGCTTTAAGCTTCGGCTTAAGGTCCTTTGAAGTACATGCTCTTAGATCTGTTTTAAAGTTTGTAGGTCCTGTCGTCAGCCAAGCAGACCATTCAGTGGTTAAGGACTTAATGACCACTCAATTGAGGCATAAATTCCTTCAAATATTTGGTGAATTAGGCTGTCTTTGAACAAGGAATTGTATATTTGTTGTGGAGATCAATAATGGCAGAAGGAAAGAAGTTGATTGGTATGTGTTTATCAGTCATAACTCACTCTGTTATTGCTATTTCATATCCTCAAGAATTCCAAAGGGAAAAGACAGATTCATCTCTCCTACCCGTCTTCAATTCACCCTATTCACCATCCACCCTTTCAATCTCTCCTCTGTCGTAATCGCAGGCATCACATCCTTCTTCATCACCTGGCTCGCTAATTTCAAGCTCCTCCTCTTTTGTTTCGATGAGGGCCCCCTCTCATGGCCCCCACCCAAGTCCCTCCTCCTCTTCATCTCCATTATTGCTCTCCCCTGCAAGATTAAGGGAAACAAAAACAACCCCAAAAAGATTCCTCTAAATCTTGCAATGGAGACCTTACACACATCCATGTTAGTCGCGCTGCTACACAATAATTAATAGGCAAGGTAATTACATACACCCAAAGATTGTATTGGTCTTGTACTGTTGCTTGTTATATTTCATGCTAAACGTTCTAGTGGCTTCTGCAACTGCAATAGTTCGAGCCGTGGTTGGGTCAGAGCTTGAGCCGCCTTCTAATGAGCCTTACCTTGCAACCTCCCTTCAAGATTTCTGGGGACGCAGGTGGAACCTCATCGTAACAAATATTCTGTGGCACACAGTATACGTGCCTGTAAAATGGGCCTCAACTGGCTTATTAGGAACGGACATGGCCTCACTGATAGCCATGTTTGCCTCTTTTGTTGTGTCGGGTCTAATGCATGAGCTCATGGTGTACCAACTAGTACACGCGCCCTCCAAGTGGGAGATGGATTCGTTTTTTGTGCTCCATGGGATCTGCATTGTTGTGGAGCTGATGGCGAAGAGGGCATTTGCCGACCGGTGGTCGCTGCTGCCTTTTGTTTCGGGGCCGTTGACAGTTGCGTTTTCGCAGTGACCGGATTTTGGCTGTTCTTCCCACCAATGATCAATAGTGGGTGGGTTAGACACGAAGATAATTGACGAGGTTATGCTAATTTTAGAGTATATGAAGAGCAAGCTGGTGGTGATGAATAATATTGGAATACAAAGATGGAACTGAGGCATTAAAGGTATTACTCCCTCCTTTTTGAGGCTTGGCAATTATGTATCGAATATCGATCATTGACAAACAGAAGCTTGTAACCAAATGTTGCAATTTCCCAGTTGGAATTAATATGCCAACTTTCAGCCTGTTAGTAAATGTTGCAGTGTGTTCTTGATTGGGTGCCTCTCTTCATCAATAAACTTGAGTTTCATTAATTTAGCACGATAAAACTACTCCCTCAATTCTAAATAATAATCTTGTTTTCCTTTTTTGTTTGTTGAAAAAATTATTTGTTTCTAAACTTTTCTATTTAGACCATTTCCAACCCAAAAACCCCAATTTGGGTCCAAACTTACCCCAATTTTGGTCAATTTCAGCACTATCCACTATTTCAACTTCAATCTTTCACATCAAATTTTACACCAAAAAGAATATTTCTTAGAATATTCTATTTTGATTTTCTACTATAACATTTAAAATTGTAATTATTAAGATTACACAATTAATAATTATTATATTTAATAAGTTTATTTTTATAATATTATTTTTATAATTAATTATATATTAAAATTAGTAATTTAATATAGTTTAAATTACAAATCATTTGATAAATACAAATACATACATTATGATAAAGCAAACAATATATCTATTTAAATGTTAAAAACTATCAAGAAAAAAAATTCAACAACAACACTCAATTCAAAGTACATATTATTTTAGTTTAATTCTCACTATTACTAAATTGTGCTCATAAATGATCAATTAAGGCATTCCGAAATCTAAGGTGAGCCTCTTTATCCTTGATTTGTCTATGGTCGAGTAAGAAATTTTTGGAATTGAGTGTTATCAAGTTGTATATCATTTTTAATTTCAAGTTGTATGTCATTTTTATTTTCAAGTTGTATGTCATATTTTATTTTCAAGTTGTATGTCATTTTTATTTTTAAGTCGTATGACATTTTTATTTTCAAGTTGTATGTCATTTTAAATTTCAAGCTGTATGTTTTTTTTTCAATTTACATCATAGACCAATTTATTATAACTTATTTTTATTTTTTAAATGCTTTAAAATAAATTACATTATTAATATTTATTACATAGCTATAATTAGTTATTAATCAATTAAAATATTTTAAAATTCATAATATAAATTATTAATAATTTTTTGTATTTAAAAATCAATTTGTTGTATTTTAAAAAAATTGTTTTAAAAAGGTGTGGGTCTCATCAACCTCAATTTGGGGTTAGATGAATATTGTTGCTTCAAATTTGGGGTGACACTATTCACCAACCTAAATTGGGGAGAGGATTGGGGATCTGGTTGGAATGGATTTGGGGAAGGTTGGACTCAAATTGGGGGTTTGGGGTTCGGTTGTAGATACTCTTAGAAATACATTTTTATATTTTATCTTACTTTTTTTTCCCTATTTTAAAGATGGTCTCAAATATACATGAGCTTTAAAACAAATTACAAAATTTATCAATATTTATAATAGAGCAATTAATTTACCAATGTGTATGCTCAGTCAAATATGAAAATTATTTAGGAATACCTTGGGAATAGGTCTAACAATAATAACTCATTACCTATTAACTAACACAACCCGTTAATTTTTTTTGGTTGAAACGTGTAACCCGTTTCGACCCAATAATATTAACTGGTCGGACTCGTTACCCATTTCGGCAAGTGTCTTTTTATGCTATAAAATTATGTTTAGGGGGGGGGGGAGTCGGGTTGAGACCTGTTACCCGCTTCAACTCGATCCATTTCGATATAACTCATTTGACATTTGAGTTCTAACGGGTTTTGACTTGTTTCAATCCATTACCCATTTCAACTCAACCTGAGAGTAGTAAAGAAAAAAAACAGAGAACTTAGGTTTTGAGGATTAACACGGAGGACAAACTTGTTCAAGTTGTGTGCGGTTATCCCATAATTGAAAATGATGTAGATTTTAAGTAGAGAATAATTACGTAGTTAAAACAAATTCCCTACATGGGTATAAATTTATTTACCCAAAATCAAATAAATAAATAAATAAAGGGTAAGTCTCTCGTAAAACCGTCTTATTCGTAAGATGAAGCTTTCACTCTCTTACATCTCAATCCACCAATACACGGTGAGTCGGGTAAAAAAGATCCGTCTTACAAAAAATATCTGTAAGACTGTCTTACTAAAGTTTTTGTCATAAAAAGAGTAGGTCTCATGTAAAACCGTCTTACGGATCTTAATTCGTAAGACGAAGCCCCTCTCTCTCACAACTTAACCTACTAACACACAGTGGATCGGGTAAAGAAGATTCGTCTTACAAAAACTATTCGTAAAACCATCTTACCCAGGTTTTGCCACCACAAATAACATAAAATTAAAAAAAACATGGACTAGTTCAAAATATGTACTTCATTCCTTTTCAAAATAAGCATTTCCTTTAATCTTTTAAAGGTAAATTGTTTGTTTTCTAGATACATAATTTAACGATTTTTTTTTCTTCAAACCATTTAACACGTAATTTGTAGTACTTTTTGTGTATTTTTAAATAATAATAATTTTAAATATTAATTACAAAATTGATCAGATTATTTATATTCTCTCTCATTCCTTCAGTTAGAACCCTTCATTTAGAATCCTTCATTTGACATATATTATTTCACTTCAAAATTTCATTCACCTAACATTCGGTAAGAAATCGTAGCGATCTCTCCAGATTATTCAAATTCTTTTAATTTTTCATTGAGCTGAAAATTGAGCCTATATCATTTTTTTTACCTTCTATTTCCTTGTATAACTTTTAAAGTTTTTTTTTTAAAAAAATACAAATCTAATAATTTGAGACTTCAATATTTAAAATAAAGTCAAGTATTTAGTAAAAACATTGTTTAATGATAAATATTTTATTTTACTGTCCAAGATTTGTTATATTCTAAACTTTTAAATATGATTCTCAAGGTTATTTTGAAAAGAATACATAGCTCAAAATTTGAGATCTGAATTTATAACTGATGAATTTATCTATTATATTTCTTAATTTTTTTATTTAACCATTCTTTATGCTTATAAAAAAATATATAACTTTATAGTTAGACTATGTCAACAACTTCATTGTTTATTTCAGCTAGGACTAACTATTTCTTTGCAACTTTGACTTTGAGAATCCATTCGAATCTTTATTTGTGGACGTCTCTTAGGACAGATGGTATGAAAGCCATAATAGTTGCAATAAATATTTTGGGTTCAAAATGTCTAAAGCTTATTTCGTGATCGATTTTTTTTAAACTTTGCAGAAGATTGGTTGAACATCGGCAAAGAACATCAGCAGACTTTATATAAATGTGATGAAAAATAAAAGGTCAAACATGATATTGTGAATTGTGCTGAGAATACCAACAATTTGAGTCTGTTCAAAGTTTCTAGAAATGTGTAAATATATTCATTCCAACTTATCTAAAAATATTAAATGTTTAGCATAAAAACAAAATAAAAAATAAAAAAACAAAGTGTTTCAGCTTCTAATGTTTCCATTAGTAGAGAGAGAAGGGGGGAGGCACGAAAAGCAGTTCAAAGCATATCACTTGGCTCTTCTTTCTACCAGCCCGTCTCAATAAAATGTATCTCTAAGAAATACTCACTCTTTCCTTGATTTCAAAAAGGAATTTCGTAAGATACATGATTTTATAATAGTCTCAAAAACGGTTCTCAAAGACGGGTTGTTCGCTTGTTTTGGCGGATTTGGGCTAAATAGAAAGAATAGGTGTTAACTGCATTCCACCAGTTCTAGGAGAAATGAACTTTCATGATGAAACTCGTTTTTGGTAGTGATTGATCAAAATCCAATTTGGAAAGTTCATTAACCCTCAGTTTTGTACTGGGCTTTGTTCATGCGTATACATACAAAATTTTGAAAGAGCTAAGATTACCTGACTTAGTTCGATTTGCGAGAGAGAAAGAGAGTATGAAGATGGTTAGCCATTTCCGTGATGTTGCCGAGGAAAGTGGCGATGCTAAGAGAGAGAATTGTAGAGAGAGGGGAATGATTTGAGAATTTATTGTGCTGGGTAGTAAGGAGGTGGGGGGATGAATGAGTTTTCTTGATTTATGTTTTCAATGCCAAAAGCATATCAAACACACAAAGAAAACCGTGGGAAAAACAATGGGCAATAGTGGTAAAACATTGATGATTTTAGAAAAGTATAGTAAGAACAGGAAAATATTATGGACCCAAAACTGTGGGTTGCCCACGGTTTGTATTAGAAACCGTTTATTTAGTAACTAATATTTTACATATGTATCTTTTAGAAGCAAAATATTTTCATTATACTTTTGGTAATAGGATTTGGGTGGGAACTTGCTATTTATAGTATACTTTTTCCTTTTAATAGATGTATAGATGTGTCACTTTTAGTCTTAAATGTGTTGTTTTCACTTTGAAAAGTATCTCATTTTTTTATAAATGAAAACTATTACGCTTAGCATTAAAGTGTTATTTTATAACATTAAAAGTGTAATTTTTTAGCATTAAATGTGTTACTTTTGAACCTACAAGAGTCATTTTGCCTTATAAAAAAAATCGTCGTTATTGATCTTAAAAGTGTCTTTTTGGCATTGAAAGTGTTGCGTTTTAGTATTAAATGTCACTTTTGACAGTCACCGTTAGTTTTTAAGTGATACTTTTTAGTATTAAATGTGTCACTTTTTAATATCAAGAGTGTTACTTTTTAGTATTAAGAGTGTTACTTTATATTTTAATGAGAATTATAATATATTTTCCTTTATAGTGTCACTTTTAACATTAAAATGTGTCACTTTTGTGTTTTCAATGTGTCACGTTTGACTTTAAATGTGTCATTTAGCATTTTGTCAAAATCCGTTAGGATCCGTCAAGTATTTCAAGCTAATTGATGCTAACGGATGGCTAACGGAGCTGACAAATGATTAAGCTTGAAGGCGTGGGAAACATAAGAATTTTGGCGACAAACAATTAAAAGTGCAAGGGCACTAGAGCAAATAGAGGAGGTTGTCATTAATGAGCATTAAATCTAAATAATGCGGAGAGATGTCGAACCTACAACCTCTTTCTTCTAATTTCTAATTCTAAACCTTAAAAGGTTAAGACTAACCAACTCAACTAACATGTTATAATGTCTTTTACTAGCATGTTTACTTATTAACCCCACAAATTTCTAAATGAGGCTCCGTCTTACAGATTTATGATCCGTAAGATCGTTCTACACAAATCTTTGCCATTTTAGATTTGTGTTTACTTCAATTATACTCCCTCCATTTTTTAAGTAGATGTTTTTGTGGTTTCTTTTAATGTAATGGAACATATGGTCATAATTAACTTAGATAAAAAAAAAAGATAATGATAAAGTGGTAAAAGTATTTTCCTAAAAAAGAAAATTTTGAAAGAGGATGATAATTTGAAAACAAAAAAATATATATTTGCCTTATTTCTCGGTTAATTAAATTAGATTCTAAATACTCCTAAATTTTTTATTTCTAAATAAATCATATTCCAAATGCTCCTATTATTACCATAAAAAGTGAATAAATTATCGTTTTCTTTTTCTTTTTCGTCTGTCCTAAAACTTATCTTTATAGAACATTATTTTTATTATTTTATTTTACTTTAATTATGAGTTATATACAGACGAGTTTTAAATGAAATTATATATTAAATTAATATAAATAATCAAATTATTTTTTTAATCCTTAAGATGAATCAATTAGCACGATAATTTAGGGACGGAAGGAATATAAAATTTGGACATAAATACAGTTAGATGTGTTATAAAGTTTGTAGGTCATGTCGTCAGCCAAGCAGACGACTTTAGTGGTTTTGGGCTTTTATGTCCACTCAATTGAGGCATAAATTCCTTCAACAAGTTGATAAATGTTTGGTGAATTAGGTCGTCTTTGAACAAGGAATCGTATATTTGTTCTGGAGATCAAAAATGGCAGAAGGAAAGAAGTTGATTGGTGTCTGTTTATCAGTTATAATATCACTCTGCTATTGCTATTTCATATCCTCAAGAATTCAAAAGGGGAAATACAGATTCATATCTCTCCTCCCCATCTTCACCCTATTCACCATCCTCCCTTTCAATCTCTCCTCTCCCTTAATCGCAGGCATCACATCCTTCTTCATCACCTGGCTCGCTAATTTCAAGCTCCTCCTCTTTTGTTTCGATCAGGGCCCCCTCTCATGGGGCCCACCCAAGTCCCTCCTCCTCTTCATCTCCATTGCTGCTCTCCCTTGCAAGATCAAGGAAAACAAAAACAACCCCAAAAAGATTCCTCTAAATCTTGCAATGGAGACCTTACTGGCAGCCATGTTAGTCACGCTGGTACACAATAATAGGCAAGGTAATTACATACACCCAAAGATTGTATTGGTCTTGTACTGTTTCTTGTTATATCTCATGGTAGACCTTATAGTGGCTTCCGCAACTGCAATAGTTCGAACCGTGGTTGGGTTAGAGCTCGAGCCGCCTTCTAATGAGCCTTACCTTGCAACCTCCCTTCAAGATTTCTGGGGACGCAGGTGGAACCTCATGGTAACAAATATTCTGCGGCACACAGTATACCTGCCTGTAAAATGGGCCTCGACTGGCTTATTAGGAAAGGACGTGGCGTCACTGGTAGCCGTGTTTGCCTCTTTTGTTGTGTCGGCTCTAATGCACGAGGTCATAGTGTACCAACTAGCTCGTGCGCCCTCCACGTGGGAGATGGGCTCGTTTTTTGTGCTCCATGGGGCCTGCGTTGTCGTGGAGCTGATGGCCAAGAGAGCATTCGCCGACCGGTGGTCGCTGCCACCATTTGTTTCAGGGCCGTTGACGGTTGTGTTTGTGGTAGTGACCGGATTTTGGCTGTTCTTCCCACCAATGATCAATAATGGGTTAGACACAAAGGTAATTGACGAGATTATGCTAAGTTTTGAGTATATGAAGCTGGTGGTGATGAATAATATTGGAATACAAAGATGGAACTGAGCCATTCAAGGTATTACTCCCTCTTTTTCTGAGGCTTGACAATTGTGTATCGATCATTGACAAACAGAATAGATATGCATATTCTTAGCTTGTAACCAAATGTTGCAATTTTCCAGTTGGAATTAAGCTTATTAGTAAATGTTGCAGTGTGTTCTTAATTGGGTGCCTCTCTTCATCACTAAACTTGAGTTTCAATAATTTAACACAATAAAACTACTTCCTCCATTCTAATTTCTAAATAATAATCTTTAGAAATACACTTTTATCATTTCATCTTACCTTTTTTCTTCCTATTTTAATTAAAGATGCTCTCAAATACACACGGGTTTTTAAAACAAATTACATAATCTACCAATTGACTTAACTGAAGTGAGTTACATGCACATGATATTTAAAAGAAAATATGTATTTCATCAAAAAATTAATTTAGGAATTATTGCGGGTCGGTCCTCTTTCCCGAATACGTAACTGCATAAGTACCATCTTTTTTTATCCAACCGCAGAAGTACCTTCTTTTTATTTTTGGGGAGAAACTTTAGCTCACCTTTTCAATAAGGTGTTCCTGTATTCTTCTATTAATCATCCTTACCAAATCTGGGCAGAAGGGCTTGCATCGGATCTTGCAATGCTTGTATCGGAATGAGGCTGTAGAGAGAAGGGATGTTTGCTGTTCTTCCTTGTTTAGAAAAATGGAAGAGCAAATTGATCACTGGCTCATAGAGAATGAGGCTGCAGAGAGAAGGGATGTTTCTATGGGTGGTTGCCTCTCTCTGTTTGTGCCGATGATTTCATTCGGTCCAAAAACTTTAACAGCCCATTTTGAAAATCCAACAAATTACTTGCCTGAATTTCTCCTATATTGGATTAATTGCAATTTGGTCCTTCTGTAATTTACGATCTGTATGTGTATGTGTTTGTGTGTGTTTGTTGAAAATTCTTTCACAACTCTTACTGTTGTTCAGTCGTTGAATTCCATTTCTGGACTATTATATGAGAGGCGCTGATGATATATACCAGGCAATGAGAGAGAGAAAATGGGGTTTTCATTAATGGCATAATCGTTAATTTGCCCTCAAGTGTACTTTAACTTTAATGTCAGAATATAATTAAAATAAATAGGAAAAGTAAGGATAAAGTGGTAAGAATATTTTTCTAAAAGGGAAAGAATATAATTAAAATAAATAGGAAAGACAATTATTTAAAACAGACGAATAATTTGAAAACGAAGAGAGTAATATTACTCTCTCCGTTCCAGGTAAAGAGTTCATTATATTATTTTGGGATGTTTTATTCCCAAAGGCCACTTTAAAAAATTATACTTACAATTTCTATAATATTTCATATTTACCCGTCATTTGTGTTGTAACCACATTTTTTGTACTTAACTATTTTTGTAATTCTAACTAACTTTAATGGCATTAATATATATTTTAATAATTAGACTTTTCTAATGGGGACTCTTTGAATGGAACGTAGGGAGTATTTCTTTATTTCTAATTTCGAAAATATTTTTATTAAACATTAATATTATTTCAAATATGTTGATTTAAAAAAAATTAATAAAAACTGTAGAAACAAAATTATTGGTTGTTATAAGTAAGATATAAAAATACTTTCTTCATTCCGGGCAAAAAATCCACTATTTCATTTTATGATATTTCACTTAAATAGTTCAGTTTCAAAAATTTAGGCATAAAAATATCATTTTATTATTAATGAGTTACTAAAGGTATCATTTTTTTAAAAAGTTGATTTTCAAACAGGGACTCTTTGCCCGGAACGAAAGAGTATTAAATTAATAAAGATATAGATGGTGGAATATGTAAAAGTGTCGAGTTTATAAGTTGTTGGAAGGATATTTTTGTTAGAAACCTTAAGTGGGAGAGCTTCATGATATTTTTGTGATAAAATGGACAAAAAAGAGCTTTAAGCTTCGGCTTAAGGTCCTTTGAAGTACATGCTCTTAGATCTGTTTTAAAGTTTGTAGGTCCTGTCGTCAGCCAAGCAGACCATTCAGTGGTTAAGGACTTTATGACCACTCAATTGAGGCATAAATTCCTTCAAATATTTGGTGAATTAGGCTGTCTTTGAACAAGGAATTGTATATTTGTTGTGGAGATCAATAATGGCAGAAGGAAAGAAGTTGATTGGTATGTGTTTATCAGTCATAACTCACTCTGTTATTGCTATCTCATATCCTCAAGAATTCCAAAGGGAAAAGACAGATTCATATCTGAAATGAGAGAGAAAGAGATGAAGTAGAAGAGAATCAAGATATTGAGAGAGTTAATTTCTGTTTCTCTCTCTATCTGTATTTCATGATTTCTCAATTCAATTTCAATACAACAGGGAGATACATTATATACATTGTTAGTTACAACAATTCGGCTAACAAATCAACCGAGCTAACGATTCTAACGACCTGTACATTTTACACTCGACACCCCTAAGCTATTGTAAAGTTTCACTCGACACCCCTCAAGTTTCGGTCCCAAGAAGGTTTCGGTCTTCTTCTCGCTTGTTCTTGTTTTGTTGTTGTTGTTTTGTCTTCGCCACCATCTTCCTTTATATCCCCCCTCAAGCCCAAAGTGTGAAACAAATTTAACACATTGAGCTTGGACAAAAAGAAATGGAGAGCTGGAGAAGCAAGAGCCTTAGTAAAAAGGTCTGCAAGTTGTAGCTGTGTAGGAATATATACAGGAGAGATAAGCCCATCAAGAATCTTGTCCCTAACCAGGTGGCAGTCAATCTCGATATGTTTTGTACGCTCATGAAATACCGGATTAGATGCTAGACTAAGAGCCCCTTGATTGTCACAATGTAGAGGAACTGAGTAACTGAAGTTGATCCCAAAGTCTCTAAGTAAAGAGACCATCCAAGTAACTTCACAAGAAGCATTAGCCGCACTCGTATTCACCACAAGAAGATCGGATACAATTCCCTCGCTTCTTAGCTTTCCAAGAGACTAATGAAGTTCCAAGCATAACACAATAACCGTATAATGATCTTCTCGGTCATAGGGCATGAGGCCCAATCAAGATCACAATAAACCGATAATGCTAAGGAACCGAAGAGGAGTAAAGTAAACCTCGCCCTATGCTACCCTTAAGGTATCTCACCGCTTTTAAAGCAGCCTTCCCAAAGGTGTTTGTCTAGGACCGCCATAAACCGATCGAGAATATGCACAAAGATAGGTAATGTCTGGTCTAGTTATGGACGTATAAATGAGTCGCCAACGAGCCTTCTATACCGGGAATAATTTTGCAAAGAATTCACCTTTGTCGGCACCAAACCATGAGATTGTTTCATGGATCTTAGAAGCTTTAGCGCACATAAATCCCACATCGAAACAATATCTAGAGTGTACTTTCTTTGGTGAATACAAATTCCAAAGAAATGATCTAGCAATCTCAATTCCCAAAAAATTTCAAAGGACCAAGATCCTTGATATTGAACTGAGTGTGAAGATGTGTCTTGACGCCGCAATTGTATTAGAATCGAACTCGCTATGAGAATATCATCCACATAAACTAGTATGGCAAAATGGTGAAGGAAGTAGGTCTAACTAGGTGAAAAGACTATGATCATTTTTGAAGCTTGGAAGCCAAATGATATCAATGCGTAGAAGCAAACTTAGAATACCATTGCCTTGGGGCTTGTTTAAGGCCATAAAGTGACTTAAGCAACTGCAAACAAGGGGTTTTGAAGAGGTGGAAGAACAAGACCAGAGGTGGTTTCATATAGACTTCCTCTTCCAAATCTCCATGGAGGAAAGCATTTGTGACATACCATCCGAGAGAGATGCCATCCTTTTATGGCTGTGAGAGCAAGAAATACTCACTCAGTGGTCATCTTAGCAACAGTGCAAAGGTTTCAAAGTAGTCCTCACCCTCGCCCGAGTAAAGCCTTTTGCCACCAATCTTGCCTTATACTTATCTAAACCGCCATCACCTTGTATTTCAATCGAATACCCACTTACAACCTACAGCCTTGTTAGAAGGTAATTCCCGCAATTTCCAAGTATTATTAAGTTCTAAAGCATTCACTGCACTGCATTGCCCGGCACCAATTTGGATCTTTGAGAGCTTGAGTAAAGGATGTAGGTTCGCTTAAAGAAGAAATATGACAAATGTAAGTGTAGTAGGAAGAAGAGATAGATGAATAAGAAAGAGGGACACTGGCAGAGCAAGCGCATTGATGAAGCCGAGGGAAGACCAGATAATCATTGTATTTGCATGGTATGTGTTTCGCCTAATGTGCCTAGAAGGAGGCCGAGAGGTAAAGGGTCGGGCGAGGAGGATTAGTGGAATGGAGAGGGTTGGGAAATAGGAGATGATGAGTTAGATGTAGAAGATGATGGGAGTGAAGAAGATGAGGTAGATGTAGTAGGAGATGAGACTAAACAGTGAAGGTATAGTAGGGGTTTGAGATGATGCTTGTGCAGGAGAGATGGATGTTGGAGAAGTCAGATATGTGTGTGTAGGTATGAATGTTGAAGTAGTAGGAAATGGAGATGAAGAAGTAGGAGGGAATCTAGGTCAATAGGATTAATAGGATCTCGAATTGATAGGTGTGAACATGGGAACATTGGATTCGAAGTGAGATATTGAGATGTCTTATAAGGGAATTGATTTTCATAAAACCGAACATCTCTTGAAAAAATGATTTTGTGAGAGGTCAAATCATAAAGCTTATATGCTTTCTTGCCATATGGATAACCAAGGAATATACATTTAGTGGCTCTAGGGAAAATTTATCTCTATGAGATTTTAGGGTAGAAGCATAGCAAAGACAACCAATAACTTTTAAATGAGCATAAGAAGGAGGTCGTTTGAGGAGGGTTTCATATGGTGTTTTGAAGGAAAGAATTGGTGTGGGAGTTCTATTTATGAGATATGTGGCTGCAAGTACACGTCTCCCAAAATTTAATGGGAAGATTAGCTTGAAATCTCAAGGCTCTAGCAACATTCAATAAGTGCCTATGTTTTCTTTCAACTTTGCCATTTTGTTAAGGGGTTTCAACACAGAACTTTGGTGATCAATGCCAAGATTAGTGAGAATAGATGAGAGAGAGGTATTAAAGAATTCGTTCCATTATCGGACCTTAAGGCCTTAACAAGAGTAGAGAATTGATTGTTAACCATTTTGAAGAAAGTCAGTAAGGTAAAACAAAACATGTGTTTTAAGATAAAAGATATGTCCAAGTGGTTCTTGAGAAGTCATCCACAATAGTTAGGAATGAATTGAAGCCATTATAAGTTTTGTGTGTGTATGGTCCCCATACATCACAATGAATAAGAGAGAAAGGTGTAGTAGTGTGAGATGTACTTATAGGAAATGGCACTCTACATTGCTTAGCCATATGACAAACATCACATACAAGATTAGAGTCTAGGTTATTACACATAATAGGGTAGTGTTTTAGAGTAGACATAGGTACATGGCCTAGTCTAAGGTGCCAAAGATTTGCGTAATTAGAACATGATACAAAGGCGTAAAAACCTAGGTCGCAATGCGTAACTAACATCATGCAAATCCAACTTATATAGGCCTTTGTCCAGCCTTACCAATCCCCTTCAAGCTCTTGTTGGTTGAGTCCCGAAAACACAATGTGAGGGTAGGAATGTTAAGTGACAATTGTTGTGAGATGTTAGTTTACTAACCGAAAGTAGATTGAGTGAGAAGGTCGGGTACACATAAGACATGAAAGAGGGTAATACCAATAGACAGATTGACTTGACCAACATGAGTAACTGGAGTCGTAATGCCATTTGGAAGTAGAATAGAAGAAGAGAATGGTTTAGGATTACTAAGAAAAGCAACGTAAGAAACAATGTGATCTGGCTCGAATCTATGATCCGTACACATTTTGTGTGCGTAATTTAATGCAAGAAAACTGTTAATACTAGGTTTTATAGAAACATTACCATCAACTTGATCAACAAAGGCGCTTGTTTGTGGAGCATCCTTGATTGATCAACTGTATAAGTTGATTGTATTGATCTTGAGTCATAGTAATATTACCACTCGCCGACTGCAGCGGTTTCATTAGGAAGAACTGCGGCAAGATTTACATGAGTGGCATTCAAGGAGGAATTCACAGCTTGACTTATTCTTCGTGTTCTTAGGCATTCTTGCTTTGGATCTCGGTTTTATGCCATGTAGTTTGTGCCATTCGAAAGCCCAACAGAAGAAACAAGTTGCCTTTGTATGACATGTACGTGATCACATGACAAGTTGCTTTTGGTGTTTCCTTTCTTACCATTTCAGCGATATTTCCTTTACCATTTCTAGATGTATTATATCCTCTTCCATTAACAGATGCATTCTTGGCAAATAATGCGGTAGAAACATTAGAATCAATAGTGATAGGGTTAGGTGTTTGTAGAATTGAACACTCCTTAACCCTTTCATCTTGCATCAACAAAGATAATGTGGTGCTTATATTAGGTAGGGGTGTCATAGCCGAATAGTGCTCCTAATGCCGAATAAGACTCATTCGGACCAATCAAAAATCGTGTAACTTTCTCGAACCTGATTGTATTCCTCCATCCTTTTAATCAAGCCACATGAACATGAACACATACATTTAGGCATATTGCTTGCTTCTTCAAAACCATCCCAAATTGATCTAAATTTTGTGAAATAAGTTGTTATTGACATAGTTCCTTGTTGTAGATTCATCGGCTCTTTCTTATTCCGAAAAACCTGTGTGCCATTACCTTGGGTAAACCTACATTCTAAATCATCCTGCATTTCTTTGGCGGTTTGAAGTATACTAAGCTAGCACTGATCTCTAATGAAATCGCATTTAGCAGCCATGAAATAAGCATGTCATTGCATCTTTGCCAATGAATCAGATATTTGGAATTAGGATTTGGCTTCTTATGAGCACTAGTTACAATTCCTAATTTCAGCTTAGAGGAAAGAGCAATTATCATAGCCCTCTTCCATTGGTTGTAATTATTGTTTGTAAGGACATGAGTAATTAGACTCATTCCTGGATGATCATTCGGATATAGGTATAGAGGATGAGATGAAGGGATTGCGAAATGTACCTCACAGGCAGATTCATATTCATCAACATCTTCGCCATTACTGCGTGTTGAAACTTGTGGTTGTGGTTCCTCAACCTTGTGTCGTGTTGAAGATCTCGTTGTCCTTCTTCGAGATTTTGGTTTCCTTCATTCATTTCCAATGGTTTAGAAGAATTTCGGCTGCTCTTCAAATTCGAAATTGTAGTTTAGATCAGGTTTTCAATGCGGAAGCAAATGTTTGCTCTGATACCATGAAATGAGAGAGAAAGAGATGAAGTAGAAGAGAATCAAGATATTGAGAGAGTTAATTTCTGTTTCTCTCTTTATCTGTATTTCATGATTTCTCAATTCAATTTCAATACAACAGGGAGATACATTATATACATTGTTAGTTACAACAATTCGGCTAACAAATCAACTGAGCTAACTGATTCTAACAGCCTCTGTACATTTTACACTCGACACCCCTAAGCTATTGTAAAGTTTTCACTCGACACCCCTGAAGTTTCTGGTCCTGAAGGTTTCTAGTCTTCTTCTATTTGTTCTTGTTTTGTTGTTGCTGTTTTGTCTTCAGTTTCACCATCTTCCTTTATAATATCTCTCCTACCCGTCTTCAATTCACCCTATTCACCATGCATCCACCCTTTCAATCTCTCCTCTGTCGTAATCGCAGGCATCACATCCTTCTTCATCACCTGGCTCGCTAATGTCAAGCTCCTCCTCTTTTGTTTCGATGAGGGCCCCCTCTCATGGCCCCCACCCAAGTCCCCCCTCCTCTTCTTCATCTCCATTATTGCTCTCCCCTGCAAGATTTAGGGAAACAAAAACAACCCCAAAAAGATTCCTCTAAATCTTGCAATGGAGACCTTACTCGCACCCATGTTAGTCACGCTGCTACTCAATAATTAATAGGCAAGGTAATTACATACACCCAAAGATTGTATTGGTCTTGTACTGTTGCTTGTTATATTTCATGCTAAACGTTCTATTGGCTTCTGCAACTGCAATAGTTCGAGCTGTGGTTGGGTTAGAGCTTGAGCCGCCTTCTAATTAATGAGCCTTACCTTGCAACCTCCCTTCAAGATTTCTGGGGACGCAGGTGGAACCTCATCGTAACAAATATTCTGCGGCACACAGTATACGTACCTGTAAAATCGGCCTCAACTGGCATATTAGGAACGGACATGGCCTCACTGGTAGCCGTGTTTGCCTCTTTTGTTGTGTCGGGTCTAATGCATGAGCTCATGGTGTACCAACTAGTACATGCGCCCTCCAAGTGGGAGATGGACTCGTTTTTTGTGCTCCATGGGATCTGCATTGTTGTGGAGCTGATGGCGAAAAGGGCATTTGCCGACCGGTGGACGCTGCTGCCTTTTGTTTCGGGGCCGTTGACGGTTGCATTTTCGGCAGTGACCGGATTTTAGCTGTTCTTCCCACCAATGATCAATAGTGGGTTAGACACGAAGATAATTGACGAGGTTATGTTAATTTTAGAGTATATGAAGAGCAAGCTGGTGGTGATGAATAATATTGCAATACAAAGATGGAACTGAGGCATTAAAGGTATTACTCCCTCCTTTTCTGAGGCTTGGCAATTATGTATCGAATATCGATCATTGACAAACAGAAGCTTGTAACCAAATGTTGCAATTTCCCAGTTGGAATTAATATGCCAACTTTCAGCCTGTTAGTAAATGTTGCAGTGTGTTCTTAATTGGGTGCCTCTCTTCATCAATAAACTTGAGTTTCAATAATTTAGCACAATAAAACTACTCCCTCAATTCTAAATAATAATCTTGTTTTCCTCTTTTGTTTGTTGAAAAAATTATTTGTTTCTAAACTTTTCTATTTAGACCATTTCCAACCCAAAAACCCTAATTTCGATCCAAACATACCCCAATTTGGGTTCAAACTTACCCCAATTTTGGTCAATTTCAGCACTATCCATTATTTCAACTTCAATCTTTCACATATCTTACACCAAAAAGAATATTTCTTAGAATATTCTATTTTAATTTTCTATTATAACATTTAAAATTGTAATTATTAAGATTACACAATTAATAATTATTATATTTAATAAGTTTATTTTAATAATATTATTTATATAATTAATTATATATTAAATTAGTAATTTAATATAGTTTAAATTACAAATCATTTGATCCATACAAATACATACATTATGATAAAACAAGCAATATATTTATTTAAATGTTAAAAACTATCAAGAAAAAAAATTCAACAACACCACTCAATTCAAAGTACATATTATTTTAGTTTAATTCTCACTATTACTAAATTGTGCTCATAAATGATCAATTAAGGCATTCCGAAATGTAAGGTGAGCCTCTTTATCCTTGATTTGTTTGAAATCGAGTGTTATCAAGTTATATGTCATTTTTAATTTCAAGTTGTATGTCATTTTTATTTTCTAGTTGTATGTCATATTTTATTTTCAAGTTGTATGTCATTTTTATTTTTAAGCCGTATGACGTTTTTATTTTCAAGTTGTATCTCATTTTAAATTTCAAGTTGTATGTTTTTTTTTCAATTTACATCATAGACCAATTTATTATAACTTAATTTTCTTTTTCAAATGCTTTAAAATAAATTGCATTATTAATATCTATTACATAGCTATAATTAGTTATTAATCAATTAAAATATTTTAAAATTCATAATATAAATTATTATTAATTTTTTGTATTTAAAAATCAATTTGTTGTATTTATTTATTTTTTGTTTTAAAAAGGTATGGGTCTCATCAACCTCAATTTGGGGATAGATGAATATTGTTGCCCCAAATTTGGGGTGACACTATTCACCAACCTAAATTGGGGAGAAGATTGGGGATCCGGTTGGAATAGATTTGGGGAAGGTTGGACCCAAATTGGGGGTTTGGGGTCCGGTTGTAGATACTCTTAGAAATACATTTTTATATTTTATCTTACTTTTTTTCCCTATTTTAAAGATGGTCTCAAATACACATGAGCTTTAAACCAAATTACAAAATTTATCAATATTTATAATAGAGCAATTAATTTACCAATGTGTATGCTCAGTCAAATATGAAAATTATTTAGGAATACCCTGGGAGTAGGCTTAACAATTATAACTCATTACCTATTAACTCACATAACCCGTTAATTTTTTTGGGTTAAAACGTATAACTCGTTTCGACCCAATAATATTAACTGGTTGGGCTCGTTACCCATTTCGACACGTGTCTTTTTATGTTATAAAATTATGTTTGGGGGGGGAGTCGGGTTGAGACCTGTTACCCACCTCAACTTGATCCATTTCGTTCTAACTCATTTGACATTTGGATTCTAACGGGTTTTGACTTGTTTCAATCAATTACCCATTTCAATTCAACCCGAGAGTAGTAAAGAAAAAAAAACAGAGAACTTAGGTTTTAAGGATCAACACAGAGGACAAACTTGTTCAAGTTGTGTGCGGTTATCCCATAATTGAAAATGATGCAGATTTTAAGTAGAGAATAATTACGTAGTTAAAACAAATTCCCTACATGGGTACAAATTTATTTACCCAAAATAAAATAAATAAATAAATAAAAGGTAAGTCGCTTGTAAAACCGTCATATGAATCCTTATTCCTAAGATGAAGCTTCACTCGCTCACATCTTAATCCACCAATACATGATGGATCGGATAAAAAAAATCCGTCTTACAAAAAATATCTGTAAGACTGTCTTACTAAAGTTTTTACCATAAAAAAAGCAGGTCTCTTGTAAAACCGTCTTACGGATCTTAATTCGTAAGACAGAGCCCCTCTCTTACAACTTAACCTATTAACACACGGTGGATCGGGTAAAAAGGATCCGTTTTACAAAAATTATTCGTAAAACCGTCTCAACCAGGTTTTTGCCACCACAAATAACATAAAAAAACATGGACTAGTTCAAAATATGTACTTCATTCCTTTTCAAAATAAGCATTTCCTTTAATCTTTTAAAGTTAAATTGTTTGTTTTCTAGATACTGAATTTAACATTTTTTTTCTTCAAACCATTTAACACGTAATTTGTAGTACTTTTTGTGTATTTTTAAATAATAATAATTTTAAATATTAATTACAAAATTGATCAGATTATTCATATTCTCTCCGTTCCGAGCAATGAGTCTCCATTTGAAAATTAAACTTTTTAAAGAATTGACATTTTTAGTAGTCCATTAATAATAAAATGACACTTTAATGCTTTAATTTTTTAAAATGAACTCTTTACGTGAAATATCGACAAATGAAATAATAGACTCTTTGTCCGGTACGAAGGGAGTAAAAGTTAATAGGTACGTAATTAGTACTCCTTCTGTTCCGGACAAAGAGTCTACTATTCAATTTTGAGATATTTCACTTAAATAGTTCACTTTAAAAAATTATAGTATAACAATGTCATTTTATTACTAATGGACTGCTAAAAGTGTCATTTTATTTTTAAAAAATGGCTTTCAAACGTGGACTTTTTACCCGAAACGAGGTATTTTAAAATAGAGGTAGAAGTAATCTCGGAGCTTTCACTATATATATATATATATATATATATATATATATATATATATATATATATATATATATATATATATATATGTTGATTTGATTTGGTTCGAAATTGAAAATCGTGATTCGAACTCTAGACAGTTTTCCAATTTATGAAATTAAAACTGAACCGTCTTGATCCAAAACCGAACAAAACTGACTGGTTTGGTTCGGTGGTTCCGATGTACACCCATATGACATACGTAATGTATGATTCATATAGGAAAAAGAAAAGGAAAATAAAAATAAAAATGAGGCACAACCTTAAAACATCTTTGTTGTAAAAATGTGTTTACCATTGTGGAGAAAAGTTTATGAAAAAAATGATATTTTTCCTTTTGATGTGACACAAAAATAACTATGATGGGTATCACTATCACACGATGGATGCCCTAATATATCGTACATAATTTTGCGGCAATAATTAAATGCACTGTAGCATAGCACCATATAGGTGTAAACATACCCATCAGGTGAACGTTTCAGTTGATGGGTATCACATGCGGTGGATCACATAGGATGGCCTCAGTGTGGGTCGATGTGCATTAGTTAGATCTCAGAAAACAAAACCTCCTCTCACAATTTCTCTTTTCTAGATCCTAGAAATTCACATGACTTAAAAAAAAATCACCTAAATCAAACATTTAGGCAAGTTACAGTTACTGTGGTACATTTTATGATACATGCATGAGTGAGGCTGTGATGAAGAGGGAGGTGAAAGGGAAGGTACAATTACTGTGGTACATTTCATGGCGTTTGTGTCTGCCACTAGGTTTTGGTTGTTATTCCTACGACTAAGATATCAAGGCTCTGTTGGACTTCCCTCAATAAAATCGTCTAAGTTGATGTAAATGATCAAAAGGGTCTAAATTGAGTGCCAAGTGAAAAGAAATAACCTATTTGAGTCAAGTTAATTTTGTTGGAAAACTAGTGTTTTCAAAATGAAGTAAATTGGGGCTTTGAGGCACTAATTTATTTGTGAGTCATTTATGTAATGACTATGGTAATTGTGAAATTATGTTCTTCTCCGTGAATACATAAGAATACTATATTTGTTTGTCCAATTCAGATATCGGATGAATAAGTTATAAAGGTTTAAAGTAGGACATTAGAAGTGTTGGAAGTGAGTTGTCCCACATTGGAAAAATATGAGAGGCTTGAAGGGTTTATATACAAAGACTCCTTTATGTTGGGTAAGCTTGTATAGAAAGAATTATCTCTCTCGCGCCCGCAGAAGGGGTGCAAATCTAGGTCTAATTTGGCTTGGACGTGATGTACTCCATTTTTCTTTTTGAATTGAATTGGAATTCAATTTCGTAACTCTAACATTAAAGAGCAGATTAATTATGTCTTAATGTCTACTTTGATTGAGTATTTATTGGGCATAATCAAAACGTTTTTTGAGATTAAAACGTGTTTGATTTTTTCTGGCCTATATAATTGATTTTCCACAACATAAATTACACTTTTACAGAACACGAATTTCCCTTCCTCCGATACACCTGCATTGCATTTCATCTTGCTCATCTTCTACTTGGCTTCCTGATTGGTGATAGATTTCGCACTCGGCTTCGCGGATCTACCACTGCATAATCATCCGGTGCAACCATTGTATCCTAGGAGATGATTGTCTCATGTAAGAAGTACACGCACTTACAATGAGTGGCGCGATTAACGTTTCAAGAAATCTAGGTCTAATTTGGCTTGGACGTGATGTACTCCATTTTTCTTTTTGAATTGAATTGGAATTCAATTTCGTAACTCTAACATTAAAGAGCAGATTAATTATGTCTTAATGTCTACTTTGATTGAGTATTTATTGGGCATAATCAAAACGTTTTTTGAGATTAAAACGTGTTTGATTTTTTCTGGCCTATATAATTGATTTTCCACAACATAAATTACACTTTTACAGAACACGAATTTCCCTTCCTCCGATACACCTGCATTGCATTTCATCTTGCTCATCTTCTACTTGGCTTCCTGATTGGTGATAGATTTCTGGCACTCGCTCAGTTCGCCGGATCTACCACTGCATAATCATCCGGTGCAACCATTGTATCCTAGGAGATGATTGTCTCATGTAAGAAGTACACGCACTTACAATGAGTGGCGCGATTAACGTTTCAAGAAAACTATGTATTACACAGGCCTCGGTCACAGCTTCCATCAACCAGCAGACTTTTCATCCAACAACAGAGATCGTTCTTCTCACCAGCATACTTAGTAAGAAGCTACCTGCAGATTTCATCACTGACCAGCAGACTTCACAAATCTTTTTCACCAGCAGACTTCCCAAGTCTTGTTTACCAGCAGACTTCACAAGTCTTTTGCATAACAGTAATATTTATTGTTTTCTTTCTGTAATTTCGGTATAGCTTTTTCCCCTTTGTTTTATTCCAACAATATTGAAACGTTAAATTTATGTTATATTGTTATCTTAGATAACAATAATCTTTTTTATAGAGAATTTTACAATCTTACAGATTCGTGTCGTTATTCAGATATGACTAACGAGAACAATACCTCAGCTCCTTCTATTGGAAACTGGAACTGAAAACACTTTGACTGGAGACACATCAAACTTGAACCCTACTGTGACCAATGCTGCAGCTGTGACTCAAGTTGTGACTGTTCCACATCTACCGATGAACCATAGCGAGAAATCGAGAAATTCAAAGGGTTGAATTTCAAGCGCTAACAGCAAAAGACGTTGTTCAACTTGACCACTCTTCATTTGGCAAGGTTTCTGAAAGAAGACCCTCCAAATGTTGGTGAAGATGTTGATTTCCAAGCCACTAGTGCTTTGGATGCATGGAATCAATCAGACTTCCTTTGCAAGAACTATATATGTACTGAATGGGTTGGAAGACTCGTTGTACAATGTTTATCGTTCTAAGAAAACGACAAAGGAACTATGGAACTCTCTTGACCATAAAATACACCTCCGAGGATGCTCGGGCCAAGCACCCACTTTGTTTTGACAGTCTCAGGACTATTCCTGGAACAGTGGATTCGTTCTCCAGAGTATAGGAACCTCGTATTCCACCTGCCTTTCGACTTCTCAAGATTGGACTGATCTTAGGCGAACGACCTATACTCTTTCCGAGATCCACCATTCAAAATGGTCTAGGTCGAACATCAGAAAATAACCAGTCATCCCATGCGTATACTTTTATTCATATCTATCTCTTTTTCTTTTCTATTGCTTTTTTTTAACAAGGATTGGCCAATGATTCAGAGATGTAAAAACCGATCGGTCCATGAAGTATCCTGAGAATCTATATGCAATTTAATGTTGGCTGTTGCAGGGAGTAGGCTGGCCATGGTGTAGGGTAGCAGTTAGAAATATTTCTACATGTGTGCGTGTGTGTGTGGCATCTAGAAAGCAGTAAAAATATTTTTTTCCAGATATAAAACAGTAAAAAAAACAGATATGACATGTCTTGCTGTTCTTTGTGGATTTTCTCGACTTTTTAGTTTGAACGTGAGCAAGCAACCATTCAGATCAAGAAATAGAAAAAAAGTGGGGAATCTATCTATTCCTATTAATTACATATTGGTCTTAATCTCCAAAATAAAATGACAGAATAAAAGAATATGTACATATTTTGTGCGATGAAAATAAAGCACGCAGAATGAAAAATATAGAGCAGGATAAAGACATAATAAAATAAAGCCCCAGTCCTTTTATTATGCTGCCCAGAAATCTATATTTTTGTTTTGTCTTTGAAAATATACATGTAATGGTAACTGGAACGAAACTGCTGCAAGATGGAGGATCATATCCACAAATATATACACAGATATATAAGAACGCAATATTTAAAATGCTAAAGAAATTTAACAAGCATATTTTAGCCAGAAACTAAAGAAAACTGTTTTTTTTTTTTTTTGTGAAAATTGAGTCTAGCCCTCCATTTTTATTTTCTTTAAAATAGAAACGACATCTCCAGTAGAGTCGCCACTGTGGGTGCCCCAGAAGGTATCCCCCGGATCGCGCGCTCCCTTTTTTAGGGGAACACACGGCTCGGGGAAGACATCACGCTTTCTATTCCATCCTCTCTTGTTTAAGGGAAGACGAAATTAAAAGTTCAGAAAGAGTGTTATAAAAAAGCGCATTGAATACGCCTCGATCACCGAGTATGCTTTAGTCAATTATGAGAGCTTTGGGTTTCTTTGTATCTCATCCTCACTTGTTTAGGGGAAAACAAGATACAGAAAATGCATCACCCTTTTAATTCTCATTGTCCCTTGTTTAGGGGAAAACAGAAAAATGCAAAAAAAAAAAAAAAAAAGATGTTGCGAAGGCGCGTGGGAACACACCCTGCCTCACTATGGACTGTTGTACATTCTGGGTCACTATGAGTGCTTTGGGTTTCCCGTGTCTCATCCTCCCTTGTTTAGGGGAAAACAAGATACATAAAGTGCATCACCATTTTCATTTCCATCGTCCTTTATTTAGGGGAAAACGAAAAAGTGCAAAAAAAAAAAAAAAAGAATGTTGAGGGCCTTACTGTGATCCAAAATGTTGTAACAGAGTCGCCATCTTTATTTTAAGGAAAAATAAAGAAAAACCAAAAAATAACCATAGTTTGTAAAAAGGGGTTCGGGGGCTAAATTACGAGTTGGGAAAGTGTTAAGCACCCAACTTGCCCTTTCGGTCTCAAAAATAGTTTTTGGCTAAAATATGTTTTTATTATATTTATTCAGCAAATAAAATAAAGCATTAAGACAAATATATTTGTATTTACATTATTTACAGACTTGCAGCCGCCTCCTTCTAATAATTACAAATACATTCAAAAATATTTTGTCATAATAATGGCTCTTTTTAGTGCTATTTCTTATATAAATCCGGGCAGCATAACTGCATATATTGTTTACATTGGGCCGGATGAAAATAACACTTTTATATAAAAACCTCTTAAAGGCTTACCTTTAATAGCGTAGGTTGTGCTCGCTCTGTTCTTCCGGGAGAGGGAGTCTTTTGCTGTTGTTGTGATTTGGGCAGAATAACTGCTTCCGAAAGTTGCTTTCAGACACCGTAAAACGGGCGGAGCACCTGTTTGCATTTTTGCTGTTGTTTGCTTGTTGCTTGCGGAAATCGGGCAGAGCAACTGCTTGCTTCTAGCGGATTTGGCCTCTGGATTCGGGCAGAGTAACTGTGGGAATTTGAACCAATGATGCTAGAGTGGCCAAGGCATCGACGAATTGATTTCTATCCCGTGGCAAGTAATGAAACGAGATATTATCAAATTCTGTGGCTAGTGCTGTCAATTTGGCATGATAGAGCTGCAGCCAGGGATCCTGGGTTTTTCACTTCCCTTCGACTTGGTTTATGATTAAGGCGGAGTCACCATAGACTTCCAAGTCTTTAGCCCCTTTTCGGGAGGCTTCTTCTAGGCCGGCAATACATTCCTTGTATTCAGCTGTGTTGTTTGAGCATTCAAATTCCAATCTTATGGCCAGTGGAGTGTGGGAATCTGCTGGATCAATGAACAAGATCCCTATGCCAAAACCCCTTTTGTTGGCGGCTCTATCAAAGAACATTTGCCAGCTGGTGTCGTGATCGGAAATTTCTAGGACACCTTCGTCTGGTAAGCTGGGCTCAGCTGCATTTTCTGCTTCTAGAGGCAGATCAGCTAAATGGTCTGCAATTACGCTGCCTTTGATAGATTTGAGCATGACATAGGTGATGTCAAACTCGTTGAGAAGGAATGACCATTTAGCTAGTCGGTTAGAAAGTGATGGCTTGCCGAAGATGTACTTTATAGGATCCATCCTAGAGATGAGCTTGATGGATCGAGCTTGCAGATATGTTTTGAGCCTTTGCGTTGCCCAAACTAGGCTGGTGCAGCTTTTCTCCAATGCTGAGTAATTAGGCTCGGTTCCTTGCAGCTTCCTACTTATGAAGTATATGACATTTTCGATGTAGGAATTTTCTTTTTCTTGGGAGAGCATAGCCCCTATTGACGTATCTGTGACGGTTAAACATAAAATGAGAGGTTTATGTGTATGGGTAGGAGCTAGCACTGGTGGATTGGTAAGGTATGTTTTTATTTTTTCAAAGGCTAGCTGGCATTTTTCGTCCTAGACTTGGTCAGTATTTTTCTTTAAGAGTTTAAATAGGGGCTCACATATGGATGTCAGCTGTCTGATGAAGCGACTGATATATTGCGAACGGACCAAGAAGCCTTTGACTTCCGTTGGAGTTTTCAGTTGCGGCATATTTATGATGGCTTTGATTTTGGTCGGCTCGATTTTTGATGCCTTGCTCGGCCACCATGAATCCTAGGACCTTGCCTTTGGTAACCCCAAATATGCATTTGGTGGGGTTAAGCTTCATCTGATGCTTTCTTAACCTTTCGAAGAATTTTCGAAGGTATTTGATATGAGCACCGTTGGCGTCGCTGGAGTGTACGATCATGTCGTCAACGTACACTTTGACTTCATTATGGATCATGTCGTGGAAGAGGGCGGTGGCAGCTTTTTGATATGTAGCCCCGACGTTTTTTAGCCCAAATGGCATGACAGTATAGCAGTAGGTTCCCTAGGGGGTGATGAATGATGTTTTTTCCTGGTCTTCTGCTGCCATTTTGATCAGATTATAGTCGAGCATGCCGTCTACGAAGGATTTTATTTTGTGAGAAGCCACAACGTCTACCACAATATCAATGTTGGGTAGAGGGAAGTTGTCTTTGGGTGACGCCTTGTTGAGGTCGCGAAAGTCTACGCAGATCCGAACCTTTCCGTTGGGCTTAGGAACAGTCACTATATTTGACAGTCAGATCGGGTATTCAACTGCTCGAATGAATTTTACATGTAGCTGCTTCATGATTTCTTCTTTCACTTGTAGTGACCATTCTGGTTTGATTCGGCGGAGTTTCTGCTTAACTGGCCGAGCATTAGGATAAGTAGGGATCCGATGTTCAACAATGGTTGGATTCAGTCCAGGCATATCTTCGTAGGACCATGCAAAGATGTCCACGAATTCTTTGAGGAGGTCAATAAGTGCTACCCTTTCAGAGCCTTGTAGGTAGTTGTCGATTTTGACTTCTTTGGTTTCATTGTTCGGCCCCAGATTGATGGTAGATAAGTCTTCATCTGCTGCTGCTGATTGATGCTTTTCTTGGTGCTTGACTAACGTTACGAGCTCAAGTAGATAATTTTTATCTTTTGGGTCCATTTTATCAAATGACTCATTATTAATTAATGCGTCTTTTAATGAAGGTGCAACTAAGGAATACGCAAAAACTTCTAGATTATCATTATTAGCAAACTGTATATGGTTATTTACATTATTGAGGACCTGGGGTTTGAGATCCTCAATTTTAGGGAGCGGATCAGTAGATAACCAATCCGTAAGGCTAAAGGAAGGATGGGGAATAATATATCCAAAACGGTCCACCAGATCTGCAGGCGTCAAGAGCGGGCCGGTCGTAGTATACCAATTCTGTAGAGGCTTATCAGTAATAGACTCAAACTCAACAGAGAGTTTTTCATAGCTAGTGTCTCCATCTATCATTCCCAGAAAACTATCTCCCAGACAGTCATACGAAACTCTTCTCTTTTTTATTTGAAGGGGGGATTCACAGCACCTTATTCTGGCTAAATATGTTTCCTTGCCCTTTAAACTTTCTTTGCTTGGTTGGTCTCAAAAAATTTTGTGCCTGCCACCGTAATTATCTCATTGTCGATAAGATCTTAAATGGCATTTTTGAGTGAATATCACTTGTCGGTGAGGTGACCACTGCAGTGATAGTATTCAAAGAACTGTGCATGGTTCCACGTACTAGGTAGTGGATTGGGAGGTTGATAATTAGCAACGGGTTTAAGTATCCCATGGGCCCATAGTGTTTGGAAGATTTCAGATCGTTGGGCAGGTAAATCATCATAATGCCTTAGGATTAGTTCCTTCCTTCCTTTTGGTCTGGGTAAAATCCCTGGCTGAGGTTTGATTGAGTAACTAGGTTGGGTCTTTTCTTTTGGAAAATATTGTGCTGGGACTTGATTGCATGGGCTCCTGTTTAAGAGAGGTTCTACGTCATGTGCCCGCATCATTCTGGTTGGGGTCCCCTGAGCCATTTGCTGAGAATAAGTATTTAAAGGATCAAAGGGAAGGTAGTTTTTCTGGTTATGGTAACAGACATTTAGGTGAAGAAGTTCAGGGTTGGTTTCTGGGGAGAGGTGGATTGAGGTTATAAGCATTTGGAATAATACCCCCTTGGGAAATAGGGTTGATATCTGGTTGAAGGCTAGTACTTGGTGGCTTTTTGGAGGCTTGGAAAAGGATATTTTCTGTGGTATCAGGATAGTTCATTTCAAGAAGGAAAGAAGTATCAGGAGCAAACTTTGGGCTTTTAACCTGTTGAGAAATAGTGGCAAGGGTTTCTGAAAAAGTTGTCAAAAGATTGATAACCACTTGATTTGTCACCTTTTCGATATAGGCATCCAATTCCTTTTTTACCCAGTTTTCAAATCCAGGAGAAGGTGCGTATTCATGAGTTTCTTTTCATGGTTCCCGACCGTTCTGCTCATTGTCGGTCCTAGTCATAATTTGTTTATTTTTAGCCGCCATACTGCTCAAATCTGTACCATCTGCACTAATTTTGCCCTTTTCTGATCTGCTTCTGATACTTTCTGATCTGATTTATGTGTCTGTATCTCATATCAACCGACCAGTACTATCTCTACCTTTCTAAACTCGGGCCAGATTTCTGAGGAAAATGGTTTGAAGGCATCAGAAAGGGTTGCCTGAAGGGTTTCTGGGCTTGGAGTACAGCGTGCCTTTATTAGTACTTTTTATTATTATTCATTTTCTCTACAATGACCGGACGAGCACTCACTTTGTTTTGACAGTCTCATGACTATTCCTGGAACAGTGGATTCTTTCTTCAGAGTATAGGAACCTCGTATTCCACCTGCCTTTCGACTCTCCAATATTGGAGTGATCTAATGCGAAGGGCTTATACTCTTTCCGGGATCCACCATTCAAAATGGTCTATGTCGAACATCATAAAATAATCAGTCTGCCCCTGCGTATACTTTTATTCATTTTTTTTTTCTTTTGCTTTTTTTTTACAGGGGCTGACCAACGATCCAGAGATGTAAAAACCGATCGGTCCATGAAGTGTCCTGAGAATCTATATGCAATTTAATGTTGACTGATGCAGGGGGTAGGCTGGCCATGATGTAGGGTAGCAGTTCGGAATATTTCTACGTGCGTGCGCGTGTGTGCGGCATCTAGAAAGCAGTAACAATATTTTTTTTCCAGATATAAAGCAGTAAATAAAACAGATATGGCATGTCTTGCAGTTCTTTGTGGATTTTCTCGGCTTTTTAGTTTGAACTTGAGCAAGCAACCATTCAGATCAAGAAATAGAAAGAAAAGTGGGGAATCTATCTATTCCTATTAATTACATATGTGTCCTGATCCCCAAAATAAAATGACAGAATGAAAGAATATGTACATATTTTGTGCGATGAAAGTAAAACACGTTAATAAAATAAAGCCCCAGTGTAGACACCCTAATTTCGTACCCCTGGTATGTAACTCTGGCATGTGATATCAATACCTGTTAAAACTTAACAAATGTCAAATTACAAGAGTTAAAAATGCAAAAGGCAAAGGAGGATGCGCAAAACAGTAAAGTGCAAGGGCTAAAAGTGTAAAATTGGAGCTTGGAATAGTGCATGGGCGCGGCCTAATAGGGTCCTTGGCGCGGCGCCCACATGGCATTATGGCAGCGCCCAAGGTGCTACAGTATCGCTACAGTGGCTCCCTAGTTAACGCATTGCACAAATTTTAAAGCGCGATGTACAAGGAAATGAAACACGCTGAGAAATTGTAATCCCAGATGAGTCCTCTTCTCAGCCTATAAATAGAGCCTTCGGGGTTCACTTTCAGTACACCGATCACTGATCAAAAACTCTCCGTGTAGTTGTTACGCTGAGAGAAAATATTGAGCGAGAACGATAGTGAGCTTCCCCCTCCTATAAAGCCTCAAAGCCCTTTTAAAACTCCGCCAAAAGCAAATCCAACCGGTCAAAGTGATCCCTAACCCTTTAGTTAGGTATCCACTCTATTTCCCCGATCCAAAAGCCTCGGAAAGAGTAGTTGCTCTGCCCGAGTAAAAAGGCCAAAACCACAAAAAACAAGTCGTTACTCTACCCAAAGAAGCAAAGATAAAAAAGACTCCCTTTCTCGAGAAGGACAGAGCGAGCACACCACGCTCTAAAAGGTAAAGCCTTTAAGAGCGTTTATTTTTAAAAAAGTTATTTTCAAATCCGGCCCAATGTAAAAAATATAAGTCGTTGTGCTGCCCGGATTTAGTTAGGAAATACTATTTAAAAGAGTTGCTATTATGGCCAAATATTTTTAAATGTATTTGTAATTATTGTAAGGAGACGGCTGCAAAGCCGTAAATAATGTAGCCATGGATGTATTTGCTTTTATTTCCTGTCATTTAATGCTTTATTTATTTGCTAAATAAATACAACAAAAGCATACTTTAGTCAAAAACCGCTTTTGAGACTGAAAGGGCGAGTTGGGTGCCTAGCACCTTCCCAACTCGTAACTTAGCCTCCGAACCTGTTTTTGCAATCTCCGGGTTTTTTTTTTTGGGTTTTCGTTATTTCTTCCTTAAAATAAAGATGTCAACTCTATAAAACATTTTGGATCCAATGGGGCATCGCAACACTCCTTTTCTTGCACTTTTCAGTTTTCCCATAAAAAAGGGAGAATGCGAATGAAATGGTGATGTATTCTTATATCCTGGTATCCCTTAAAAAAGGGATAACTTGATATAGAAAACCCAAAGCACTCATAGTGATCCGAAATAGGCCATAAAGCAATTTTCATAAAATCCATAGTGGGGCCTCGCAACATTCTTTCTTGCAATTTCCATTTCCCCCAAAACAAGGGAAGATGTGAATGAAAGAGTGATGTATTCCTACATCCTGGTATCTCCTAAAAAAGGGATAACTTGATACAGAAAACTCAAAGCTCCCATATTGGACCAAAAATTCACTGAAGTCACCGAGGCGTATTCAATGCGCTATTTCAGACAACACCCTTTCCGCATTTTTAATTTCGTCCATCCTAAACAAGGGAGGGTGGAATGGAAAGCGTGGTGTCCCGCTTTCGCTCGTACGCGCACCCCTATCCAAGGACGCGCGGGGCGCGGGCGCACTCCGGGGAACCCACACCCAGCCCTTTTGTTATGCTGCCCGGAAATCTATATTTTTGTTTTGTCTTTGAAAATATACATGTAATGGTAACTGGAACGAAACTGCTGCAAGATGGAGGATCATATCCACAAATATATACACAGATATATAAGAACAGAATATTTAAAGTGCTAAATAAATATAACAAGCATATTTTAGCCAGAAACTAAAGAAAACTTTTTTTTTTTTTTTTTTTTTTGTGAAAACTGAGTCTAGCCCTCAATTTTTATTTTCTTCAAAATTAAAAACGACGTCCCCAGCAGAGTCGCCACTGTGGGTGCCCCGAAAGGTATCACCCGGATCGCGCGCTCCCTTTTTTAGGGGAACACGCGGCTCGGGGAAGACATCACACTTTCCATTCCATCCTCCCTTGTTTAGGGGAAGACGAAATTAAAAGTGCAGAAAGAGTGTTGTCAAAAAGCGCGTTGAATACGCCTCGGTCACCGAGTGTGCTTTAGTTCATTATGAGATTAGAGCTTTGGATTTCTCCGTATCTCATCCTCCCTTGTTTAGGGGAAAACAAGATACAGAAAATGCATCACCATTTTCATTCTCATCGTCCTTTGTTTAGGGGAAAACGAAAAAATGCAAAAAAAAAAAAAAAAGATGTTGCGAAGGCGCGTGGGAACACGCCCTGCCTCGCTATGAACTGTTGTACATTCTGGGTCACTATGAGTGCTTTCGGTTTCCCGTGTCTCATCCTCCCTTATTTAGGGGAAAACAAGATACATAAAGTGCATCATCCTTTTCATTCTCATCGTCCCTTGTTTAGGGGAAAACGAAAAAGTGCAAAAAAAGGATGTTGCGGGCCTCACTGTGATCCAAAATATTGTAACAGAGTCGTCATCTTTATTTTAAGGAGAAATAAAGAAAAACAAAAAATAACTAGAGTTTGTAAAAAGGGGTTCGGGGGCTAAGTTACGAGTTGGAAAGGTGTTAGGCACCCAACTCGCTCTTTCGGTCTCAAAAATAGTTTTTGGCTAAAATATGTTGTTATTATATTTATTCAGCAAATGAAATAAAACATTAAGATAAATATATCTGTATCTATATTATTTACAGACTTACAGCCGCTTCCTTCCAGTAATTACAAATACATTTAAAAATATTTGACCATAATAATGGTTCTTTTTAGTGCTATTTCTTATATAAATCCGGGCAGCATAACTGCTTATATTTTTTACATTGGGCCGGATGAAAATAGCACTTTTATATGAAAACCTCTTAAAGGCTTACCTTTAAGAGCGTAGGTTGTGCTCGCTCTATCTTTTTTGGAGAGGGAATCTTTTGCTGCTGTTGTGATTCGGGCAGAGTAACTGCTTCCGAAAGTTGCTTTCAGGCACCATAAAACGGGCAGAGCAATTGTTTGCGCTTGTTTGCCGCCGGCGAATCGGGCAATTGTTTGCACCGCTCGTTTCTTCGGATTCGGATTTTTTGGATTTTTGGACAGGGGAAATAGGGTGAAATCCTAGCTGGAAGGCTAAGGTTCACTTTGACCGGTTGGATTTGTGTTTGGAGGAGATTTGGCAGAGCTTCGAGGCTTATAGGAGGAGGGGAACTCTCTCTTTCTCAAGGTCGCTCTTCACTGCGCAAACTCAATGCTGTGTGAACTGTGTGCGGTGTAAAATTTTTGTATCCCATTTTCTAAAGCCGGGCACCTCTATTTATAGCTGGGAGTGGGGATCCCGTTGTCATTTTGAGTTTTCTTTCTGTGTTTCATTGACTTGTACCGCGCGCTTGAGAGAGAGAGTACCAGAGGCAAAGTGCTACAGTACCTGAGCACTATGCTGGCGCCACCCATATAGGGTCTGGGCGCCGCGCCTGTTATGCATGGTGGTGGCGTCTGGATTCAATTCTAGGCCTCTTTTTGACACTTTGGCCCCTGCATTTCACTATTTTACGCATCCTGCTTTCCCTTTTGCATTTTTAAACCCTGTAACTTGACATTTGTTAAGTTTTAATAGGTCTTGATATCGCATGTCATGTCACATACTAGGGGTACGAAATTGGGGTGTCTACAGTGGTGGATTGATACCGGTGCCACTAGGCACGTTTGCTCCAACAAGGAGATGTTCAACACCTTTGAAGCTACCGAGAACGGGGAAAAGCTCTACATGGGAAATTCTACAACTTCCGATATCAAAGGTCAAGGGAAAGTGGTTTTGAAGATGACTTATGGGAAGGAATTGATTCTTAACAGCGTGTTCTATGTGCCTGAAATTCGGAAGAATTTAGTGTCTGGATCTTTACTTGTTAAGCATGGCTTCCGTGTTGTTTTTGAGTCTGATGTTGTAACTTTGGCTAAAAGTGGAATGTTTGTTGGCAAAGGGTATGTTAATGATGGACTGTTCAAATGTTTGTTAAGTCTTCCAATTTATGGCATGGTAGACTAGGACATTAATTTTGACACTTTATGAAGGCTAATTAACATGGATTGCATACCCAAATTTCAAATTGATCCAAATCACAAGTATAAAACTTGTGTAGAAGCAAAGTTAACAAGAAAGTCATTTCATTCTATTGAAATAAATAGTGAACCACTTGGATTAATTCACACTGATTTATGTGATTTTAAATCAACACAGTCACGTGGTGGAAACAAGTATTTCATTACTTTTGTTATGTGTATCTTCTTAAAAGTAAAGATGAAGCAATAGAGAAATGTATTCTCTATAAAACTGAAGTTGAGAATCAACTTAACAAGAAAATTAAGATGCTAAGAAGTGATCGTGGATGTGAATATGAATCACCATTTGTTGAAATTTGTGCTAAGCATGGAATAATTCACGAAACAACAACACTTTATACACCCCAACAAAATGACATTACTGAACGTAAAAATCGTACATTAAAGGAAATGATGAATGTTATGTTGGTAAGTTCTGACTACCTCAGAACATGTGGGGAGAAGCCATGTTATCAGCAAATTATCTTATAAACAAGGTACCCTGGAAAAAGCTTGATAAAAGTCCTTATGAGATGTGGCATGGTAGGGTGTCATCTTACAAATACTTGTGAGTGTGAGGGTGTCTTGCTAAGGTTGCTATACCTACACCTAATAAGGTGAAAGTTGGACAAAAAACTATTGACCACATATTTATAGGTTATGCACATTATAGTAGTGCCTATTGTTTTCTTGTGCACGAGTCTAAGATAGAAGACATACACAAGTTTACAATAATGAAATCTTGAAATGTTTCTTTCTTCGAAAATGCATTTCCTTGTAAGAGAAGCGAAGAGTCTAACTCATCTAAACGGGTGCATGTTTCGGGAGAAGAAGAACAAGAAGTGAATGAACATGAAGCTGTGGAACCTCGACGTAGCAAAAGAAGTAGGGTAAAAAAATCTTTTGGTCTAGATTTTCTTACGTACATGCTAGAAAGTGAACCTCAAAGCTATAAAGAGGCCGTGAGTTCCTTCGAGAGACTTCAATGAAAAGAATCCATTAAAAGTGAAATTGATTCCATTCTTCAAAATCACACTTGGGAAGTAGTGGACCTCCCTCAAGGAAGCAAACCATTACGGTATAAATGGATTTTCAAGAAGAAAATGAACGTAGATGGAACAATTGATAAGTATAAGGCTAGACTTATAATTAAAGGTTACAGACAACGTGAAGGCCTTGATTACTTTGATACTTATTCTCCAGTTACGAGAATAACCTCCATTAGATTAGTACTTGCTATTGCCGCATTGCGAAATCTGGAAGTACATCAAATGGATGTAAAGACTGTCTTTCTAAATGAAGATTTAGAAGATGAGATTTACATGGAACAATCAGAAGGATTTTTTGCAACAACGCAAGAAAATAAAGTGTGCAAATTAGTAAAGTCTTTGTATGGCTTTAAACAAGTACCAAAATAGTGGCATGAAAAGTTTGATAAAGCCATGATGAAGAGTGGATTTAAATTAAATGAATGTGACAAATGTGTTTATGTAAATGACACTGAAAATGGCTATGTCATTTTATGTCTTTACGTAGACGACATGTTTATCATTGGAAGTAATGAGAAAATGATTAAATCCACAAATATACGTTAAATTCAAAATTTGACATGAAAGATATGGGCCTAGCTGATGTAATCCTTGGAATAAAAATATCTAGAACGTCAGGTGGACTAACTTTAAGTTAGTCGCACTACGTGGATAAAATTCTAGATAAATTTAGCAAGGATGACTCTGCCATAGCTAGAACCCCTATAGACACAAGTCAACATCTATCAAAGAATAGTGGTGAGATTGTATCTCAAGTAGAATGCTTTAGAGTCATAGGGAGTCTGATGTACTTAATGAGTTGTATAAGACCGGACATAGCCTATGTTATGAGTAGACTAAGTAGAGACTGACCACTAGAAAGGAGTGGTGAGAGTACTAAGGTACCTCAGGTATACTCGTGATTATGGTTTGCACTATAAAAATGATCCAGCTGTAATAGAAGGTTATACAGATGCTAATTGGATATCTGATATTAAAGACTCAAAGTTTACTAGTGGATATATATTCACTTTGGCAGGTGCAATCATATCATGGAAATCTTTTAAAAAGACTGTAATAGCTAAATCCACGATGAAGTCTGAGTTTATAACTCTAGATAAAAGTGGTGAAGAAGTTGAATGGTAAAGCCAATTTATATAAGATATTCTAAGATGCACAAAGCCTGTGCCAACAATTTGAATACATTGTGACATTCAATCAGCTATTGGTAGGACACAGAGCAACGTGTATAATGGTAAATCTAGGCACATACGTCGTAAACATAATACCATTAGACAACTACTCTCTATTGGTAATATCTCTATTGACTACGTGAAGTCAAAGGATAATATAGTGGATCCGTTAACCAAATAGGTAAATCGAGAGTTAGTTGAAAAGTCATCAAGATGAATGAGTATCAAACCTCTTGAAAAATAAGTCATTACAATGGAAACCCAATGATAGATGTGTTTTATACACATTTATTGGGTACTTTTATAGCTAAGAAATAGCAATTTCACGAGGCTTTTGGCTACTAATATATGTTTTGGAGCTTTATTATGAGTTTCAAGGTTTTATGTGAAATTATGGGACTTGCAAGGCTTAAAGTGAAGAATTGAAGAAATGGTGCAAAGTGCTGAAAGAAAAAGAAGATGCCCCGGAAGAAGAAACCCCTTGCGGATGCAAGGTCAAGACCCCTTGCCCCCGCAAGGTCACCAGTACGTGAGCCAAAAGAGAGGAAAGGCCTTTCGGCCGTAGTCCACAAGCACCTTGCCCCCACAAGCCCTTCTCGTATTTTGTGAACAGGTGTTGTACCCTAATTGTATCTTTTTCCCCTGTACACATTAGTATAAATACAAGCCATGTTGCCACAAGCCGATGACGGAAAAATACTCTGATTTTAGTGTGTAATTTATAGTTTTTTTTAATAGTTTGTAATCATAGTTTAAAAGATCGTTCATGAATTCTTTCATTCCATTGATCTGATTCATCGTCAAGGATGAACTAACTGCTTCATAATCTAGGAATTTGAGATAACTTGTATCGAATCTTCTGCTATGTTATATATTTTTATTCAATTAAATCTTGTTGATCACAATATTTATCAATCTCTTTACTATGTGACTTTTTCCTAATGAATGGTATCGCAGTAGTTAAAGACCAAAAGGTGCGGATAATTGCACGACCATATGCATATGTCGTACACTGGCTCACTATTGTGATAAATTAAACATATCGATGCATGAGGGTGATAAGTTAGAGTTAGGTTCATATATATGTTTCTGAGTGACAGACATAAATTTATATATTCTTGTTCTTAAGGGTATAGATTCAGATGGATTATTTAGGATGGAGACTGAATTATAATTTGGTGACCTATATCAATCTTTCATGAACGAACCCAAGATTAATTGATTGATACATTAAACAAAAGAGCATTAGAGTAGATACAAGTGAATCCATATTCCTAGATTCTCCTCCACCATAAGATCTTCATAAACTGTGTTTGCTGCTTTAATAACTGTTATTAAATTATCTGGTTTCTAGTAGAATCATTTAGATTAAATAAACCAAAAAACCCCCTTAGTTTAATTATTACCTGTTTACTTGCTCTAGATACTTCTTGTCTCTGTGGTTTGACCCTTGCTTTCCGCACACTATATTTCAATTGATTCGTATACTTGTGAGGTTAAAAAAATAAGACATCAAGTTTTTTGCGCCGTTGCCGGGGAACAAGCTTGTTACTAGCTAGTTTATTGGTAACATTTTAATTCAGTTTTTATAAAAGAAAATTACAAAAAATATTTTTAATTTATTTTTAATCTAGTTATTTATTCGTTTTAGTTTTGCATTGTATGCACAGTCGTAGATCTTTAAATCCCAAGTTGGTAGATTTAAATCAAAATATAAATAATCTTGGTAGAAATCAGGAAAATCCTGATAATTTGGACAATCCACCAATCAATCAAGAACAAGTAGATAGAGAAGATCATCTGGCTGATCCTCCAATGGATAATAATCGAAATCCTGAAAATTCGGTTCCTCCGGAGAATCAAAGAAGGGAGGAACCAGTTGCTCGAAATATGAAAATGGTAATAAATCAAAGAACAATAAATGATTATGGTCGTCCCATGTTGAATGCGACACTATCATGTTTAGTATTATCGGATGCAGTAAGAAACTTTGAATTTAAAGACCATTTTTATGATATGTTGCCTTCATTCTATGGACTACCTTTTGAAGACCCAGTTACTTTTGTGAAATAATATAGTTTTATGACTGATAATTTTCCGTTAGGAGGTCTAACGGAAGATCAATTGATTATTATACATGGACTCAATTATATGATTTGTTTATGGGTAAATTTTATTAACATACATCTCTATGTGATTATAGAAAGCAAATTATTGCCTTCCAAACTGAACCATGAGAAACATTCCATGAAGCATGTGATAGATTAAAAAATTTACAAATCATGTGTCCCCATCATAATCTATCTCAAGATGTTTTAGTGACTCAATTTTATCATACACTTCCTTCTTTTCTTCAAACTATGGTTGATAATGCAGCCGGTGGTTCCGTTAGAGGAATGACACCAGCTGAATTAGAATATTTGTTTGAAATGTTATGTGTCAATTCTCAACAGAAAAACACTATATGTAAAAATAGAGGTTTGTATCATATTCAAGATAATTCGAATTATGAAGCTAGAATGGAGTAGATGCAAGCACAAATTGAAGCCCTACAAAATAAGTCTCAAATTCAAGAAGTGTGTGCTACTTGTGGACTAAATAATCATGCTACTAATTTTGTCCATCAAGTATTATGTTTCCTGAACAGGCAAATGCTATGAACGCATATCCTTCAAGACAAAGTCCCTTCTTGCATCGTGATGCACAAAATTTTGTATTGTGATGCATGAAAGTGCTTTAATTTGTGTATCGTGATGCATAAAATGACTTTTTCCGATTACAAAAAAAAAAAAAAAAACGAGGGAGCGGAGCTGCTAAAAGCTTTAAAAAAAAGGTTGGCCCGAATTTCTCCAAATAGTATAGGAGAAATTGTGGGCTGGTACTTTCCCAAATATTTATTCGCTCAACTCCTCAGCTCTATTTTTTTCAACCGCTAAAGTCCATTTTCGAAATATTGTTTCTAAAATACCAAAATTTAGAGAACACTATAAATTTTTTCTTCTTTCTTCTTCTTCTCCCTTATATAAATACATTCGCTCGAAGACACAAATAAAATATGAAGCGGAAGAGAACGTGGAGTTGGGTGGTGAATAAGAACGGTGGTTACTACATAACTGTTTTTTCATCACCCTAACTTCTCACTCTTTACTTATTTATATCAAGTTGTTGTTGTTGTTCTTTATCATTATGTTTGTGTGATTCAAAATAAATTTACTTTTGTGTTTTGTGTTGCTAATTGTTCGATGAAATGGCTGAATGTAATTTTTTTCATTGTTAAACACCTTTTTGAATTTGGATGCATGAATTTTGAATCACAATACATTATTTGTGAATCATGATGCATCAATTTGGATTTGGGAAGCATACAAATTTGAATAACTTGTTGATTGTGTACTTGAAAGAAGGTAGATGAAGGTCTGGTTTCATAATGATTTACAGCATGATGCGTCAATTGAATTAGTTATTTTAAAATTTTATGCATCGAAGTGCATAAATTGATGCAATGCTATGAATAAATTTGAATTAATATATTACGGTGAAAAATTGGATTAAGTAATTAAATTGATGCATCGCGGTGTAAAAATTGATGCAACGCGATATATTTGATTGAGTAATTTGTAGCATGCTTCTTGCTTAGATAGTTTTTTTTACTACTAAAATTTTTCGGATAAAAAAGAAAAACAAATTAATGATTGAAAACTTATCAATATGGGTCGGCCCGAATTTCCCCGATAAATTTGTTGTCTGTCGTCGATTTGTGATTGTTTTGAGGCCCAAGTTTTCGGGAGGGCCTTCCCCTTTGGGACTCGTTAACGTTCCAATGGGTCCAAAAGTCATCGTTTCAGGGACTATCTGAACCGTGGGCCGTCGACCAATCCGTATCAAATATGGCTCGTGAAAAGTCGTTTACCGGGCTAGAAGTTCGTCGATTGTAAAAGCTTTTATTTTGAGCAACACTAGGCCGAATCGACGAGCTTCAAACCACCGGAAGAAGCATTGCCGGTCTCCCGGAATCAGGTTTTCACACCCTCTCTACAAACGAGTCGTGTCTGTATACTTCATACTTACACAAATTTAACAAGTTAGGGTTTCCTTTTCCTGTGTTAAATTTAGACTTTACGAGCGCGATTCGGAATTGAAGAATTAAGGTTAGTCTTGCATAGTCAGATCGGAAAGCATTAATTTTTTCTGAACTATTCGGATTTTAGGCGTCTTTTGAATTTGAGCTTTAGCCATATATCGCAGAGATTGCAGTGCTGATTGATTGCTGAGATCAGATCAACATGGGGTTTATGGTTACATCCCTAATTTTCCTTGTAATTGGAATCATTGCTTCTCTATGTACTCGAATCTGCTGCAACAGAGGGCCCTCTGCTAACCTGTATGCTTCTTACCTTCAATATAATTTTCACTTAGCATTGGTTGATAGTATCGTAGTTTTATAGGCCTAGATTAGTAGTGCCGCATTATTGAAATCAGATTGGTTTTTGTTCTTAAAGTCGTTGTTTAGCTCAGTACTCTTTTGTTTTCTGTAGGTTTTTCGTGGTATTTTTGTTTCGAGTTAAATCCATTGTTCATGACTCTGCTCCTGCTTTTGCTTTTTCACCAATCTTGTGCAAAGTTTAGTCTTTATTAGAAATAATTACTTTTAAGTCTGGATGCTATTGTCTTAGTGAACATTAAACTTTGGCTTACTGGTTCTTTGGTTCAATTATGCACGAAAGTTAGCTTTACAGAATTTTACATCAATGAAACTATGATCACTCTTTCTTATTATCAACTAATTTCATTGAAGGCTATGCCATCTACTTGTGCTTCCCATCATTCTTCATATAATTAGCAAGAAGATCACTACCAATCTTAATAAATTTTACTGATTGCCTTATCATTCTCAAATTTTGCTGCTTGATTGGACTGGAAAAGTACCCCTTTTGGACCACTTTAAGTGCTCCAAGCTGGGTGTCTATTGAAATTGTTGTGAAATTGGTTGCTAATTTAATTTCTTACACTTAGTTCGCTCCACCTGACTTACATTTACTGCCTTGAAATAACCTTCTTGCAAAGAAAATACTTTATAAGCACCTCTGTTGTTATTTTCCGCTTGTGAGGAAAATACTTTATAAGCACCTCCTTTGTACCAATCTTTATTCTGAAAGACTACTGCAGTAACATTATTCGTCGAACATCTTGATGACCCAGTCTTCCTAGTAGCTTATTGAAGTAGGTTTTACTATAGCTAGCACCTAATTGACAGCTGTATGTGGAGAGCTGGGTTGTGAACCACTTCTCATTCTTGGTTTATCTTCAATCATGATAACAGTGCCTTTTATTAGTTTTCAACTTCAGATTTTTTTGTGGTTTTAGTCCTAGGTTGATAAGTTTCCTGTTTCATATATTTTTCAAACGTAAGAATAAGACCATCTTTGAGATCCAACTCCTATCATATTGGCCATCGGAAGGATTTTTGACTAAGCTAATGGAATTTTGAAATTGTTGTAAATGAACAATTCGATTGGGGAGAAATTATACAGAAAAATGCAGAAACCCCCTGCTTGGCAGATCTGCGAATGACCCCCTTGTGGTACCTTTTTTTTTTGATAGGTAAGTGTGGCCCCTTGTTGGTATGAGGATTGGAACCAAGGACCTCAAGGTCTTTGCTTGAGTTTCTTGCCATCTCTCCCACCCCTTGGTTCTTTGTACGTTACTAGTCGCATAACCCTCTCGTGGTTAATAGGGGGTTGCTTCTGTTGATATTTCTGTTTAAACTTACGGGACGTGACAAAAATGCACCAACAGTCAAACTTTCGACCCAACTATAAGCTGTAATTCCATTATCGCCCCCATGGATTTCTGACTTCTGACCCATCTTCACCTAATTGCCTCGACCCTATACCCGATTGAATCCCACCCACCACAGACCATTACCAATTCTCCCCACAATACGGCTATACTCATCAAATCCCTCACCTCGGTCCTCGGTTTGGTTTTGACGACCCTTCCCCTGGGGAAACCTCAGCACCATTAAAATCCCTTCTTGAACGGGCATGTGTGCGTCGAGTGAAGCACTAAAAGCAATATGGTTGCGCCATTCTACATTCGCATCTCGAAACTTTTCAGATCCATTCCCTTCCGCTATCCGGATCCATGGTTACTTTCAAGATCCCATCGTCGTTGTCACCTCTTTCAGGATCTATCATCATTGCTTTCAAGATTTTGTTGTCACCGAGTTTCTTCTTATTAGAATTATGAATCACAGAGTTTCATGGGGCTGAATTAATGGTTACGTTTAGTCAGTAAGGTTTCTACCTCTGATTGAATTTAATGGCTGTTCAAGGGCGGCTATTATGTCCCGAGATTGGTAGACAACTGCCGATTGGGGTCTTGAATATGTATTAATAAATATACGTATATAAAAACTACTTGGGGTATTAAGGGTATGTGCTGAAAATTAGATTTTATTAAAAAGGGTTTTTTTTTTTGCATTTATCCTGAAATCATATTATAATTATTAATTATTCAACATATAAGTGGTGAAATGATCGACATAGGTACCAGCTCTCTTTTGCATGCCAGTGAACAACTGAAGCCTCCACCTTTTATATAATACCATTAAGTCAGTCAACAAATGTAATGCATTCCCTAATCAACATAGACTATCACAAAACAACATATTCAAACTTGAATGGTAACTTGGATTTCCACCGAGTTGAAACCAACTTAAACAAAGTGCAATAGTCCTAATTGAATTAGGATGATTGCCACAAGGCATGGCCTCGACCAAATTACTATTGCTACATAAAGGTGTTTATCATCAATTTTCAATTTTAGTTGCTTGGAACATGTGCAAATGCTTTGCAACCAAACACCTTCACCCATGTTTTATACAAAACGTAGAACAAGTTGTGCCTTTTGCGACCACAAGGGATCCCTTAGTTTCCACTTTCCATTGCTGAAGTAATTCTCATAACCATCTTGATCAATTTCCATCTTGAAATCAAGTTAAGACGCTAACGGCTAATCACTTACTTGTCAAACATCATTCAAGGTTATAATGCATCCAGTATTAGTTTGAATGCAAACATTTCCAAAACCCAAAATCTTGGATTTATTGGTGTTCATGTTCACTGTACCAAAGTCTCCTTCTTTCTTGGAGGTAAATAAGGAGTAGCATGTCATTAGGCCGCCATGTCAACAATGCACTCAAAACTCTGATCACCAACATCTAAGCATCCTTCGTCTTCCTTTTTAATGGAAAAGTACCACAACATCTCTACTTTTAGAGACTGTAGCTGTAGTGGTCTGATTAGCATGATTACCATTATTCTGGTCATACACACCATTGTTTTATTTTATTTTGATAGTTAAAGCTAAATATATTAACAGGGCTTCAAATCAGGTGACGTGTCCTTTGTATAGAGGGAGTAGACTAAGCAGTTACAATATAGTAAAATGCCCACCATTATTCTGGCCCTATTTCCAAAGTTTACTGCAATGTTAGCGCCTAGAATCTTCTTTAGCATGAGACACATGTTTCCATCATTACTGCTTTCATTGCAATCCCTTGGCCTTCTGCCATTCCACATGTTCTTGCCCTTGTTTTCGTCCTTGTTCCTATCTTGGTTCTTCCAGTTCCTACCACTATTTTTTCCATGACAAGAGCCTGTGATTGATCTGTACTCATATCCTTGCCCCTTGCTTCTTCATTGAACATCTTGTCCTTAATTGTGTTCCCAAGGTCACTACACCATCGGGAGCAGAATTACTGAGTGACACTACTAATGTCTCCCAACTATCAAGGTGAGAACTCAATGGTGGAACCTTTATCTCATCATCAAGCTTCATTCCCATAGTTGTCAACCGATTCACCAAACTTTAAAATTACTCATGCCGACAACAAATTTTTCATCTTTATATTTCAAATTGCCTAGTCTTTTTTTTGATAAGTAAAAATATATAAAACTAGCGTCAAAACAGGTGATGCGTCCTATTGACAAGTCTTCTCATCATAGAAGTCTTGTTTTGTGCAATCTTCCGCTCAAAGGGACTCCAACTTCTTGCTGGAGCTATTAGAATTAACCTTTTTCCTACAAGGTGGATGTCGTCAATACGTTGTCTGATTATCCCATAGTTTTCCTATTCATTTTCTCCCAATCTTTTGTAGATTTATCACATGGCTTGGCACTCTCACATGAGTTATGCATATCCTTACAGTAAAGGATGTTCCCTATATGTGGCTTCTAAATTGCAATATTTGTAGTTGTCAGCTTAATTAGAGTGCCAAACGAACATACCACTTTGTTAGAGTAAAAACAACTTCCTAACAATGATCATGTAGATGTCTGATAATTAATAAAACTCCAACCAAAATAGTAATAATAACACAGATGGGAATTATTTCATCTTCCACTACTATCAATAACGGTAAAAAACCAAGATTTCTCTCAAACTTTAAGATCACAAATGAGTTGAGGCATAAAACGAAGGAAGAAAATAAAATTACCTTTAAATAGTACTAACAAGACCTAACAAAAGCACTTTCTACCGTGTAGCCGAACAAAAATGCTCTTCAACAATCTCTACCTTTTGGAATTTGAATCCCTCAAAAACAAGATGAACAATATGTATAATGTATTTGGTAGACAAATAATCTATGCGTTTGACAAATATTGACACTCTATTTCGGCACACCCACCAAATCGACCCCTCTTCTCAAAGTATGACACACTTTGGCACGCCAATGAACAACTAAAGGAAGGCAGTCTACGTTTGTGATCTTAAAGTTTGAGAGAAATCTTGTTTTTTTTATCGTTATTAATAATAGTGGAAGATGAAATAATTCATCTTCCACTTACTAAAAAAAAAGGTTAATTCTCAATTTGGTCACCCTACTTTCGTGAAAAGTTCGCTAAGCTCCTCTACTACCATTTTTCATAGTTTGATCACCCTACTTTACAAAAGGTATCAAAATGGTTTAGATAGTGGATGCCATTAATGGAATAGCATGAAAAGACATAAATGCCCTTTACTGTGACATGTGTCGTGCACCTAAACCCTGAGGCCTCCTTCCTGAGCAAAGTCTAACAACCCAGATCAAATATGATCGAGGGTTCTAATCCGGCCAATTAATTGCCCCCTTTGTTTCATTTCAGCATTCATCTCAGCTTCCAATCAAACCAATTTCTTGTTGTCGCCATCGAAGTCACCGACGATTTGCATGGAGGAGGAGATATGTTCGTTTTCAAAAAGAAATCAAACAAAAACAAATTCGAGATCTGGTTTGTGCTCCTTATTCACGACCTTAAACCAGAAGGGGGATATGGTCGAAATCGAGATCCGGGTTCGGTTTTCTTCAACCTTTAGAAACCCAAAACCCGGGTATCTCTCTCTACCTCGCCATCTTGCCACTTCCCTTGCTACCTCTCTCTCACTTGCCAGCCTACAAAATGTGTTGATTTTGCAGAACTTGAAGCCCTAGAATAACACCTCAATATTAGCAAGAACACTTAAGCACCATAAATGAGGGTAGATGATTTGATGGAAATTGCGGAGGAAAAGCTTAAGGAATTGCTAACAGCGGTATCTCAGCTTCTAATCTGGCTAATTTCTTGTTGTCGCCGTCAAAGTCACCGGCGATTTGCATGGAGAAGGAGATATGTTTGTTTTCAAAAAGAAATCAAACAAAAACAAATTTGAGATCTGGTTTGTGCTCCTTATTCACGACCTTGAACTAGAAGGGGGATATGGTCGAAATCGAGACCTGGGTTAGGTTTTCTTCAACCTTTAGAAACCCAAAACCCGGGTATCTCTCTCTACCTCGCCATCTTGCCACTTCCCCTGCTATCTCTCTCTCTCTTACTAACCTACAAAATGTGTTGATTTTGCAGAACTTGAAGCTGACCAAAATGTGTTTCTTCTTCTCACACCTTTTTTTCAAGAGTGGACAATCACTAATCTCAAGACTTAAAAGCTTGTGAAGAAGAGTATCAATGGAAAGGTGTTCAAGAGAGGAGAGGTTTTCAAGGTCCTTGTAAAGAGATTCCAATTTCTGGAAAGACCAGATTCTAAGATCATATACGATTAAGAGTGAGGGTTAGACAAAAACGTGTCTACACGTGCAAATAGTAAGGATATTTTCGGGTTATCACAAAAAATTTAATCTACTTGACCTAAAAAACAGACGGAGTGACTAACGTGATACATTTTGTAAAGTAGAGTGACCAAACTGTGAAAAATGGTAGTAGAGTGAGCTTAACGGACTTTTCGCGAAAGTAGGGTGACCAAATTGAGAATTAAGCCAAAAAAAAAAATAGTGGAAGAAGAAATAATTCCCATCCATGTTATTATTACTATTTTGGCCACTATTATCATGCAAATCTAAGAGGGAAGCATCTTGACATGTGACGTCACCCTATCACATCTTACCCATCATAATGCTTGACACATAGATTTGTTTGAGAAATTTGTATGCCTATCATTTTCTTTATATAATACCACCAAGTCGGGTCAACATTGGTAATCCTTTTCCTATTCTAAGTAAGACAATCACATAACAACCAATCAAACTCCAACGGTAATTTGGATTTCCACCAAGCCGAAACCGACTTAAACAGAGTACAATAATCCTAAGAGAATTTGGATCTGTATAGGTTGCTACAAGGCATGGGTCTACACCAAAAGCCCAACACTTATATTATCACCATGGTTTTAAATATCCACGATAATTGTGATATATCACGAAATCAAGGGATGCTATGTATCTTTTTATGCGATATTGCAGTATAACCACCAATATTTGCCATAGAATTGATCTATCCAAAAATCTAAGTTTCTTAGTTGAAGATAACATATAATTAAACTGTGATCAATTTTCTTGGGCCTTGCTGTTGAACACTTGTTTCTTCATATGGCTAATGTTTATTTCATAATGCAGGTTTCACCTAACATTGGTCATTACTGCAACTGTGTGCTGTTGGATGATGTAAGTTAATGTTATGCTTCCTTTATCAGCACTGAGAATAACTATAGCCTTGTTGGTTTTAAAACTTTATGAATTTGGATTTAGGAATAATTTACGTTGGCCTCGGGTGTAACTATATGAATATGGCACTACATTCATGGGTCATTACTGCAAAGGTGGATTTGAAAAGTAACACTGCTTGCCTCTTTTGGCCTGATAGAGTTGCATTTGATCTATTTGGCTGTTTGCATCTAAAATTTGTGGTGTGTGTGTGTGTTTACTTTTGGTGTTACCTGTGTGGTTGCAGTCGTATGTACTTGATTATCAGTTTTCTAGTAGTTTTGCTTACAAGATATTGTTTGTATGAGTTGGGGAGACATAGTCACGATGAACCTAGGTCATGGACTTGTTCACCGAAGAAGATTATTTATCATGAAACGACCTTGTCCTTTGGATGTGTAACCACATATGAAAGAGGTCGAACTTTCTACTTTCTGATACTCCCTCTGTCCCAAAAAAATTGTCCCCTTTGACAAGTCAAAATTTTTAAGATCGTAGATTTACTTAGTTGTACGTTCTCATAAGATTTGTCCTATGCTAGATTTCTGATGCAATAATGTTTCCCCAATACTCGTCAGTTGCATGTAAAAATAGCAGTTTTTATGTCTGATTCTCTACTCTCCTAAGCAGAGTTAAAGTTGAAATTGATATCAGCATCATAAGTTGTGTTATTTTGGAATTGAAGTTCATTGGAAATTTTGTTGTGGTTTGGATAGGTGGGCAATTGTTTATCTTGCACAGATGAAACCGCTTATTGTCCCGATTTTGAGCGAAGGCGAGTGATGACACGGAAGTTGGTTGGGCTCGAGCTTTTGTTGATGGAAGAGTATGCGATTGATTAGTCTTATGGGAGGTAGTATGTCAAGATTTGTATGTAATTGTCATTGGTGTAAACAACTTAAAATTTATTTTACATTATTGTTCCCTTGTCTAAATCTGTTATGATACAATTTTTTAACAGTGACTCTGTAGTTGAAGGAAATAATTGTTGGTTAGTCGGTAATATGTACAAGGCAATATCGATACATTTTACATCACCTGGAGCCTGGAGGTGGCTTATGCCAATTCCATGCCGTGCACAAACCATAGGAATACGTTTTTTTTTTTTAAATCTATTTCAAAATAAGTGTTTTCCACTGACTTCTTAAGGTTTTTTAAAATGTAAAATTGTTGGACAAATACTTAAATTACCAATGAGCTTTTAAAAATGCTACACTGAACACATTTACAAGAAAGAAAATTACTTTTTAAGCCTTGCACCACTGAACTTAAAACATTTGTAAGCAAACCTTAAATAAAAAATATAACAAATACAAGTTGGTACATTTTTTAAAACATGTTTTCAAATGAATTTAACTATTTTTTGAACATATTTTTAAAATATAATTTTAGGATGAAAGTACGTTATTGTCTTTATCTTAAAAATAGCACTCACAGTGTTGAGCTTGGGATCTTAGTTGTCTTCCCAGACTGAAAGCCGCTTTATCTTAGAAAGAAACAAAAGAGTTTCTGGATGAAGGCTTGAAAGCTGTTCCTTCAAAGATTTGACCTTGTTAACGTGCATTTTTCGATTTGAAAAAAAGGTATAGCAAATATAGAGGTTGGAAATTATTGAAAGGGACCGACCCAAATCTTAGCCACAATCACCACCATGATGGATCATCTTCATCGCCGTCGTCTTAGTGGCCATTGATAACAAACATAACGGAAGATCACCTATTCTTGATCCTACTCCAGTTACCTTTAGGAGAGACTGGGGTCACGACTCTGTTGATATTCTCAAATCCTCCTCCTCCACTCCCCTTCCATGGAAGACTTTGTACGGACAGGTTCATCGTTTGGACCATGTCTCCTGCCGTAGCCTTTCTTTCGATCCTGTCGATGGTCGTGTTGATGTCGGCATCCCCTACCCTAGGCCTCGTGCTTCTCATTCCTTCAATTTTGTGTCTGACTCTCTCGTTTTGTTTGGTGGCGGCTTTGAGGGAGGGCAGTTTAGGGATCGTTAGATTAATTTATTATGGACGGAGAATGGAGGAACGATCCTGATGCCGTGAAAATTCACGTTGCATTACCTAATGCCTGGATTCAATATTTTTGATTTTTTTTTGGTCTTGCAAAAAATTGTTAAAACAACTTTCATTTTTTGATTTTTTTGCTTGTAAAAAACTGTGTTAACAGTCCTGATGCCAAGCCATGACATCAACATTTTTGATTTTTTTTGGCTTGAAAAAACTGTGAAAACAGCCCTGATGCCAAGCCTTGACATCAGTATTTTTGAATTTTTTTGGGCTTGAATAAACTGTGAAAACAGTACTAATACCAAGCCTTGGTATTATCATTTTTTTGGTTTTTTTGAGCTTTGAATAAATTGTGAAAACAGTCATGATGCTAAACCTTGACATCAACATTTTTGAATTTTTTTGACTTGAATAAAATGTGAAAATATTTCTAATGCTTAGCATTGACATCAACATTTTTTGATTTTTTTAGGTCGAATGAGATTTGTCTTCATTAATGATATTTTTGTCATTTGACAACCAATTTGTAGTTATATGAAATGTCAAAAAATTGATGGACCTAAATGAAAACATGTTTATAAAATTGTATCCACTTGAAATTTACAAAAAAAAAAAAAACAAAGTCCATCTAATAGGTGCTTAATTATTTATTTTTAGAAAAAAAAAATTGTCATAGTACTTATAAATAAGAAATAGGTTTGACATTTTGGTCCTGTAAATAAAGATGTTTAACGTGGACCACAACAAAACAAGAAATACTGCAGCCTGCAGGTGTAACCCTAACCCATTCAGTTTTGTAAATATATTTTCTGGAATCAGATAGTAATTAAAAAAAAAAAAAATAGAAACAGAAAAAGAGAAAAGCATACTAACCGGTGAAACTGTTTCTCGAAACAGTGGTGACGAATTGTAGAAAAAACCCAATCTCCAAACATTCTGTCGCATTTTCTCGGAAGCTTTAGCGAAAATCTGACATTCAATGGCTGCCGCAGCAGCTACACTTCAACTCGGAAACCCAACCCAGCTAACTTCATCTTCTTCCTCAATTCCAACTGGGTTTTACCGTAATGCACCGTCTCTCTCCATTTCCTTCTCTACTAGCGCTCGCCGGAGATGTCAGTCTAAAAGGAACCAGTTCGCTGGTGTTTACTGTTCGTTGACAGAAATGGATTCAGCCAAGATTAAGGTCGTCGGTGTCGGTGGCGGTGGCAATAATGCCATTAATCGTATGATTAATGGAGGCTTAAAGGTTTGTGTTAGAAATTCTTTGTTTTATGTGATAAATTACACAGTTCCTTATACTGCTTATGGTTTATATAATGCACAGTTAGTATGTTCTGAATCACAATGTGAACGACTATGTGTGTGTCCTGATATCATACCTACAGTATATGTGTGGTATTCTAGTTGAATGATTGTGGCGTATTATTTTTCTGTATACATTTTCTTAGGAGTAAATGATATTGTGAGTTATTGCTTTCATTTCGTTCTCAAGTATATGTAATTCCATTTCATTAACTAGTGTACAAAAGACATGTTACCTGCTTTGACTCAAATCTTTCGGGTATATATACATTTTACTCAATAAACATTTCATAGAAAACGGAAGAGGGAAGAGGGAAGAGGGAAGAGGGAAGAGGGAAGAGGGAAGAGAGAATTCGTTCTGGGGTAAAAGACTGTTCTCCAGTATTATCCACTCGTTTTAGGTTACAATATTTATATGAATAAAAGCCCTAATTAAAAGCCCAATAATGAATACAGTCCTGCACTCGCTATCGAGCTGTCCAACATTTATTGTTTTAATTAATTGGTTGGTATGCTTTCATCCTAGAGATTGTTGGTTTTCCACTTCCTAGCCTGGTTTCTTTTGCAGTATTTAAAAATTTAAATGTTAAAACAAAGATTTAATATATGCCGTTAATATATTGGCTACATGTTATTCTGTTTTGTTGCTCTCAAGCTTTCTTTGGATTCGAAATGTTATTCTTTTCAATCCCAAGGGGTGGGAGAGATGGCAAGGACACTCAGCCAAAGACGTTGAGGTCCTTGGTTCCGATCCCCATAGCAAGGGGTCACATTTGCCTATCAAAAAAAAATTGTTATTCTTTTCTCTCAAAAGAAGAAAGTTTTGGGGAATTTATATTTTTCTGTTCTTTGTTGGAGCACTGTAATAGCCTAATACTTGTTGCTCTTTGGTCTATTTACTTGATTGAACCTGTGGTGTGTATCTGTATGACTGTATGTGTATTCTTATTAAGGCACTCCATATATGACATTCTGTTGCCTCCCTTTACTGTAACTGTTATTATTTTTGCCTGATATGAACTTGCACATTGGGAATGACACTTTGGATGTGTAATAGGGTGTTGATTTTTACGCCATAAACACGGATGCTCAAGCATTATTGCAATCCAAAGCTAAGAACCCCCTTCAAATTGGAAAGCTTTTGACTCGTGGACTTGGTATGTTTTCGTTCTCTATTATTATTTAAGTTTCTTTTTCACCCAAATTTATTTAGCTTATTTTGTGAAGGTTTGTTATATCAGTTGAAATGATTCTTAATAGAGATGCAGGTACGGGAGGGAATCCACTTTTGGGGGAAAATGCTGCTGAGGAATCAAAGGAAGCGATTGGGGATGCTCTTGAAGGGGCAGATCTTGTGTTTATAACAGCAGGTATGGGTGGGGGTACAGGGTCCGGTGCTGCTCCCATAGTAGCCCAGATAGCAAAGCAAGCGGGTTATTTGACAGTTGGCGTGGTTACCTACCCATTCAGCTTTGAAGGTCATAAAAGAACCATGCAGGCAGGTGCCACTTTTGTCTTTCGTGGAATTCTGATAGCATTGTTTCTCTATTAGTTTGTTGTATTCTATCTAAACCCTCTGATTATTCAGATAAAAAATTGTTTGCTTCTTTCCAGGCATTGGAGGCTATTGAGAAGTTGCAAAAAAATGTGGACACTCTCATAGTGATTCCAAATGACCGTTTGTTTGACGTTGCTGATGAGAACACAGCATTTGAGGATGCTTTCATTCTTGCTGATGATGTGTTACACCAAGGTGTCAAGGGAATTTCAGATATAATTCAAGTGAGTGCTTTGTGATTAAATTGTATTGCTTAATTGTTTTTACTCTGTTGCTCTAAAAGATCTGAAGCAGAATTTTTGTAACTCGATATGATATTGCTATGGACTTGGATATTACTAAATAGGTTTTTACTTGGAAAATCTGTGTTGGAATATGGGTCTAACTAATGTCACATCAGCATCTATGTCTGTGGAGATACACATTGGTTGGGTTTTGGGGAAATTTGAAAACCGAACTCAAAACATGCATGCCAATATGCCAAGAACATTGTCCTAAAAAACATGAATTTGTGCATAATTTGTCTATGAATAGATAGTTTCGTTAGAGCATACGCCTAGTGTACAAATGACGTGTCACCTGCTTTGGCGCTTTTGTTAATATATTTTGTACTTATAAAAAAACAAGAAAATACGTCAGTCAAATAGGTCATTTGAACTTATTCTGCTGGCATATTGAAGATTGGATATTGTTTCCTTGTTTTGTAGATACCTGGTTTGGTAAATGTGGACTTTGCAGATGTAAAGGCTGTCATGAAAGAATCTGGAACAGCAATGCTTGGTGTGGGGGTTGCCTCCGGCAAAAACCGAGCCGAAGAAGCAGCTGAACAAGCAACTCTTGCTCCTCTGCTCGGATCTTCAATCCATTCTGCTACTGGAGTAGTTTATAACATCACTGGAGGAAATGAGATAACTCTGCAGGAAGTGAATAGAGTTTCTGAGGTATTGTGAAATTATTTGAAATTTGTGCTAACATTTTTTTGTGCATTTATGTTTCCATCTAGAAATTATTTTTTTGCCAACATTAGCATGTGAGTGTCTCCTAGGGGTGTGATGCGTACTACGTGAGGTATTTTTGTCATGTTACGTTGCTATCAAAGAACCTCAAGGTGGAAGCCTTACTGATTTGGTAAATAGAAAGAGGGCAAAAGGAGTGATGATAGAGAGATATCTTCTGAATGCTCGTAAATGCTCACTAATCCAACTCTGAAGCTTGAAACTAGTGTATGATATCAATTATTTGTAGTGAGTATGGGATGATTGAGGCAAGATTCCCTTCTGGCTGTCATCATCGTATTGATCCTTAATATATTGATCCTTAATATAGGACAATTGTTTGTAGGAGGAGCCCCATTAAGCTCATTGTTCTTACATATTAAGCTCTCTCTCTCTCCTAGGTAATAGGTCACACATGTCACATGCGCGCAACATTTCACTTGTGCGATAAAACACACAAAACTTACTCTTGACTTCAGTCGCCACGCCAATAACACTCAAGGTTCTCAAAATCGACAAGTCTTATTGGTTCAAGGACCCTCAATCGGACTTCGCACTTAGAGTAGATGACCCGGTAGTGCCCCCGGGTCATCCTGGAGGAATGTAAGTGCTAAGTGCTACTGGTAGATTGTTGCCCCTATCCTTGAGCATAGAGTTATTCCTTGGAGCCCATGTTGTTGGGAGCTCGGGGCTATTGGGCTGGCTCTACCTCATATGCCATGTGTTAAAGCATAAAATATAAAGCATGATATACATTGTTGGTGCACTCTCAGACAACTTAAACTTTTAGATGAGTTGGTTACTTAAAATGGTATCAGAATCATGTTTGGCAAGACAAGGGTTCAAATGTTCCTGCTTGCATTAATCCTATAAATATTACATAGGGTACGTATTGGCCCTATATAAAAGTGTACCTCTCTCCACGTATGCACGTGAGGGGGAGTGTTAAAGCTTAAAATATAAAGCTTAAGTTTTTATATGAGTCGGTTACTTAACACCATGTGAGAGTTTTCCACCAAACCCTTAGTCGGTAAAGGTTGCAGGCTCTAGGGCCCACTCGACCTTCTAGGGTCAAGGAAAAGAGCTTTCATTGAATCCCTTAATGATTGAAGATTCGGGCTCTAGGCTAGGTAAGAGTCCGTCATTGCTAAGCACTTTGACCTTCAGGCTGGCTTACTTGTGCAAGCTCTTGATAGAGCCAGGGTGTGTTGCCATGGACACACACATGTGTCATTGCCCTTGGGCTAATGCGCTGGGTATCGACCCCCTTTGGGCTATTCGGGAGCCTAGTGCGCCCCAACCATGTATTATATTACGACAGGGATTCAAAATTCAAATCGAACAAAGGAGACGGCCTCGTTTCTGATAAGGGCAAAACTCTTGTGAATTGGGTCAATCTAAGGAAAGGAGTCGTGGGCCTGTTTATGGGACTAACGGAGGCACTGTATGTGGGGAAGGTTCTTCAAAAGAACCTGATTTGGCCCAGACGAATAGTGATGCAGAATAAGGGGGTACCCAAGTAGGAGGGGTGGGCTCAATTAGTGGGCCGTTTCCCTCTATTATTGTAGAAGGGCCCGGAGTGTAGAGGAACTGCTCTGGGGACTCAGACATTGGGGACTCCGACATTGAGGACGCAGGCCTTAACCTAGGAGTCAAGCCCAATAGGGGTGAAGTTACAGGTTGTGATCAAATGGCAGAGGAAAGTGCTAGTATTCAGTACGAGGTGGGGATTGACTCCTCGGCGATTAGGAAGCAAAGGGAGTCGCGAGAGAAAGATAATAGCTCAGAGGAATTACCGGAAAAGGAACCAGAAGCTAGTAGGGAAGTAGACGAAGGCTACGAGCAGATGGATAAGGATTGTTCGAGCAAAGGAAATGAAGCAGATTCTGGGACTGAAACAGGAAGGTGTCAGGATGAGACGAGGATGAGTAATGAGGGAAAACAAGTCGTCGGGTGTGTTTGAATGTAGCAATCATGTGTCAGTTGACCAGGATGATTCTTCTCATGAAAAGGTTGGACCAAAGGCTATTACGCCCCACCTAGGTTCTCCCGAGGTGATTCAAGAAACCCCCTTCCACTTTTCACCGTTGAATATGGTGTCACCAGAGTGGGAACAAGAAAATGAATTACGAACAGGTATGGAGGAGAAAGAGAATATCTGTGTATGTGTATGTAGCAGGAGAATGAAAGGATTTGGGAAAATTTTAGGGGGGTCGTGTAATGGCTATGAACTATGTTGCATGGACACGGATACGCGGACACGGGACACGGGGATACGTGATTTTCAAAAAATATAGGTCACGGGTGGCGGGGGGAAGTGTAAATATTCAAACTATAAGGACCAAAATGTAAATATTTAAAATATAAGGACCAAATTATAAATATTATAAACTATGACCACAAAATAAATACTTCCAACATACCTAAATGATAATATTCAAAAATAAAATAAAAATTTATAAAAAAATTATTGTAACAATTAACAAGTAACATTTAATTTATAATTCAATTTTATAACAAAGTACACAAATTTTATAAAAATTAAAAATCAGAATCACAAAGTATACAAATTGACTCAACAGTCAACAGTTAACACTAAAAAATTATAATAGAAATTAAGAAACCACTTTGTTCAGTACTTCAGTGTTCAGTTGACAAATGAGTGATGACATAGAAGAGAGAGGAGAGTGGAGACTCAGACTGGAGAGAGACTCAGAATTCAGAAAAGAGAGAAGAAATGAAGAATACCTGGTTGTGGCTCAGAAGAGACGAAGAGACGAACTGACGAGTGACAAAGACGAAGAGTAGATTGACGAATACCAGTTGAAGACTTGAAGTCTCGAAGAGAAGATAGACATAGTCACGCAGGTCGCACATAGGGAGAGAACAAAGAAGGTTGCCTTCAAAAGGGCAAGGGGCCTGGTCGGCGGCATAGGTCGTTCAGTGGATGGTCGGCGTCGGCGACGAGGGTTCTTTTTGATAGGGGATTTGAGGGACGGAGTGAGAATGACGATTGACAATTACGATATTAGTAGTCGTCGACAAATATACCCCCAAACTGTGTCCGACTTCCAAGTACGTATCCCGACTCTCTAAGCCCTCGCACCCGTGTCCGTGTTCGGAAGTTCCGAATATCCAAATTCGGCCCCAAAACGTATTTTGGGTCGAATGCGCGTGACGTGTCCGCCCCGCCATGTCCGACTTGAATTCGCCTCCAACCCGTCCGCAACATTATGAAGATTATGAAGAACATTATGAAGATAAACTACTGAAGTTGTTGTTGGAACTTGGAAACAGAGAAGGGTGGGAAAATGAAGGGGCTGGGGATTAGCACTAGTAAATCTAAGAGTCGATTTCGTAGCGACAGGGAGTTAAAGAATCTCAGTTGCAGCCTGAGTTTCGATCAAGTGGAGAAGGGGGTGAAGGGGGCATGAGTAATTTATTATTCCCAGTTTTTGTTATGGATATTTTTTTTTTGATAAGTAAGTATAATATTAAAAGCATCAAAAGAGGTGATGCGTCCTTTGTACACTAGAGGTATACCAAACCAAACATTAATCGTTGTCTAATCTATTTACAAGATCTACAAATTCGTTGGATCTAGGCAAAGAAAGGTCGGCCTCGAAACACCAAAAATAAAGAGTGCGAACAACAAATTCTTCAAATCCAAGACCGACATTTCCACATTCTCGAAAGCCCTCGCGATTTCTTTCCTTCCATAGAACCCAACACACTCCCAAAAGAGCCGCCCCCAAGTACGACTTCTCCTCTTTCTATACCCCGCAAACCAGCCTTCTTACATGATCAATCATCGAACTCGACATGACCCAATTCATCCCGAACATTCCCAACACAAAATACCAAAGCTCTAAAGCCACTGGGCAATGCAGCAAATGATTAACACTCTCCTCACTATCCTTGCACAAATAACACTGCTGACAAGAACCATATTACGCTTCCGCAAATTGTCCACGGTTAGAATAGCTTCAAGAGTCGCTTCCCACATGAAAAAGCCACTCGCTAGGGGCCTGACTTCCAGACGCTCTCCATGGGAAAGAAGTTCTACCACGCTTGAGAAGCTTGAGATAATACGAGTTTATCGAGAAAAGAGGGCCCCTTTCCCTTTCCAAACCACTGGTCCTCCACCCTATCCATCTTCTCGCTCAAGCCTCCCTAAAAACTGCACAATAGACTCAACTTCCCAATCCCGAAAATTCCTTCGAAAGTGGGATTCCGTGTATCATTGCCTTCTACCAAGGAGTAGATAGAGCTAACTCTACAACCCTTATCCATGGATAGCTCGTATAAAATCTGAACTCTTCCTTCAAACAATTTTCCCCACACCACCTATCTTCCCATAATCTTACCGAAGTTCCCATTACCAACCTCAAAAGCAACGAGCCTTTCAAAAAGAGTTCCACCCTTTCCTTATTCCACGCTGCACTCCCCATAAGGAGAATTGACCTCATTAGTGGAACCAACAATGAGCCCCTTCTCCATACTTGCAAACCACTACTTGTCTCCAAAAGCTTCCTTATTTGTGAGATACCTCCACAGCCCATTTTCCCAACAAAGCCTCATTAAATAATTTTAGTCTTCTAACATTCAACCCCTTCTTCGATCCTAGCACACACCTTTTCCCACTTTACTAAATGATACTTGTGCCCATCCTGCTCTTCCCACAAGAAATCCCTTTCCAACTTTTCTAATCTTTGCCTTATTGAGACCGGAATCACAAATAGCGATAAGAAATAAGTCGGTAAGTTAGCAAGAGTGTTCTTGATTAAGACTAATCTCCCCTCGATAGAAGCCGACGCTTCCACCCCGCCAATCTCGCCAAGCGCACGACCACCGGGTTCCACAACGCCTACTTCGATCTGCACCCATGGAAGACCAAGGTAATAGGCGGAAGAAAGGCAGATTTACACCCAAAAAATTCAGAAGATCCCCTACATTTTCCACGCCTCACGGAATTATTTCACTCTTTGAAATGTTAATTGCAATCCTCAAACCGCTTGAAAGAATAATAATACCAAACGAAGGTGACCCACCGAGCCTTATCTCGCATCGCAAAGACTAAAGTATCATCTCGCGAAGAGAAGGTGTGATACCGTCCACCTCCCTCTCCCCTCTCCTCCCCACCCGATAACCTCTAATAAAACCTTCCATCACAGCGCTCGCTCTATCAACCTACTAAGAGCCTCCATAACTACGATAAACGTAAACGGGACAATGGGTCACCTTGTCGCACCTCTAGAGTCGAAAAGAATCCCGATGGTTCCCCATTCACCAAAACAGAAGCGAACCGTAGAAATACGTAATCTAATCCATCGATCCACTTGCTACCGAAAACCCATCCTTTCCAACAAATAAAGCAAAAAATCCCAGCTCACATTATCATACGCTTTCTATGTCCAAAGACAACAACCCCGAACTCCGCTTCAACCTATCATCCACCACTTCATCGGGCGATAAAAGACGCATCCAATATCTCCGTCTATCCTTCACAAAGGCATGCCGCGACTCAAATTATACCACCCATAACCCTCTTCATGCGCTGGGCTAACACTTTGATATCAACTTATAGATGCCACCAACTAGACCGACGGTCGAAAATCTTTCAAATCATTGGCTCCACTCTTTTCGATCAAAGCTACGAAAGCGCATTAAGGCTTTCTCGAATCTCATCCTCGAATGAAAAACCGAAATACCTCCATAATATCCCCTTGATCACTTCCCAAAGAATGCCGAAAGAACGCCATAGAAAACCCATCGTGCCCCGGTGCTTTATCTCCTCCATCTTGCGAAGAACATTTGCCACTTCCTCCATCGAAAAAGGACACTCCAAGGCCGCCGAATCATCACGCCGATACTATCAAAAGCCACCCCATCCAAATTAGGTCTCCAACCCCCATTCTCTTCAACCGGTGCCTAAAAATTCATGATGCCACTCTAATCTCGCCTCATCCTCTAACCGCACACCTTCGATCTTGACAGCACTTAATTTTTTTGTCGCTCCACGTATCTTTGCCATTCTATGAAAGAACTTGGTGTTATTATCCCCCTCCTTTAACCACCGAACCCGCGACTTCTCGACGCCAACAAATCTCTTCGCGAATAAGAAGGCTCCTCAACTCCCGATTAAGCCGCACTCCTAAGGGATTCTTCATCCTCTGACAATGTACCAACCCCCGCCCATTCTCGCACCTCTTCCGATATAGATTTGATTTTAAACTCCACCACGCCGAAGATCTCTATTCCAAACCTTTAAGTCCTCCTTAAGCAATTTCAGCTTCCTAGCTAATCGGAAACTCGATCACCTTCCACCCCATAAGAGGCCCATCTAGCCTTCACCCAATCCAAGAACCCTGTTCTTTTAGCCACATGTTTTCAAACCGAAAAGGAGTTCTCCTTTGAAAAACCATCACACTCCGTAAGTAAAGGCACATGATCTCAAGAGAGCCTCGAGACATGACCGAACAGAACTACCAAAGCAAAGACTCCCAACACCGAAATTAAAAATCTATCAATTCTAAAACGAAAACCGATGACGCTCCCCATTTCTAAACCAAGTGAAGTCACCCCTACCAAAGCAAGATCCACCAATTCCATTTCATTAACAAAATCATTAAATTTCATCATATCTCTCTGAGTAAATACGTGAACCGATCGCTCGTGAGGGAATCTAACCGCATTAAAATCACCCCTACACACCATGGCACATTCCATCTAGCCTTTATATGCCGAAGTTCCGCCCAAAATCTCTCCCTCATAGCATTGCAACAAGGCCCATAAACCCCGTAAAAGCCACTCTCTATTATCATCCAAATGCTTCATAAGACAAGAGATCGAGAATTCGCCCAACACAAAATCAACTTTCGTTAACGTACGTTTGTTATGGATATACATATTATCTCTTGGAATGTGAGGGGTATTAATGATGAGTCCAAAAGGTTAGTGATAAAAGCAGCGTTAAAAATATGGAACCCTCTAAAAAAAAAATATGGAACCCTCAAGTGATATGCTTACTTGAAACTAAATTGGAGAAAGTCGACAGGCAGTTAGTCATGAGTGTGGGAGGTGGCAGATGGTCTAAATGGCAACATTTGGATGCTGTTGGGGCTTCTGGTGGTATTCTAGTGATTTGGGATGGTAGAGTTGTGGATAGAGTGGGTTTGAAGCTTGGCAAGCATTCTGTGTCGTGCCTATTTGAGAACTGCAATAACAGTTTGAAGTGGATTTTTTTGGGGGTTTATGGGCCTTGTGTGGATGCAGATGGCCGAGGTTTGTGGGCAGACTAAAAGCAGTTTTTGACAGATGTCATTCTCCCTGGCGTATTGGGGGGGATTTCAATGCAATCATATTCCCACACGAACGAACTGGAGCCAGATTTTTTTCTCCTTCCTTGGTAGAATTAAATGACTTCATAAATGAGATGGAGTTAGTTGATTTACTGCTTGTAGGGGGAACCTTCACGTGGTCTAGAAACAGCGAGATGAAACAATGCTCGAGGATTGACAGATTTCTTGTGTCAACAGGTTGGGTCAAAGCTTTCGGGGGGAGTTCTCAAGCCTGCTTACCAAGGATAGTCTCACATCGTGTCCCTCTTGTTTTGAACTGTGAGAGGGTGCGTAAAGGGAAGTCTCCTTTTCGCTTTGAAATTATGTGGTTTGAAAAGCCTGTGTTTCTAGATTGGGTGAAGTCGAAATGGCAATCCTATTCAGTAGGAGGAGATCCCTGCTTCAGGTTGGCGAGGAAACTGAAGTGTTTGAAAGAGGACCTTAAAAGTTGGAATAAACAGACATTTGGTAATATCAGGGAAAGGTTGGATAAGGCTCTCGAAGAGGTGAGATCTTTGTTAGGGGGGGCATAGCAGGGTTCTACAAAGATTTGTATACGGAAGAAGAGGATTCATTTATTAATCTGGAGGGGGTCCCTTTTACAGCTCTCACCCCGGATGATCAGATGGGGTTAGAAACTCCTTTTTTTGAAGAGGAAGTGTTCGCTGCAGTCCGTGGTATGAGAGGAGATGAGGGTCCAGGACCCGATGGCTTCCCAATGGCCTTCTTCCAACAGTGCTCAGAGTTGTTAAAGGATGATTTGATGGGGGTTTTCAATTTCTTCCACACTCATAGGAGATTTGAGAGGAGCTTCAATGCCTCCTTTATTGTGCTTATTCCAAAAAAGGCAGGTTCGGAGGATATAAAAGATTATCGGTGATTTCTGATTCTCAACATGCATTTGTGGGAGGTCGCCAAATCACTGATGCGGTTCTCATTGCTAATGAGGCCGTAGACTCGAGGATTCGCAGCGGGGAGGGTTGTTTTATTTGTAAGTTGGATATTGAAAAGGTGTATGATCAGGGATTCCTGGATTACTTGTTGTCTAGGATGGGGTTCGGAAGGTGCTGGAGGGAGTGGATTCGTTTATGTATTTCGACGGTTAGATTCTCAGTCTTGGTAAATGGGGAGCTGACGGGGTTATTTGCTAGCTCGAGGGGGCTTTGCCAGGGTGATCCCCTCTCTCCGTCACTATTCATTATTGTGATGGAAGCCCTGAGTAGGATTATGGATGTTTCCATTTCGAGAGGTTTCATTAGCGGTGATGTATCCAAAAAAGCATCATACCGGGGGTGTCGAAGGTAGCGGTGGACGTGGGTTGTCGGAGTTGCCGTTTGACGGCCATGTTGTCGTCGGTGGTGGATATTTGGCTATATTATCTATAAAATAAACACCGTGAGTCGGCGGGGAGGGCCCCCGCTAAAAACCCTCCGACATGTTTATCAGAGTATGAAAGAGAGGCCGCGTAGCCCCAAGTGCGTGTGTGATTCTAAATCAGAAAAAGAGAGAGAGAGAGCCTCCTTCACTATGGACTAGTGGGGTTATTTATACCCGGATGGAACGGGCGTAACTCGTGCACTATCTGCCCGGCCCAAGCCTTCTGACATTATGTAAAATATAATGGGCCATTAGATGAGGGCCACACGCTATTGAAGCGGATCCAAAATATGCACATCAGTGGCCCCCTACTCATTATTCTTCGAGATTCATCTCGAGGGTAAGGAGTACTATTTGCTCGTAATCTTCTTTAATTTCTCGGGATGGCCGAGGCTTAATCACTTTCATCTTGGCAAACAAGATAACAGAAGTGCTGGAATGAGTTACGACTTTGGTCGCTTTTGACCGCCATTGTATGTTTTAATTAACTAGTACGCTTTATAACTTGATTGTTTAAGTCATTTCTATAGCGTGCAAAGTGCCACTTGGGCCAAGGTCAAGTCCCAGTACTCGACTATGCGAGCAGAACTACCTTTGAAAAGCTAGCGAGCAGAACGCCACTTGGGCCAAGGTCAAGTCCCATTACTCGACTTTGCGAGCTGGACTCATAGTTGTCAGAGTCGAGAGGCGCCAAAAAGGCGATAGGTCCAAATTTGAGGCGAGAGGCGAGGCGCTAAAAAGGCACCAAAAAGGCGTTCACGGAAAAATTACTAAGGAAAATTACATAAAATACATATAACTTAACAAATATCAACAAAACATGTTATAAATGAGCATAATACATAAAACTAAGTTCTAACAAAATATCAATAACACAAATTATGCATTCATAGTTAAAATTCCAATGCATTAGATGAACTTAACTAAAAATCCAAACAAGAAAATAAATAGTTATCAAAGCAAATGAAAACAACATCATGGAAATCAAAAGAGAACTAAAGTCATGGAATATAACAAGTAACAAGTAACAACTAAGAATAAGCTAACAATCATCATCATATTGAGGCTCATCATCATCCTCATCATCTACATTCACGGGATTATCACTCGTCTCAAGTTCTTCTTCATCCTCCTCTTGACCACTTTCATGAGTTTCATCATCTTCATCTTCATCTACAAGATGAAGGGTCCTTGGGGCTTTACGTGCTCCAACTTGCGTGGTCCCCTTTGCCTTGTACCTCCAAGTCCAACAATTGCACGAAATTCAACCGCCACCTCGACCTCCACCGGCATATCCGGTCCGTCCCCGTAACCGGTACTGATCTTGTGTAATAAAGAGGATCCTCGCCCACTAGCTCTACTAATTTGCTCCCAATTGAGACCATCATCAAACATGTCATCATCTTCAACCACTTCATCATCTTCACCGACAAACCACTCGTTGTCATCATCAATATCAGGCAAGGAGATAGGATCAATTGTGTCTCGAAGATTGTATCTTCGTCTCAAGGCTCTATTATACTTCACGAAAACCAAATCATTTAATCGAACTTGAGTCAATCTATTTCTTTTCTTGCTATGAACCTGTCAATGTCAATTTAAAATTTAAATATAATACAATTTCTAGTATTAACTAATTACCAATTACTAATTACTAATGACTATTTAGTACTTACGTGTTCAAAAAAACTCCAAGTTTCTGTAAATTTGGAGCCCCTTTACCATAAGACCTCCACCACTCAGCTATTGAAAGTATTTATTCTCATTAGTAACTATTTCACATTAAATATATAAAATTATCAATGTGCTATTATAATTATAGTTAAAGTACCTGGTGACATTTTATCTCTTTGTCTTACAGCCATTGGCATCCCAAAATGGCGATCCGCATTCCTATAAGCACTCAACTCGTTGTTGATTTTGTCTTGTATGTCCGCCCTGTACCAATCTCTCAATACATTTAAGGAGCCCTTCAGAACCTCCACATCACTCTCGATGTGCCGATTTGTGTAGTAAAATTCAGGGTTCAAGTAGTAACCGTCGCTGTACCGCCGCGTAAAGGCCGATGAAGTTGATCTTCCCACCTCCGATCAATGATTCGATAATAATCATCGTGATCTGATCTCTTCAATGTTATCAAAATTTTTCGCAATCAACTCCTTTGCTTTATCCATTGCCTCGTAGAGATATCCCATGGCAGGTTTTTTCTCACCATCAACAAGTCGTAGAACCTTCACAAGAGGACTAGCAACCTTCAAAGCATCAGTTGCTCCAGTCCAAAATCTAAAATCCATAACAATCCTTGCTGCACGCTTACCTTTTGCTCCTTTTCCCATTTGCTAGTATTCCAAGCATCGAGGTGAACATTGCCCTCAAGTTTTTCTTTAGCATTTTAATCCTTGAAAGAGTAAGGAAAGCCGTGGCAAACCGAGTTGTTAGGGTCTTACAAGCTCAAGCTTAGTGAATTTCCTCATCATATTCACTACCCCGGCGACTATAGATGTAGCTGTTCAACTTGACAAACTTTTTAAACACGACTTGATACTTGGCATTTCAAACAAATCTTCCAAAATCAAGTCAAGCAATGGGCAGCACACGGTGTCCAATACAGATGAGGATATTTTGCCTCCAACAATGATCAATTCTATGAAAAGGAAAGAATAATCACTTTTAACAAGACTAAAAGAGTATCAATAATTCAATATTCACTATTCAGAAGAAGTAACATTGCGTGATTCTTACCCGCTAACTTCATATTCAAGCATTATCCGTTATAACTTGAACCACATTCAGGACCAATTTTCTCCACAAAATTACTAACTAGCTCACACATCTTCTCACCCAGCCTGGCATAATCGAAGCATCAACCGACTCCACAAACATACTTCCTTTGGGACAATTGACAAGAAAATTCACCAATGTTCGCCTCCTCTTGTCTTTCCACCCATCCAACATAATGGAACAACCGTGTTGTATCCATTCTTTTTGTGGTCTTCCATTGATTTGTTAACCTCATTCACCTCTTTCTTGAGAAAGGAACTCTCACCTCATGGTAACTTGGACCTTTCATACCCGACCATGCTTTGCAATTGCATCGATCATCTCTTGAAAACTATCATACTTCACAAAGATTAAAAGCAATCCCAACATCATACATCCATCTAGCAATAGCCGAACATGCTCGAAGTCCTCAACTCTTTCAACGCCTCCTCATTTTGACCTTTTGTTGTCTAATATTTTTGCGCTTTGTTTCCCAAAGGCGATTAACAAATAAATCCATCGGCCCTTTATTGTTTGACTTTGCTGTCCTTGACGCCACCTCTCCACTTTCATTTTCATCCCCATATTTCATAATTTCATTGTGTTCATCATCATTTTGAGCACGTAATATTTTCTCTATAACTAATTTTTTTTGATAATGGTAAATGGTTTATTTCATCCTTCACCTCATGAGCACTCTATCACAACCCTTTACATTTTTAAATCCTCCAACAATATGTTGTTTCGCTCTAAAAATACCTCCAGTATTTTTTGATCACAAAAATACAAGTTGTGGAATTGTGTTTTTT
>CM028380.1:75071554-75137897 GCA_013146195.2 Codonopsis lanceolata
TTATCTTATTCATTAGTTGATTTATTCCCTCCCAAGATGTTATAGCCAAGTGAGGTTGCCATCGTTGGAATTTCTGTTTTGCCGCCTTAGTTGCCGATGGTTTGTTGTACGTGCGCAATGTTGCGCCACGCGAAGTCGTAGATTTGTCGAGATGGTCGCCTCTCGCCTAGTATTCCTTAGTTTAAAATTATAGGTTTTGGTCCCATTTATGATTTGCTTCCTGTGTTTTAGTTTTTTTGGTTATTCGGTTTTGCCGCATGGCTTTTCATTCTCGCTTAGAGCTTGGTTCAACTCTCGACTCGCACTACTACGCTTAGCGGGTGCTTGTTCGCCTTTTAGCTTGTCTTGGCGGCACGACCTTGGGATTCCGATTGGGTTCTGGCCTGGCCGCTTGTACGAGCTATAGGTTAGCTATTTCGCCAGATAGTTCCTTCTGCCTAGTTTGGGTTGGGTTTGTTGTTGAGTTATTAACGCCGAGTGTTCTTTGTAGGCGATTATGTCGAATTTGGAGCTAGTTCTAAGAGGCCCCGCTCGGTACAACTCGTGGCAACGAGAGGGGAGAATGTTACTGATCCGTGTGACCCTCACATGTTTGGGATGGAAGACAATTTGCCCTTCTTGCGAGATTCTTGAAGTTGAACCCGAGAGCTACGATGGAGGACCCGATGCTTCTAAAGCGTAACTTGGATAGAAAAACATGGAGAAGATCTTTGCAGCAATACGTCAAGAGATGACCCTAGCGTTGTTTAAATTGATTGGTGCGGCCGACCATTGGTGGCATGTGTTACGATAGTTGAGTCACTGTGGAGTGCCTCGAGTGGGGAAAACTTCACGATGGAGTTTATGGCACGCTCATTCCTAAGTAGTTCTGGGAAAGAAGAGAAGTGAGTTCATGGCATTGGAACAAGGAGCATGACGGTGGCTCAAGATTCAAATGGGTTATTGTGTTACTTAGTACCGATGAGGCTAGGAAGACCCAACGGTTTGTGAAGGGTCCAAGATGAAATATCGTAGCCTGCTCCATTACAACTTACAGACACGAAGTCGCTGCGGAATCGCGCTGCATGCAATGAGTTGGACATCGAAGAGTATGCTCAAAGGAAAGCCTCTCGAGTACTAGTGGGCAATGATGGTAATGAGGGCAGCAAAGACTCCTCGAAAGTTAATCAAGAAATCACACGCATCGGTAGATCTGAAAGGACGCTCCTACCTCTACGGGAGACGACTTGTATGAAGTTAACATGTAATTTTTGTATGAGGACGACACATGCCGAGAAATGTATGTCAGTAAAGCAGAGTGTTTCGCATTGTATGGTGATCATGTTCGTAAGGATTGCCCGAAGATGAGGGTTAATCACCGGGAGAACTAGTCAACAATCCAGGGCTCCAAGAGGGACAAGTGGTGGACGGCCTAGAGCTTGAGGTCGCTACAAGGTGGCTGCTGGCTATCATGGAGTTTAGGCCTATCCGAAATAGAAGGTATATTCTCGTATATATATATGTAAATTATATCGTTGTTACTATTACCGTTTATGAGTACACGTTTTAATCGGTAGCTCATGTGCATTCATACATACATTATATGGTGTATTGTGTAATATTGGTTTTGCTTGATCGAATAATACCCCCAATGTGAGATTGATATATGATATGGTTTATTTTGTGGATTACCTAGGTAACGCATGTGGCGATGGATTCTTGATTAGTCTACGTGATATATAAAGATATATAGAGTCAAGTTTGTGCGGATATGCATAAGGGCCATAAGATGTATATGTATATATATGAATACATATAAAGTATGAATTGTATATTGATATTTATTGGTTTGATATAATGTTTGTATATTCTATAAGGATATGTTTTATGTAATGACTAATACGATATTAATGTTAGGTTACTATGCAATTTACATTTAAGCAGAAGGTCGACGGTTGCGATTAGGATAACCTCACCGTGAGTATTGCTGAGACGTTAACGCTCGTTAGGATGCTTAGTGTATGCATTGGTCAGATCTGGCTAGAGCCCGAAAGGATAGTTTTATGAGTATAGACGCTTTCGCATTAGTAGCCTTGTCGATTCGTCGTGATTATTAATAAATTATCTTGGTGAGTGTACTAGATACACGAGTTTGAGATAGCTATGATTGTTGTTTGTCAAGGTAATAGACCTTGTTACTTGGTCTGAATTTTTATTCGCTATGTGCATTAGTTGTAGAAACACCTACTTGATGCATTACATAGTAGTATATTAAATTCTCAGCTCATGAATTCATGTTCATTCATTTCCTTAGATAGAGACTATTAAAGGATGCTTAGAACCTTTTAATCATGAACCTTCAGATCCTGTAACGAAAAAGCTTTTGAAATCCAATTTGCACCCAAATTGGTGATCAAAGAGGTTCTGCTAGGACTAGGATTGGTAGTGAGTAGGTTAAACATTGACTATACCTGCTACCAAATGGATGGACATAGATGGAAAGAATTTTCAAAACATGGCATTGGTGCTCTTGTATGTTCTTACCCGCGATGTGGAAATCGCGAAAGTATGATTTGCATAGTTGAAATGCCAATTTGGTTATCTTTGATTTGTTTGTAAATTGCTCCATAGCAATTATTAATTTTGTAACTTAGAATCTTTTGTGCTTGAATTTTGATGCCCAAACAAATAGTTTCAGTGAACGTGTTCTTATATTGAAGTTTGGGATTTTGCCTACGTGGTTGGCGAATGTGTTCATATGTATTCGCGACTCAAGTATGAGTCATGTTGTTTTCAACCAGTAAGTCTTGATGTTGTTGTGTCTATTGGGAATTCTTAGACTTTCGAATTTGGATTATTAGAGTTTAACCCTCGTGGTTTATTGTGGTTGAGTGTGGACCTAATGTTGGTTTGTATCATGATTTAGAATTCGGGACGAATTCTTTTAAGGTGGAGAGGGTGTGACGCCCGCTCCTTCGTTGTCCCGCTATGGCTATATTGCACTTCTTCCCTTGTCGACGGTATGTTTGGTTAAGAGAGGTCTAGATATGTTTGAGAGACCATATTAAGACCAAAACATTATTTAGAGACTCCATATAGTTGTTGACTTGCTAAAGTCACAAGTCGTGACCTCGACGATAGTCTAATGCGACGCGATTGAGGGTTTACTCGCTGTGTTCGTGACTCGGTTTGGGTCCTAGACCTCTTTAAGATGGTTTTATTAACATGTTTAGATACATTAGACTTCAAGTTGGAGGTGTTCCTTAAGTCTATCGAAGATTTGGAAGTTTTGGAGATAGCGTTGCTCGTCTCTATCGTAGTTCGAGAATCGAGTCGCGTAATCGCCTCTCCTTTGGGATTCTTATTCCCTAGTTGTTATTCAACTTCCTAGAAGTATTTAAGCTTCTTCATTAGCCCTTAGACTTGCCTTAAAAGTCTCCTCTCATTGCTCGCTTGATTTCGAAGTTCGCTCGTCTGGGTCCCTGGCACGTTGTTGCACCCTTCCTGCTTTCGTTTCTCTCCGAGTTGTTTCTGGAGTTGTTTGGGTGTGTTTTAGACTTGTTTTGAGTTGGGTTAGACCCTAGAATGGTTGCCCATAAGTTTGGGATCATTTAGATCAAGTTTAGACCAAGTTTTGAGGTTCAGAGCCGAGGCCGCACATGGGATGGCAGGAGTGAGGCGCCCGCCTCGATACCGAGAGCACCCTTATGTGCGTAAGAGTGTGAGGCGGTAAGGTTGAGGCGCCCGCCTCAACTTCCCGAAAAGCCAGGATTGTTACGGATTTTCTTCCCCTGCTTTTGAGTTGTGATGTGTTTTACCTATTCTACCCTCCTTAAACCCCCTCTAAACCCTTCCTAACCTCTCATACTTAACCCTAAACATGTCCTAACATTATTTAGAAGTTAATTAAGGTTGGATTAGAGCTTGATTATCCCTAATCTCCACTAATTGCACTTGAGAAATGTCCCTTGTGCCCTTCTTAATTTGGGGGGTATAAATACCCACAACCTCTTCCAATTTCATCGAAAATCTCTTCATTTCTTCCTCTCCCACATACGTATTCTAGAGAGAGAGACTCCATGGGAGACTCTTGAGCCCTAGCTCTTCCCTCTTCGATCCAAGACGATCCGACCACCCGATCTCCTTCAAACTTCGGATTCTTGAAGCCCTCGACGAGTAGAACGACTTCACCGATCGGATTTGTGTTCTCTTGAGTTTTCACTCAAGCTAGGTAAGTTACCTTTCTTTGATTTTGGTTCATTGGCCCTAAGGAAAACAACTTGTATGCTATATGTGGGCAATGAACAACTTGTATGCTATGTTTGCCCAAATTTGGGGGATTTTGGAAGTATGATTTTGTTAGGAGCATTTGTAGAGTGATTTCTATAATTATTGAATATGTTATTACTCTTCATTTGGTGTTTCTAAGCTTATGAGCATGTTAGAATCCTACCTATATGCTATTTGGGTTTATTGTGGAATTATGCCTACGATTGGGGCTTTGGATGTATGAACTCACATGATATCATGAGTAAGAACATTTAAGTGGGATTATGATATTTATGAAATGGGTTTTGATTTATGATTGGGATTTTGTTGTGAATTTTAGGGCTTGGGAACTTAAGCCCGAATTATCGGATATATTGTTGTTAAATAAAGTGGGTATTAGTGTTGTCATGGATGAAAGGTCTAAGAATGAAACTTAGTATTTAGACTCAACGGAGTCGAAATAAGTTCACTAGAGTGTTAATGAACTCGGGTTGAATCCCTACGATATTTGGGTTTTGATTGATTATGAATATGATGAATTTTGACTTTTAGGCTTGGGAAACAAGCAGGATTATTTGGGAGAATTATTATAAACTTGGATGATGTGCTAAGTTTGGGTTGTATGAAATCGTATTTAATGAAATGCGATATTAAGACTCAATGGAGTCATTTTAGGTTCAATAAGATGTTAGTAGCCTTAGGTTGGAATCCTACGATGTTCGGGTTTGGTTGTTTTGATTGTGAGTACCCGAGCATCTCGAATTGTGTCCCATTTGTGACACCCGACATAGAAGCTTATTGGGGATTTAACTAGAGCGTGCTCGTAGAGCCACGAGCATTAGAGATCAACTTATGATCTCGTATTACCTTAAGAAATGATTATTTGAATGAGTTCTCTCTTAGGGAATTTGGTCGCGTGCACATGGAAGCACTTGCAAGAAAATGACTACGGCTTAATTTTAGTACCCTTGAGATTGGTTTGTGAATGTCGGGTATGTATGACAATTGGGACTACGGTTGAGTCCGGTGTGCCTTTAAGCAACGCCAAATGCTAAGTCTTGATTTATGATTGTTCTTAGACTAAAGTGATAGTCTGTGGTTTGACCTTGAGTAGAGGGTATAGTAGGCCTCACATTGTGATTTCTTGAGCTTATATGCTACTTTCGATTTGGTGACGACTTGAGGATTATGAGTACCTCATTATGTGGTTCTTTGACTAAACTTATAAGTTGGTTGAATTTATTAAGTATGTGCAAATATGTGCATTGTTGAAATTGGTGTGTAGAGCTTTATGTCCTACTTGATTTGGTATGCCCGCAATGAGCGGTCTTGGTTCTTGTTTGAGCATGAGAGTAATTATCTACTTGTGCGTTGCATTGAGTCAGTGGCATTAATTGGTTTGTTATTCAAGTCGGGGTGGGGCGATGCACGCCTTCACGAATTATGGGATTCGTGCTCGCTATGAATCGCCGCAGGGACTCCACACACGCCTCCACCGCTTGGCCGCAGGGGAAGTAGCCCCTGCCGTATCGGTTAAGTGCCGCATTGGCTTGCTATTGAGTCCGAGTAGGTTCTCGGCATGAGTCGATGAATTCACATAACATCGATGGCACGAACTAGTAACATTGTGTATTGCAGGAGCAACACAACGGAGTGGTTTGGGTATCTTTTCTATCCCTTATGTGGCTTACTATGAGCACTTATATGAAAGAAAACGTGCTATATGGTTTATGAAGTTTATGTTACATGATGACATTATACAAGTTAATTATTGGTAGACTATAAAGATACCATGATTTTATATGTGTTGATGCATTATGCCATGCCACGATATGCTATGCCATACATTTGCATTTAGTAACTTCTTGGGTCATTATGACTCATTTAGTGTGTTTGTTTTCCTTAGTTTTTGCGGCGATCCGTTAAGTACGCGTGGCGGCTTCGGATAGTGATTCCTAGAAGGTGGTCTTCCGGGCTTTTAGCTTGGGTCTATTGTTATTACTGTTATCTTGTAATTGTGAGACACGATGTAAAGTTATGTAGACTTTACTTGGGTAGACTAAGTTGGTATTATGTTATTGTATTATTTTGGTAGCCGACTCGTTAGTTGAGCTGTTGTATCTTTTAGAAGTTATTCCTTTGTTGTTTTGAGCATGCTTTAGCTCACTCATCCCGTTATTGTTAGTATTGTCATCTCCGACGACGTTAGTCGTGAGACTTGGGTTTAGTTGTTAGAATTTGAATATCTTATTCATTAGTTGATTTATTCCTCCGGCATGTTATAGCCGTTGAGTTGCCGTTTATCAGGTTGGAATTCTTGTTGTTTTGCCGGCCTTAGGTTGCCGATGGTTTGTTGTACGTGCGCAATGTTGCGTCACGCAGTAAATAGTCGTGGATTTGTCGAGAGATGGTCGCCTCTCGCTCTCGGCTTAGTATTCCTTAGTTTAAAATTATAGGTTTTGGTCCCATTTATGATTTGCTTCCATGAGTTTAGTTTTTTTTTGGTTATTCGGTTTTGCCGTTATGGCTTTTCATTCTCGTTTAGAGTTTGTTGGTTCAACTCTGGACTCGCACTACTACGCTTAGCGGGTGCTTGTTCGTCTTTTAGCTTGTCTTGGCGGCACGACCTTGGGATTCCGCATTGGGGTTCGGGTCGGGCTGTCACAAGTTGGGTTTGGGCAGGGTCACCAAGTAAAACGACGCCGTTTTGACAATTGAAGTAGTGAAATTGAATCTCCAATTATCTTGTAAATTGTAAAGTGACTATTATTTTACAATTTTTATATTATTAGGTAATATTTACTATTAGAATATGTGAAAGTTTTAATGTTTATTAATTAGATTATATTAGAAAAATAAAAAATTATTATAGTTATCTGTAAATTCTAGGCCTCGCATAGGCGCTAGGTGCTGGCCTTACGTCTAGTGTACACATAATGATTTTTAAAATATTGTTAATAGCCGTAAAGGTCTTCTTGTGAAAAGATAAAAGTTTTTAATTCAAGTAAAAAAAGTTTTACATCTATTAGCATTTTATAGAAAGCCACCAGGCAGCATCGATTTTTATTTTAATAACAGTTAATAAATGGTTGAATAAAAAATAAAAGATATGAAAATATAACGAGACTAGGCCTGTCAATTTCAACCTATTACCCATGAACCCACTCAATCCAACCCATCCCAACCCATTAATAAAATAAATTTAAATGGGTTACCCAACTTAACCCATTTAATTTCATGGGTTAAGTTGGGTTGAACCCACAAACCTAAATAAACCCGGCAATGAAAGTTTGAAACTATCGTCAAAACTCGAAAGTCGAAACCTAGGTCTCACTTTTGCTCTCTCTCTCTCTTCGCTCGATCTACTTTCTCTCTCTCTCTCTCCACAACGAACACATGCGGCAAGCGGCAGACAATTTCCTTCCCCACTCCAGCCTCTTTCTCCATATTTGATAATTGAAACGATTTTTGAGCCGGTGATTCTCCATAAACGACGAAGAGGGACGAATCCAATCTTGTAGTTTAGAGCTTCAGAAACGCATGTTTGAGGTATTCTTCTTTTTCTAAACTCAATCTTTTATGGGACTTAATTTTATGTGTAATAACGAATAACATCATGAGTACTGAAGAATGAAAGAATAAAAGATCTCACAATCTGCAGGAAGGCACCAATGTACACAATCTGCAACCATGTTTGGATTTAAGTAAAGTGGAAAAACAAAGTAGTTCGAATTCTTTAGTCAATTGAGTTACTTGTTGAGGAAAAGTGTTTCCCTTATTGTATACATGATGCAAAAAATTGTATGTGCTTGAATAAATTTTGCTAAAGATTGGTGGTGTGACATGTGACGATGGATTGTTGTTGAATAAAACTTTGACTCTTAAATCTTAATATTTTCCTCTCTGTTAATGAAGTTCTTATTAGGAACACGACAAATCCTTTCAGACTCGCAATGTGTTTTTGATGAATAAAATCCCCTGAAATCTAAAATTTTTCATGTGGGTCGAAAACATTATAGATTTTTGTCGAATAAGCTTACATATAACAGGAATATCTCATCATTGTTTACTTGAAAGTTTGGTCACGTTTATCTACTATCATTAAAATCCCATCATTGTTTACTTGTTTTATTGTTATAACCTTGTTTGGCATGGTGTCTTCTCCATTTGCAGGACCCACCACTTTCCTCAGATCTCATAGTTGTCAAAGTCGAGAGGCGCCAAAAAGACGATAGGTCCAAATTTGAGGCGAGAGGCGAGGCGCTAAAAAGGCGCCAAAAGGGTGCTCACAGAAAAATTACGAAGGAAAATTACATAAAATACATATAACTTAACAAATATCAACAAAACATGTTATAAGTGATCATAATACATAAAACTAAGTTCTAACAAAATATCAATAACACAAATTATGCATTCATAGTTGAAATTCCAATGCATTAGATGAACTTAACTAAAAATCCATACAAGAAAATAAATAGTTATCAAAGCAAATGAAAACAACATCATGGAAATCAAAAGAGAACTAAAGTCATGGAATATAACAAGTAACAAGTAACAACTAAGAATAAGCTAACAATCATCATCATATTGAGGCTCATCATCATCCTCATCATCTACATTCACGGGATTATCACTCGTCTCAAGTTCTTCTTCATCCTCCTCTTGACCACTTTCATGAGTTTCATCATCTTCATCTTCATCTACAAGATGAAGGGTCCTTGGGGCTTTACGTGCTCCAACTTGCGTGGTCCCTGTCCTTTGCCTTGTACCTCAAAGTCCAACAATTGGCATAGAAATTCGACCACCACCTCGACCGCCACCTCAACCTCCACCGGCATATCCGATCCGTCCCCCAGAACCGGTACCAGATCTTGTGTAATAAAGAGGATCCTCAGCCCCACTAGCTCTACTAATTTGCTCCCAATTGAGACCATCATCAAACATGTCATCATCTTCAACCACTTCATCATCTTCACCGACAAACCACTCGTTGTCATCATCAATATCAGGCAAGGAGATAGGATCAATTGTGTCTCGAAGATTGTATCTTCGTCTCAAGGCTCTATTATACTTCACGAAAACCAAATCATTTAATCGAACTTGAGTCAATCTATTTCTTTTCTTGCTATGAACCTGTCAATGTCAATTTAAAATTTAAATATTACTGAATAAGCGCTAATACAATTTCTAGTATTAACTAATTACCAATTACTAATTACTAATGACTATTTAGTACTTACGTGCTCAAAAAAACTCCAATTTCTCTCGCATCCGGATGCGCTACAAGTGAGGCTCAGAACCTTGATGGCAAATTTCTGTAAATTTGGAGCCCCTTTACCATAAGACCTTCACCACTCATCTATTGAAAGTATTTATTCTCATTAGTAACTATTTCACATTAAATATATAAAATTATCAATGTGTTATTTTAATTATAGTTAAAGTACCTGGTGACATTTTATCTCTTTGTCTTACAGCCATTGGCATCCCAAAATGGCGATCTGCATTCCTATAAGCACTCAACTCAGTGTTGATTTTGTCTTGTATGTCCGCCTCGGGTACCAATCTCTCAATACATTTAAGGAGCCCTTCTGTAACCTCCACATCACTCTCGATGTCTGGATTTGTGTAGTAAAATTCAGGGTTCAAGTAGTAACCTGCTGCGTGTAAAGGCCGATGAAGTTGATCTTCCCACCTCCGATCAATGATTCGATAATAATCACTGTATCTCTCTTCAATGTTATCAAAATTTTTCGCAATCAACTCCTTTGCTCTATCCATTGCCTCGTAGAGATATCCCATGGCAGGTTTTTTCTCACCATCAACAAGTCGTAGAACCTTCACAAGAGGACTAGCAACCTTCAAAGCATCAGTTGCTCCAGTCCAAAATCTAAAATCCATAACAATCCTTGTTGCACGTTTACCTTTTTGCTCCTTTTCCCATTTGCTAGTATTCCAAGCATCTGAGGTGAACATTGCCCTCAAGTTTTTCTTTAGCATTTTAATCCTTGAAAGAGTAAGGAAAGGCCGTGGCAAAGCGAGTTGTTGCGGGTCTTACAAGCTCAAGCTTAGTGAATTTCCTCATCATATTCACTACCCCGGGGCGACTATAGATGTAGCTGTTCAACTTGACAGCCTTTTTAAACACTGACTTGATACTTGGCATTTCAAACAAATCTTCCAAAATCAAGTCCAAGCAATGGGCACACACTGTCCAATACGGATGAGGATATTTTGCCTCCAACAGCGACCCTATGAAAAGGAAAGAATAATCACTTTTAACAAGACTAAAAGAGTATCAATAATTCAATATTCACTATTCAGTTAAAGAAGTAACATTGCAGTGATTCTTACCCGCTAACTTCATATTCGAAGCATTATCCGTTATAACTTGAACCACATTTTCAGGACCAATTTTCTCCACAAAATTACTAACTAGCTCACACATCTTCTCACCAGTCTTGGCATAATCAGAAGCATCAACCGACTCCACAAACATACTTCCTTTGGGACAATTGACAAGAAAATTCACCAATGTTCGCTCCCTCTTGTCTTTCCACCCATCCAACATAATGGAACAACCGTGTTGTATCCATTCTTTTTTGTGGTCTTCCATTGATTTGTTAACCTCATTCACCTCTTTCTTGAGAAAAGGAACTCTCACCTCATGGTAACTTGGACCTTTCATACCCGGACCATGCTTTGCAATTGCATCGATCATCTCTTGAAAACTATCATACTTCACAGCATTAAAAGCAATCCCAACATCATACATCCATCTAGCAATAGCCGAACATGCTCGAGTCCTCAACTCTTTCAACGCCTCCTCATTTTGACCTTTTTGTTGTCTAATATTTTTTGCAGTTTGTTTCCCAGTGCGATTAACAAATAAATCCATCGGCCCTTTATTGTTTGACTTTGCTGTCCTTGACGCGACCTCTCCACTTTCTTTTTCATCCCCAATTTCATAATTTTCATTGTGTTCATCATCATTTTGAGCACGTAATATTTTCTCTATAACTAATTTTTTTTTGATAATGGTAAATGGTTTATTTCATCCTTCACCTCCGCCGGCACTCTATCACAACCCTTTACATTTTTAAATCCTCCAACAATATGTTGTTTCGCTCTAAAAATACCTCCAGAGTATTTTTGATCACAAAAAATACAAGTTGTGGAATTCGTGTTTTTGGGATCTTCCAATTTCACGTACTTCCAAGCTGGATCCTTTCGACCACCACCACTACTACTGAGGGGCGACATTTCTAAGAAAGTACACGATAAAGAAATTATAAAAGGAAACAAAATAACAAAGACTTCAAGATTACAGGCTGGAAGTAAAAAAAAAATTAATTGACAATTTTTAAAGATAATTATTAATTGAGAAAACATTGAAGGAAAGTAGGAAACAAAATCGATGAGCGAGTAATAGAACTTGATTATTTTTTAAAAGTTACAAACTTAAAAGTACGTAACGTAAATAAAGAAAACAGAAAAAGTTAAACTAAGACTCAGTCACTCAAAATCAGTGAACTGAGTAATAGAACTTTAAAAGTTACAAACTTAAAAGACTCGAAGTCTCAGACTGAACTCTGAAGAAAAAAAAAGAAAACAGAAAAAGTGAAACTAAGACTCAAAGACTCGAAGTCTCCTGAAGAAAAAAAAAAGAAAACAGAAAAAGTCAAACACAGAGAAAGGGGAGAAGAGTTTACCTGGAAGTTGGAACTTGGACAGAGACAGACGATGAAGGCAAACGATGAAGAAACCTCGCGAAGAAGAAGACGAAGTCCACAGTACACTCGATGACTCGACACGCTTGAAGTCGGTGTCCGACACCTTCGCGATTCGCCGCCGCCATATTGTGGTATCTCTGGGGTCGTTTGGGGTCGTATGATGTGTTGGGTTATTTTAGGGTTTACTTTATATTTATAGTAAACCCTAAACTATGTCGTTTCATCCTAAATTAGTTTTAAAAAATTAAAAAAACGAAGTGAGCGACTTAGCCGACTTTTTAGCGACTGTCGCCTGGAAAAAAAGCGCCAAAGTCGACGACTTTTCATCGACTTATGCACATCGACTCGCCTAGCCCTCCTGAAGCGCCGAAGCCTCGCCTCGCCTCGCCTGAAATCTCGCCTGAGGCGCCAAAGGCGCTCGCCTTTAACAACTATAGCTGGACTACCTTTGAAAAAGTAGTGAGCAGGATGCCACTTGGGCCAAGTTCAAGTCCTTTGCGAGCTGTACTACCTTTAAAAAGCTAGCGAGCAGAAGCGCAGGTAGGCGCGGTGTACAACTCAACGACGAGTAAACTCGAGCGGGAGCCTTTTGGCGAGCAGAGACATATCATACTCGTCAAAAAGGTGAACACTTGGTCTTAGGTATAATCTAAGAACCCCTCGAACACCAATCCTTTTTCACTAGTGGAGATATGTCTTACTCGCGAAAAAGGCATAATTAAGATAACATGCTCGAACACCAGCCCTTTTTCACGAGCACATATACGTCTTACTCGCGAAAAAAGGCATAATCGAGATAACTAGCTCGAACACCAACCCTTTTTCACGAGTAGAGATACCTCTTACTTGTGAAAAATGGTATAATTGAGATAACATGCTCGAATACCAACATTTTTTCACAAGTAGAGATATGTCTTACTTGCGAAAAAAGGCATAATCGAGATAACAGGCTCGAAAACCAACCATTTTTCACGAGCAGAGATACCTCTTACTTGTGAAAAAAGGGTATAATCGAGATAACAGGCTCAAACACCAACACTTTCTCAGGAGCAGAGATACGTCTTACTCGCGAAAAAAGACATAATCGAGATAACAGGCTCGAATACCAACCCTTTTTCACGAGCAGAGATATGTCTTACTCGCGAAAAAAAGGCATAATTAAGATAACAGGCTCAAACATCAACCCTTTTTCACGAGCAGAGATATGTTTTACTCATGAAAAAAGGCATAATCGAGATAACAGGCTCGAGCGGGGAGCATAAGTATAGGTAGGCGCTGTGTACAACTCAACCGCGAGTAAACTCAAGCAGGAGGACAATATGAAGCTCAGTCGCAAGTAAACTCGAACGGAGAAAATAAGCGTAGGTAGGCACAATGTACAACTCAATCGCGAGTAAACTCGAGCGGGGAGCATAAGCTCAGGCAGGCGCTATGTACAACTCAACCACGAGTAAACTCGAGCGAGAGGACAATATGAAGCTCAGCCGCGAGTAAACTCGAGCGGGGAGCATAAGCGCAGGCAGGCGTTGTGTACATCTCAACCGCGAGTAAACTCGAGCGGGGAGCATAAGCGCAGACAGGCGCTGTGTACAACTCAACAGCGAGTAAACTCAAGCGGGAGGACAATATGAAGCTCAGCCGTGAGTAAACTCGAGCGGGCAGCATAAGCGCACGCAGGCGTTGTGTACAACTCAACCGCGAGTAAACTTGAGGGGGAGGACAATATGAAACTCAGCCGTGAGTAAACTCGAGCGGGGAGCATAAGCGCAGGCAGGCGTTGATCATCTGGTCGTGTGTTTTGCGAGTAGAGAGTGCATGTATGTGTAGAACAAAATCTGAGAAAAGTGTGGCTCGGGCACAATAATAACGTGCTCCTACAAAAATATAGTGTGGCTCTCGGGACAGAGCATATCATGTTTTCCCTTCCTTGGTGTAGCCCCCTACTTTTCGAATGCAAGAGTTCATTTTGAAGTCGAGAAGTATGACTGGTAAATACTGTTTGGTCTCGTAGTGTGTTCGAGCACAGTGGAGCTGTTGGGGAAAGCCTAGGCTTTGTTGACATGTACTTTATACCTGACACCTTAGGAGCATCATTAATGAATCAAATATATTCTCCCACGAAATATAATTGTAACAAGTTTCATGCATTTAATTTATTCAAGCAAGAAAGTAATCATATTTCCACGCTTCACGGCCAAAAAAATAAGTAATATAATTGCTTTGATTAACAAGAAAATAAATCATGTTGTCTCGTGCCCAATGTCAATTGAGTAAATAATTCAAGGTATAATGAACATATTTAATGCAATTTTATATGACATGGATGTTTGTCATAATATCATTTATTGCTCGTCATAATGGGTGATTTAAGCACATTCAATTTACTTTATGCTAAATAGTAAATGTCATGAGTAATTATCCCAAAATTAAATAATTCATTATGTACCTCTCATCCCATAATTATAATCATCAATTGTGTATACATAGGTTAAGCTTGATATCCATTGTTGGGCCCCTATCTAACAGCTTAACCTTTTAGATGAGTTGGTTACTTAACATGGTATCAGAGCTCTGGTTTGGCAAGGTCATGAGTTCGAATCATCCCACTTGCATTTGTTACTCGGAATATTATGGGTGCATGTTGTTACTCTATTTGGTTTGTGATGCCCTTGGTGAGGCATGTTTGTGTATCTCTCCACGTGTGAACGGGTCACACGTGAGGGGGAGTGTTAAGCTTGATATCAATTGTTGGACCCCTATCTAACAGCTTAAGCTTTTAGATGAGTTGGTTACTTAACAATATATATTTTTTATTATTGATTACTTTACACTGCAGGCACAAACATAATAATCGTTAATAACCCGTCAGGAGTATAGCGATCAATAGGAATACAAAAGCAAGCACAAGCGTTTAACATCATATAATTGTGTGAAGCATGGGTTAGTTTCATGTTAATGAGTTGTTGCTCAGTCGAAATAACGCAAGAATCATTTATAGCAATAAGTGTGAGTGAGATGAGTAAATATAAAACTCGCATGTCTAGAATCAAACATGAACAAACTGTGCATATGAATACGTCATGTTATATCATATTTTGATAAATGGGCGAACATTTTTTCTTTTTTCATGCATGGTCGGGGATTATTAAAAATCATAAGACACATAAGGGTAATGACGAATATATGGTAGTGAACGCAAAACATCTTTAACTACATATATCGGTGTAGCTTGCATCATTATAGCGGGTACTTCAACGTAATTTTAACATTTTAATATATAATTACAAATATTACAACAATGTTAATATTGTGTTCTATTTTGCATTTAATTCACATTTAGCATGCTTTTATTATTAGCATATTGATGACGATATAATGGGTATCATTTTAAACTATCTTTCAATGCTGGCGGTTTCAAAGCCAAACAAACGGCCTGCATCCTGGAGTATAAAATATTGCAAAGCAAAACTTATGATCATGTGTGTAAATCAACATAAAATTGAGGGTATAATTGGAAAAGAATACCTGATTGTGAGCATCATGGGTGACATCAGCAGAGAGTATGATTGCAAAATGCCATTATGCACGTCACATCATTTTGGATCACCACACTAGCGCATAAGACAATGGAGTCATCAGTGACCTCAAACAGCGGGTTACAACGCGCTCTAACTCCGATCGGGGTGACTTCGGTGGCGTTGGACTCGTTGCTTCAATGCGCATCCGATGGTGGTGTTACTTCTCTGTTTTCGATTCTCGAAAGTAATTCTGAAACTTCACGGAGTCTCCGGTGTAGCATCACGTAAGATGAACCTCTGTTCACCAACAAATCGGAGGTGAGAATAATAGTACCGATCTCCTTCCGCCCATGCTTCTCGTTGGGAAGAGCCATCTCTGGGCTTAGCCGGTGCGTGATTAGAGGTACCCCCTACAACATCTTTGCTGGCGGTTGTGGGGGTGTTAGAGCTCCAATGATGATGTCTCTGTTTTTCGTGCCGGCTTGCTCGTCTGGCCAAGGCGAATCCACATGTGTCATTTTCGTTCAGTTTGGTGTTGGTTATCATCAAACGTATCAATAACTCGATTCCCGACACCCATTAAATGTATTCATAACTCGATTCCCAACAACGGAACCAGCTGATGTATCCAAAAAAGCATCATACCGGGGGTGCCGAAGGTAGCGGTGGACGTGGGTCGTCCGAGTTGCCGTTCGGCGGCCATGTTGTCGTCGGTGGTGGATATCTGACTATATTATCTGTAAAATAAACACCGTGAGTCGACGGGGAGGGCCCCTGCCAAAAACCCTCCGGTGTGTGATTTTAAATCAGAAAAAAAGAGAGAGAGCCCCCTTCACTATGGACTAGTGGGGTTATTTATATCTGGATGGAATGGCCTAGCTCGTGGACTATCTGCCCTGCCCAAGCCTTCTGACATTATGCAAAATATAATGGGCCATTAGATGAGGTCCACACGCCATTAAATCGGATCCAAAATACGCACATCAAGCGGATTTACAGTTAGTTGGGAAAGAGAATCTGCGTTATTGGTCTCTCATCTGCTTTTTGTGGATGACACATTGGTGTTTTGTGGTGTGGAGACGAGACAATTGGGGTATCTACGGATGGTTCTGTTATTCTTCCAGGCTGCATCAGGTTTGAAGATCAACATCCTTAAGAGTGAGATATTTCGGATGGTGGATTCTGTTTACAGTCTCGCAAACTTTTTTGGTTGTAAGGTTGGTTCCCTCCCGACCTCTTACCTTGGGTTACCTCTTGGGGTGCATTCTACAAATAAAGACATGGAATCCGGTCATTGAAAGTTTCGGATTAGCGGGTTGGAAAAAGTAAATACTTGTCAAAGGGTGGCAGATTGACCCTAGACAAGAGTACGTTATCTAGTTTGCCTATTTACTTCTTGTCTTTATTTGATATTCCAGTTTGAGTGGCCAAGAGATTGGAGAAACTGGAAAGAGATTTCTTGTGGGAGCGCCAAATGGAAGAAAGAAAGTATCATCTGGCGAAGTGGGAGCTAGTCTACTCTAATTTGAAGTATGGAGGTTAGGAAGTTAAAAGACTTAAAGTTTTTAACTTCGCTCTTTTGGGGAAATGGTTGTGGCGTTACTTGACAAAGAAGGGAGCTCTTTGGAGGAAAGTAGTGGTGGCTAAGTACGGGGTTGGGAACCATTTGTGAGAAACGAGGTTCTGTATGGTGTAGGGGTAGGGGTTTGGAAAAACATTAGAAAAAAATGGGATATGGTAAAACGTTTCATCTCTTTCAAGGTGGGTAAAGGGGACTCGGTCAAATTCTGGCGTGATAAGTGGTGTGGGGATTTGGAGTTGCAGCGGGCCTTCCCGTCTCTGTTCCAGCTAGCTGTTGATAAGGAGGAGTTTGTTAGCTCTGTTGTGTTAGTTGACGGTGATCAGTTACTTGGAATCCTAAGGAACATGCAAGACTGGGAGGTTGACACTCTTGGGGCCTTCCTTAAGTTGCTGTACTAGCAAAAGGTAGACATAAATTCTGTACATACCGTCCTGTGGAATGGGAAGAAAGATAAGTCCTTTTCGGTCAAGTCCCTGTACCATCTTTTGGTGACTAGTGATAGGCTCTTTCTAGAGATGTTAAAAGGGTCAAGGGTCGACCTTGTTAAACCGTAACCGAACAGGATTAGGGTCGAGAAAATGTTAACCTATTAGGTTCAGGGCTGGCCCTATAAGGTCACAATACTACATGGTTGGCCCTGTAGCCCTGAGGAGGCGGAAGAAGATCTATACTAACTGGTGTTATATGTGCAAGAGGGATGAAGAAAGTGTGAATCACCTTCTGATTTCACTGCCCTTTCTCAAGGGAGATTTGGAGTCATGCGTTGAGTCTTTTTCAGGTTACTTGGGTGATGATGCCAAACTCGATTAAGGAGCTTCTTTTGTGCTGGACCCTGTATAAATGTAGAAGAAAAAATAGTTTTGGGATGCTGCCCGCTGGCAGTTTGTTGGTCCATTTGGATAGAAAGAAATCGTAGAGCCTTCGAGAACAAGGAGAAGAACTTGGAAGAGATCAAAGATCAGATTATCCAGATGCTGTTCTTTTGGTGTGCGGAGATGATATCACAGGGGTCTAACCCCTTTATTGATTTTGTGGATAATATTTTTGGTAGTTAGTAAGGGTCTGGATGTATATTCCCCGTGTACATAGGACACTTCACCTTCTTTGGAGCCGTAATTTATAAATCTAACTTTACTTATCAAAAAAAAAAGTTGTCGACAAGACAACTATAAATGATACAAATAGTATATTACTTATAAAATAAAATAAAATAAAATGAGAGATACAAATAGTCTTTATTCCACTCTTTCAAAAACAACTCCTCAAAATCCACCAAATCTTAATTATTATTTTTAATAAGTAATGATTAAATTAATAGCATCAAAACAGGAGATGCGGCCTTCGTACACTAGGAGTTTACATCACCAAAAGAATTAGCCAATATCAATATTATTTACACACTCTACAAGAGAAGTGCTAGGACTGGAAGTAGAATGAGCTGCTTCGGAGCACCAAAAATGAAGAGTATGAATCAAAAAATTCTTCAGTTCCGGGATAGACATTTCCTCATTGTCAAAAGCCCTATGGTTTCTTTCCCTCCATATAGTCACCAGAATTTATTTGAGGTCTCCATGGATAAAGGTTGTAGAGTTAATTCAGTATTGTCTATGGAGGATAGAAAACCTATTTGGAACCCCACGTTTAGAAGGAACTTTCGCCAAATCTTAATTAATAATACTCCGTAATAAAAATAAGAAATGATATTATAGCAGTGATAAGATACCAAAAATAAATAAAATATATGAATAACGTGCACACATATTGCATGTGCCTCATTCACTTGTGTTCAATATGAATGAATCTCCCTTTTATAACCTTTGTACAAGTAAAGATAACTACCTGCATCTGTTGAGAAAGAAATTAGGGATGCGTAATTGCTTTGTTTTGGTGAAGCAGTAGTTCTGTAGTCATGTCCTAGTATAGTGGAAATTCCCTTGTCACAACCTAGTAGGTGCATGTGCAATATATATGTGAAAAAATCCAACCTATTCCGATGTTTCTTGCCATGCATTTTAGCACTCCAATCTAAGTAGGCTATGCGAACTTGAAAGTTAAAAGCTCTTACTGTATTGGAATATCTTAGATTCTGTTTGGTGGCTAATAATCCTTTTAGACGAGATTCAAGTAGGATACCTGGGTTTACTTATAAAAAAAAAGTAGGATACCTGGTTTTGAAGCCCAAAATATAATCCTAATTTAGAGAATTTTGGATTCAAGGCACTTTTTGCCTGGTGTTAGTGCAAGATCTTGAATTGACTATTGTACAGTGTCACAGTTGAAATGCAAGGAATGCTTGGGACCTGGAAGGTAAGAACTATGTGAGATGCAGATATCTTACCCAACGCTGTGGCTGCGCCTCCCCCAACCACCTTTGGGATCGTCTCAGTGCTGACGCACACTGTTGGACTCCACAAAAGTGTCTGTTTGACCAGTTTGACTTTTTCAATGAGACAATGACTCAACACACTAGTAGAATTTATTGTGATTTAGAATCACAGGACAGCAGCCATTCAAACTGCTAGAATGGCACTGATACCCTCCTCTTTTCATGACTTTGGTCTTTTACTCGACCAAATTTTATTGGTAATGGCGCGATCAGTGGATGGAGGGCTTAGATGGGGGATATGTTGTTTAATTATCTTACGTTGGTGGGCTTTGGCCTTTGAGGTGTGTTAGTCAGTGGCAGTGGGTATGGAACCTAGATGGTGAACGTACTGGAGACCTGGAGATGGTAAAGTTTGAAATCAAGATTGAAGCTGTGCCTTTGGATCGTAAGAGCACAACCGTGAACAAGAAACCACTCACTGCTGAATACTAGGGCTGTCACATGATCCAAACCACCTCGGGCTCTTCAGTTCGTGTGTAGACAATTCAAGCTCGAGTTCATGAGCTTACTCCTTTATGTAGATGAGCTTGAGCAGGCGAAGCTTGACTTGTTACTTCGCAAGCTAGGCTTGCGACCGGATTGTTCGGGCTCGACTAGGTTGAGATCTTTTAAAGAAATATATATATATATATATATACACACACACACAAGGATTTATTTTCCTTTTGTGAAAATCAGTTGAAATATATTTTTCGAGAAGATGATCGGTCGAAATAAAGATATCAAGTCTAGTTAGTCACAGAAAATAATTTGCCAGTTGTTTTCTCCTGTAATGCCTAATTTACAATCTTTAAGTAGTATAACAAGTGATGTATAGTCACATTATTTTTAAAATTACCCTAATGTATGCTAACTCTTTAAAAAATCAGTAACAGTTGAGGTTTTGAATCAGCCTTTTTTTGATAAGTAAGAGTATTATATATTAGAAGCGTCAAAAAAGGTGACGCATCCTTGTACACTAGGAGTTTACAAAGTAAACTAAAATAAGGAGAGACTATTAACAAAATCTACAAAGGAATAAGGAGGTTTTGAATCAGCCTTCCCCTCTAAATAATTTAATAATTGGAGACTCGTATTTATAAGGTGAACTACACGCCTAACAAACTGTACCAATTTAATTTTTTTTTTTTTTTATAGGTAAGTGTGGCCCTATAGAGATTGGAACCAAAGTCCTCAAAGTCTTTGTCTGAACGCCTTGCCATCTGATATGGAACCAAATCTCTTGATCCACAATTCCGAACAAAACAATTCAGACAGCTATAGGGCTGGTTGCAAACCCTCAAAACAGTCCACAATAAAGGAATTAAACAAACCAAAAAAAAAAAAGATAAATCAGAAAAAAAAAGATAAATAGGACTCACCAGTTAGGCTTTACTCACCCAAAGTAAATAAATCCGTTTGATTACTTCACTCTAGGCTTCACTCACCAAGGTAGAAGAAATCGGCAAAGAAACACAACCGTGTTCTTGAAGGCTTTGTTTTTCTCAAACGTGTAATCTGCCTTATTCATGGAAAAGGAATGCCTTATAAAGGCTACAAGGATTTAAACCCCAAACTAACTTACCAAAACTTAAAGGAAATCCCATCATATTAGGAAAGTAAAAGTCCTAAATTAATAATCCTAATTACAGCAGATTTTTATTTAAAATAAAAACTCTAACTACTTGAGTCCTTGAATGGCTTGGACCGTCCCTCTTTGCACACGGCTGCCACCAGTGGGTTTCCACCTTGCATGCCGACCCATGCAACCCTTGTTGGATCGAAGTTGGTTCCCCCTTTCCAAGAGCAAAACTGGTTAACCTCCCCAAGCCCCTTCCTGCCGTGGCCCATGTTGATCACTTCTCCCATGCAATCGTTCCCCTCCAAATCTTGGCCGAGCCCAAGCTTTGCAGCCCCGAACCATGTGACCGCACTCTCCTTAGCTATCTCTAATCCAACCTTCCTTCTGCTACTTGTAAGTCCATAATCGTCTCGAGCCCACATAGCATTGTCACTCCAGCCCATACCTTCCTTTCCTCCCTTATCCAGCTCGGTTCTATCCCCCCTATCAACTTCCCTTTGGCTAAGGGTGCAACCTTCATTGACTGTTCTTGGACCTACTTCTACTTCCTCTACGGAGTTGTTGACCTTTGCTACCACTTGATACGGGACCAAATCTCTCGATCCGCAATACCGAACAAAACAATTCGGACTGCTATAGGGCTGGTCACAAACCCTCAAAACAGTCCACAATAAAGGAATTAAACAAACAAAAAAAAAAGATAAATCAGACTCACCAGTTAGGCTTCACTCACCCAACGTAAAGAAATCTGTTTGATACGGGTAGAGAGGTCAACAACTCCGTAGAGGAAGTAGGTCCAACTGTCCAAGGACACTCGATGAAGGTTGCACCCTTAGCCAAAGGGAAGTTGATAGGGGGGATAGAACCAGATCTCTACCCGTATCAAAAACAGGACCAAATCTCCCACCCCTTGGGGGTTGGAGACTCATATTTATAAGTAAATTGATAATTATTTCGTCATTAGTTGATTTTGCATTTGCTGACATTTGTTTACTAAAACATTTGGGGAGAACCTCAAGGGTTTTCAAGCAGATTAAACTAGAACACTCCTAATAAAAACTGGAATGAGTACATCCAAGTATCAGTAACTCAACTAAAAGGGGCATTTCAAACAAAAGAGAGAGGAAACGAGAATGCATTTCAAAGCCACAACCCTCTGGTATCAGGTATGTGAACAATTAGGTTAACTTAGGATTGAGCTCAAGCTTACAGCTCGGAAATAAGCTTGCAAGCCATTTTCGGACACTAGGATTTCAAACCAGCCAATCCGACGCTCCATCTCTGAAGCTCAGTCAAGCTTGACTTCCCAAAGTTTGAGAGTCTTGCCGGTGTTGGTGATCCTCATGAGGGAGGCTGGTGATTGGACCTTGGCCTTATCTTCCTTTTCTTTCTTTTTTTATTTTTGGCTTTTGGGTGATTGGCATTTGGCGATATGATTTACATTGTTCTAGGTAAAGACAAGGGTCTTCGGATACATGAATAAGTAGTTGAGCTATCATTTAAAGACACAATTTCATGAAACCTAGCAGATATGGCTGTGAAGCCAAACCAGAGGCAGTTTTTTTTTTAGTTTTTATTTTTTACTATTATTATTATTATTTTGTGTGGGAGCGAGAGGGTGTGGAGCATAGAGCATTAGAATTCATCCATTCAGGAACTTGTTAAAATATGTATCCGTGCTCGGTAGGAACAAAAAAGAAAAAGTGCAAGTCTAGTTTGCACACACCAACTGAATTGTGATATTGTACAAAAATTCAATTATGTGAATCATGATTAAATTGAAACTGTATGATTCTCAGAATGGTTGGATATATCATATATGTATAAAAGTGTTTTGGTACGCAATAATCTCAATTCATCTTCATGCGATTTGAAATATTATGGAATGAAATTTGTACACTACAATGGCATGGAATTGATCATTTTTGCGTACCAAAAAAGCACATAAAAGTTTGATCCTTAGGCACACACCCAAGAAAACAAATAATCTGTATTGGCACGAGGTATCTTGATCTGATTTTTGCTTCTTCCCAGGTTGTAACGAGTATTGCAGACCCTAATGCCAACATTATATTTGGGGTAGTTGTGGATGATAAGTACGCTGGGGAGATCCGCGTGACCCTTGTTGCGACTGGTTTTGCACAGTCATTTCAGAGTCTCTTAACTGGCAAGAAAGCAAAACTGGATGTTAGAAGGACAGTATATCAAGAACACACAAGACCATCTGTACTCCTGTCATCACAATCAGCAACTACATCTTGTAGGAGATCATCTGTACCCCTGTTGTCATCTACACCAGCAACTCCAACAAGGAAGCTATTTTGATCAACTCTTTTTCCCTTCTCAGTTTTGTTCTCTTTTTATTCATATAGGTTTAACTGTGGGCTCTTCCTTTGTTCCTCTGGTCTCCTTCGGTAAGGGGTCCATTGAATTCGTCTGTTTAATTATTTTCAGTGATTTATATCAAGTGTCTTCCTTATGTTTTCATTCATGTTCTTCCTTGTCTCCTATTTTCCTTCTTTCATGTTGCATCTCTGGAAGTAAGTGTCATTTAACTTGTTACATACTAGGAGTGCCTTTTTAGTTTTAGTTTGGCAAACAATAAGGATGTTGATTTGTTGGTCGTTTTAGCATTACACACACGAATGTCCTTTATGTTCACCTTATGGTATTGTGAAAGATCAATAGTAGCTAGAATTCAAGGAATTTGTCGATGTAGTTCATGATGTAGCTACACCCAGAAGTGCATTGACCAGAAAATCAAATATATTAACAACAAAAGTCTTAAGTTTAGTAAAGCAATAATAAAACAGAGATTTATCAAACAATCTACAAGCTATGCTTGTAATTTCAGTCTCATGCCCATAAAGGATTTCATTAAAAGAATTATAAGTTTTTTAAATACAAATATGAAATCACCAAAATTATAAACATCTCACAAGACAAAAAGTTTGGAGAGGAAAATCCACAAAACTAAGGTATAGAAAACGTGTGATTAAAAAATAAGCTTCCTAACAACTTAGGAAAGTAAACGGCAAAAATAGTCAATGCAGCTCGTGATGAAGCTGCATCTAGATTCTGAAAAGCTCTCAGTTTCTTCTTTCTTTATTTCTGCGTGTATTCAGCATGTACGTGATCTTCATATTTATATTTGCTTGAAGTAGAATCTTACATAAATAGGAAAACCAAAGATTCCAAGGAAATAAAGGATTAAAAAATAAATCAATTAGTTTCCAAATATAGTTTTCTAATTTAAGTCAATAAATTTATCATAAGATTTTATCGATTTAATTAAGGACTCTTAAGAGCTTTTTAGAAGTATTTAATTATGGTAACACTTACCATAGCTTTAGAACAAATAAAGTAGTAAATATGGTAAATACTTCTCATATCTTTTGGACCAAGAAAGGACATAACAATAAATTCAATGGAGTAAAATAGGCTGACCCTATTTTACCCTTACATGTTGCAACTCAATTTTTTTTTTGATAAAGTGAAACAATAATACAAGTAATTGCGACAACATATTGGGACGTGATTATAAGTTCGGTGAATTTAATAATTTAATTCAAAAGGAGAGATTTATTTGGAACAAAAATTTTGAAAACAGGACACTCATTTAGCACAATTCCGTGCTTTTCTTTTTTCACAATATCATGTGATCCCGATTCCCGAGTTTATTTGAGTCAAATTCTTCTGGATAAGGTAGAATAACCTTTCAGTTGTCGATCCTGAGGGATCCATGTTCGGAATGAACAGACAAATGGATGCGTATAGAATTTATATCAGTACCCAATTTCAACAAGATACAAGACAACTCATATACATGTACTAAAGCATGCCGAGTTGGGGGGAATGGGTTCCGTAATTGATATTGTACTGTAATTACTTAATTTTCTTTTCAAATAAATAATTAAATAATATGATATTATTAAGTAATCACAGGAAGATGGACAATTCAAGTGAAGGTACAAAGGAAAGCATGTTTTCACCAAATAATTCAGATAGCAAAGGAAACAAGTCTCCGGCACCCATTTCGGTCTTCCATGCCTGAGACAGAGTGATTGACGGCATTTGAGCTTGAGTACCAACCTTGTCCCTTCTGCCACTGCTCCCAGGCATCTTCTCAGTTGCCACTGGCACTGGCCTAGAAATTGCAGACAGACGGGCATCAGAACCACCAAGAGCAATTGAATATCCACCAGCCGCTCCTTGGATGTTTACTGGCAATGGATTCGCACCGATTGAACCATCTGTGGTTACCCTTTTAAGCGGTGGCTGCTGCGTCATCTCGTCCATGGTTGCTTTTCGTTTATCTTCACATTAGAAGGAGCAAGAGGATGAGCATTTATGCACTGAAATATTGCTTACAAGTGCTTGTTAATACTATGTTAATTGTGAAAAACAATATGTAATTGCCATTTGAGAAAGATTCATGCATGACTGAGAAAGATAGGTGAGTTTCAAATCGAGACAATGATATACCAATAGGCAATAGATACAATCATATAAGCATATAACCAAAAGACGAGTTGGCTTTTACATATTTGGCTTGATCATCAACTGTTGTAGTTATAAAGCTACTCCATTGGGAAAATATGAAAAACTGGAGGGGTGTTAATATAGATAATAATAAAGGTTAATCACAAAGGTTGCTGCCAAATAACAGCAAATGTATCCACAAGGACACCTGAAATGTTATTTGGCAGCAACCTTTGTGATTAACTTGACTTAGATTCCACTTTTGAATTCCCCACCCAAAATTTTAAAAAAAAATTACAAAAATGAATAGATGAGTGGGTACAAACAGTTTCAAATAGTTCCTAAAGCCAAGAAAGAAGGCTGATCATACTTGAAGCAAATAATTAACCATCTAAAATACCCATATTAGTTGATACAGGCAAAAATTAATTAAAACGGGGTGATATAGCTGGCCTTCATATTCAACAGTCTGTGGTGCTTACTGAATCTGTATGACTGCACCGAACACACTATTCTACAAACACGTACACATTCACACATGTACGCTAGAAGAAGTGCCCGCACGCAATGCATGTGGATTAACTCCCATAATTTTTGCATAAGTTTGCATATTTGAAATTCTGTAAGGTGACATTGATCCCTAAGTCGAGCATATCTGGGATATCTGGGGAAGGGCATGACTTTGCCCTTGGTGCTAAACTCTTCCTTTTACATTTCTTTCTGCAATACTTTTATTATGACTGCATTAGCTCAACTATTTCAATATAATAGGGAAAAAGTGGTAAAATAAAGATGAAGACTCTATAAAACATTTTGGATCCAGTGGGGCCTCGCAACACTCCTTTCTTGCACTTTTCCGTTTTCCCCTACAAAAGGGAAAATGAGAATGAAAGGGTGATGTATTCTCATATCCTGGTATCCCCTAAAAAATGGATAACTTGATGCGGGAAACCCAAAGTTCCCATATTGGATCAAAAATCCACTAAAGTCAACCGAGGCGTATTCCAACGCGCTATTTTAGACAGCACTCCTCTCGCACTTTTAATTTCGTTTTCCCCTAAACAAGGGAGAATGGAATTAGAGCAGTGGTATCCCGCATCCGCACGTACGCGCACCCCTATCCAAGGGCGCGCGGGGCGCGGACGCAGCCCGGGCGACCCACACTCTCGTAGGACAATTGCAGTCCAATATGGACTTTAAATACGTCACACATCAAACCCAACATATCTTGAGCGCAAATGGACTCTCGTAGGACAATTGCCCAAGTCCATAACACAAAACACATAAACATATTAAACATAACGCTTAGCACGTAATTAATCATGCTAATGCACCCTAATGCACAATTAATAAAATATGAAATTCATGGGTGTTACAGGACCAATCAGCCTAGTGGGCAGAGCTAGCAAGACATCCGAGTAGAGAATCGTTTATATCCCGTCTAAGCATGGTCGAGCCTCGACCTTGCATGCCCGACCAAGGGGTGATGCCCGAGAATCATACTTATCATCATCAGACTTGCATCACATAGTCGGGTAGAGTCATGCTCGCCCAATCAAGTATTGAGCAATGGAATCTCAGAGGCTTGCTCTCCAAGACAGGTCAAAGATTTCCTTATCCGAGCAGAACACTTGTCTTATCTATTTCGACATTCTCACGGCCAGCCGCCTACCACGCCTATAATTTAGGAGTTTTCTCCTCGATCTACTAGTTAACTATGGATGTGAATCCTAGACGGATTCTATGACATTTGGGGCATATAAATATCCCTCCACAAACCCTAAACAAGGTACGTACACTTTCTTGAGCCTCAAACCTCTGTCAAATTCTCTTTTGACTCACATGATACTTACTCTCACGCCAGAGTGGTTTCGTGAGGTCAAGTCTTGCATTCCCCTTAAGGTGTTTTTGTGATCTTAGACATGTTCCTTAAGGTGTTTTCGTGTTCTTAGATATGTTCAAGGAAGTAGATCAATACATACAATCAAGTCCAGATATCCTACGCATTAATCAGACGGCCCAAGCTAGATTTTGTCACATCAGATTGAATTAGACTGTTGAGAATATTAACATGATTAATTATATAAAACCATTTTGTGCATATTCCCTTTTATAATGGATTTTCTTATACCCATTACTTAAGTCTTAATAGATTGCCTATAAACTTATTTGTTAGTAGACTACGTGCTACATACTAGAATGCAACTTTATTTGGACTGTTCAAAAGTTGAAAACAGGAAGCTGAAAGCTGGAAAGTTGAAAGCTGGAAAGCAGGAAGCTAAAAGCTGGGAAGTTGAAAGCTGGAAAACTAAAAGCTAAAATGCTGGAAGTAGGAAACTGATATCACTGTAGCTGTTGAAATTACTGTGGCAGCTGAAGGCACTGTAGGAGATGAAGATACTGTAGCGGCCGAAGTTACTGTAGTCGTGGCAAGCTGTTGATGGTTACTGTAGCAACTGATGTCAAAACTTTCACTTTAAAGTAAAAGTGAAAAAAGTTACATAAGCCTTGAATTCAAGATCAACTTTACATGTGTCACTTAAAGGGAGTTTTTATATTTCCTTGATTCTTTATTTCCCATACTATTCCTAGAATATTTTTTGTCATCGCCTTAAATGCTCTACAATCTAATATATCAACTAGCCAGCCACCCTCTTTAATATATCATACTAGAGATATCTACTCTCCTGATTTTATGCAAGAAGATATATAATCACTCTCTTTATGAACGTATATTCTTATACTATGTGATATTTTCTGTTTCTCAACCTCTTCAAAAATCTCGGTGCATTCAATTGAAAAGATCTGATCAGCATTTCTTTGATGAGATTTAAAATTCAATATTGCTCTCCAACGGATCCAAACACAAGACTTCTATTTTAAGATGATGATGACGAGGATTGAAGGGGTGAATAGCTGGACCGAAACATTTCTCATATCCCTTAAAGCAAATCTTTCTTAAATGTTCGAGTTCTCAAAGTGGTTGAAGATATCATTCATTACTTACGTAATATTCCTTATTTGATATGCTTTAACCCAGGACTGGACACTCAACATATCCCTTCAAACAATTTTTTCTTTGATGTGTTCTAGTCCTCAAACAATTACTAGATACTATTTCACTTATTATTCCTTTTTATTATTTGTTTAGACAATCATTGTATTCTTCCATATTTCTTCCTAATCTTAAAAGAATACTTGACTGTTGCACGAGTATGATTGTGAGCAATCATACTCTTCAAACACTTGTTTTTGTTGTACACAAATATGTTAGTAATCACTTAGAATTTCAATATATTTAGTGCACTTCAAAATCCAAATTTGACCAACTTGGTAGTGGACGTATCAGTTTTAACAATGTGAACCACTCCAAATACTTTGTTCTGCTCCATGTTGTTTGTACTATTCATACACTTAAGCAGCTTATATCTACTTAAGTGTTTAACAGTTACATTCTTGAATTATTTACATAGTTGATCTTATATATTGTACTTCAATTCAGTCTCTATACTTAAGTGATCAAAAGAAAATCAAATCAAATTGTTTTACTTTCAACAACTGTTAGCCAAACTGTTTTACGTTCAGCAGATGCTACTTGCTAATTTTACATCATCTGCTGAAAAACTTATATTTTCTGCTGCAACTTTTAAAGGTTTTCAAAATAACCTTCAAAATTTTTAAAAGGCTATTCACCCCCCTCTAGCCTTATTTCATTGCCAACTGGACTTACATAGTCTTTTAATATACAAAACATATATAATTTTTTCGATGAAAGAATATTGATTTCATGTTTTTGCTAAGAATTTGAGACATATAAATATGAAATATGACTGATAATTGATTTCTTCTATTCTAGAATTATACTTTTTTATTACACAGCTTAAAGAAAAATATATATTTTTGGTCTACTTTACTTTCTTTCATTTTTGCTTAAATCAAGAACTTAATCACAAGTGCAATATGAAAATGTTTGTTACTCTTAACATCTTTAGTTTCATTTGTATATATCTTAACTTTACTGTTTATATAGGCATGTCTTCTTTCTATTGAATTATGAGTTAAGGCATAAAAACATTTCTTTTTTCAGGCAATGATTCACTAAGGCTCGTCAAGTGTAGCCTTTTCAATACGCTATCGTTGAAATCACAATTCTTTTTGGAATGCATTTTTTTCTTATAATAAATGTGTGGTAAATCAGAAATAGATTGTCTTTGTCTGCAATAACAATATTACCCTTTTGAAAAGCATAACAAGGGCTATTATTTTATTCATTTACAAATATTACAATATATAGTGTCATTTAAAAGAAAATTTATTTTTTTCCTTTAAAATATATTTTTTCCATCTCTCTCTCTGGCATGGTTCTAATGCCGAAGGTTATGGTACTTTGTTTAGTATCATTTAAAAGAAAATATAATTATTGCGTTGAAAACATCAACACCATTTTCCCACAAAGTTGTGATTCTTTAGACTCCGTAGTCATATATTTTGTTCCTCTATGTTTTGGCGCCAAACATTGCAACCACACAAGCAAATCAACCATACTATAAAACCTCGACCCTTCTCATACATCATTTACCTTGAAGCTGAGCTAATATGAACGAGAGATTGAGTGTAATAGGTAAAGTTGATTTGCATGACCCTTGTTTTAGATTCGAATCTCCCTGTTTACACTTTCAAGAGACTGAACAATTTGTAAATTGCAAGACTACTTGTGGCCCTTAAAAGGACAGTAGTTGTAAGTCCAGTAGGTAACGAGTTAAGGATAGAGGAGGGTGAATAGTTTTTTAAAAACTTTTAGAGTTATTTTGAAAACCTTCCAAACTAGTAGCGGAAAGAATGAGTTATTAGCTGATAGACAAATTGTTCTATCAGCTGATGAACAAAAATATTATGTGTCAGCTTGTTGACACAAGTTTAAGTAGTAAAGGTCTTCAGCAGATCACTCAATATAAGAAATGAACTGAAAGACAATAAATAAAACAATTAAGTAAATGATTTAAGAATGTAACTGACTGACACTTAAGTAGATGGAAGTTGCTTAAGTGTTAGAAACAGTTCAATCAGCTGGAAGATAAAAGACAGAGAATTTAGGAGTGATTCACAGTATAAACTGTTACGTCCACTACCAAGTTGGTCAATTTTGGATTTTTGAAGTGCACTAAATATTATTGAAATTTCTAAGTGGTCACTAATGGATTTGTGTACAACAAAAACCAGTGTTTGAGAAGTATTATTGGGAAACAATCAAACTCGTGCAACAATCAAAGTATTCCTTACAGAATAGGAAGAAGTATTGATTTGAATACAATGATTGTCTAAACAAGAAATATAAAAGAATAAGAAGTGAAAGATTATCTAGCAAGTGTTTGAAGACTGGAACACATCAAGGAAAGAATAGCTTGAAGAAATATGTTGAGTGTCCAATCCTGGGTTAAAACAAATCAAAGAGAGAATATCATGTGAGTAATGAATGATAGCTTCAACCATTTTATCCTTTGTTCTATATATCTTCCACACCCTTCAATTCTTGCTTCAAGGTTTATTTAAAGAGATCTTGAAATAATAGTCAGTTGGGAAGAGAAGGGATGATCTTTGAATAATGATGATGAAATCTTTCTTTTATTACACAGAGATCTTGTAGAGGATTTTGGATGATATCTCATAACATAAGATAATAAATAGGGTGGTTAGTTAGAAGACATAAAATACTGTAAAACATTTAAGAAAGACATAAAAAGTCATCATATGAATAAATTATGTGTTTGAAATATGATGGCCAGATAATAATTAATTATCCGCACGTGCAAGCCAAGTTTTCAATATGATACTGTTTGAAATCCTTTAACAAAAGTTTGAAAACTTAAAGTCTTTAAATATTTTTAGAGCAATATTCCAACGGTGTACAGTGTTTCAACAGATAGAGAGTTTTAAACATTTAAGCGGATGCTGTGTAGCGCCCGAGAATTTTCTTGCATTTATTATGACATTTATTTGTTAATCACGAATTGATTAATGTTAAACTTGTAATGCTAGCATGTTAGTCATATAATATTTTGACTTGGGTTTTGAGTTCTAATGAGAACTTGGTCATATCATGAGTTGGACTTGTACAATAGCATATTTGGAGTCCGATTGTGTTATTTATGTGTTTTGCATTATTTGTGTGTTTTGGGTTGTGGACTTGGGTAATTGCTCTACGAGAGTCCATTTGAGCTCAAGATATGTTGGGCTTAATGTGTGTCGTGATTAAAGTCTGTATTGGATTTTGGTTATGTTAATTATGATTTTTAACGTTGGAATAGGAAATGACACGTTAAAATTAGAAGATATATATTTTCGGCTAGATTGACCCGAAGTATATCGTACGTTACGTGTTTCTTTTTATATTGTTAAATTATATTCTTATTTTAAACTTGACTAATTAACAATGATAGTTAATGTTTAATTGGGTCAAATTAGTGATTAAATTGGTTTGACTTTTGACCCACCAATAATATTTACACCTTAAAATGACTAGGCATTTATTTGGTTATTTTATTGTTTCAAAGTGACTATTAACTTAGATTTTGGTTTTGGCCGGATTTCATCTTTTAAGTCTAACAACAAGTTTTAGTTTCCTTCTTTTTTTGTTTTAATTGGTGGTCGGTGGTGGACCATCGACCACTTTGCCTTTTCAACATGAATTGAGAATGAAAGACTTCATTTCTCTCTTTTCTCTTCATTCGACGCGTCCACTGCGTTTAACCGAGGGTTTGGATTCCAAGCTTGGTTTATTAACAAAATATTACATGTTTTTAATTCTGACTCCGCTGGGGTGTTCTATGTGTTGAGGGCTATATTTACACATGAATATTTTGTATTTTTATCGATATTTTTCGATAGAGGTAAGTTACTATCCTATTCCCTTTGTATGTAGAATTGACATACATGTACTTTGGGCTACCCCCACGTGATTTATTTTGAATTTAGAGTAAAAATACTCTTGTTATTAATTATTGAATATTTGAACTGATATGTGTATTTAAATGCTTGTGATTATTACTTTGGCTGAATTAATTATTGGTGAGATTGTATTGGGACGAATCCTGCAAATCGCAGTGATGTCCGGAATTTATAAATAATAAAGAAATGACTCAACGAAGTCGATTTAGGAATAATAAAATATAATAAGTGTTGTAATGAGTTCCTACGATATTGGGGAATATTTTGGGTTTTATATTTTATATGAAATATCATATATGTGTTAATTGTGTTTAAGCAAATAAATGCTTCCGTGTGTATTTTAAGCAAATAGATGCTTATGTGTTTTAATTCAAGCAAATAAGCATGCTTGTATGTGCGTCGAGCCCCCATACTTGGGACTCGATGGTTGTGTTTAATTGCGAGTAAACAACTACTTGTGCATCACATTGAGTCCAGCTGACATATGTGGTTGTGTCGACAAAGGGACGACAGTAGTCTTTACGAGAGTTAAATCTCGTGATCGCTACGGGTCGTTGCATGGGTCTCACCCTTGTTATTGGCCGTGACAAGGATGTAGCCTTGTCAAAGCAATTCGCATGACAAACAGAAGGCTAGACTCTTGGATAAAACTCGGGATAACGAGACTCTTGATTAAGTCTCAAGGTCATTGGTTCTGGATACTATTGGAGTTCAGACATGATTTCAGCATGTGTACTGCAATAGCAACTCAACTACGACTCCTGGGTAAAACTCTGGGTAATGAAACTCTTGTTTAAGTCCCAAGGTCGGTGTTTTCTAGATATTATTGGGTTCAAACATGGCTTTGGTTTTCAGCTCTGGATACTATCAGATTTAGACATTATATTATATGTATCGTGACAACAACATATCTACAATGTTCCTCTGGATTTCTGGTGGAGTTATATATGTGTATTGCTTCAGTAGCACAACTACAGTGTTTTACAGCAGGACAAGTCAAAAGCTCTCTTGCAGATTCAACTCAGATACAAGTCAGATTGAGATATTGATTTATATCCTGACTATGTGTTTATATTACGTTGAGTCAATGTAAATTATAACATGATCAACGTGAATTATGTGCAAGTATATGAATTGTTATACTTGATATATTGTGTATTGTGTATTATTTATTGGTTATATGTGCATAACAGCATGCCATATAGATCACGTAGTAACTTACTGAGTTTATCACTCACCACGTTCCTTTTGTTTTCCTTAGATCTCAATCAGCTAGAAAGTACGCGGTGAGGTCGGCGAGAAATTAGACGTTGACAGTCTTTGGTGTGCAGCATTTCAGGACGCAATATTGTGTTTTGTGAGGACAATGGGTTTATAGGAGAGTTATGTAAACTCTTCCTTGGGTTTGTGTTTAGTATAACATTATTTATTTGTTGTCGACGTGTAACGTCATGCTTGTGTATATAATGTTATTGGTTGGTTGGCTTTAGAGCCTTGTGTTAGTCGGAGCAATGGCTCGTTGACTTTGTTATTTGTTTTCTCGATCTTTTTAGAGCCGTGATGTTTTAATTATCATAGCAAGGATTATTGTGTTTTAATCAGGTTTTTATTTAGCCCACTTTTAGCAAGGGCTTTACACGTGTTTTATTTTGAACTAATGTGTTTGGTTTTGTTGTTACACGCTTGACCTAGATTTCGTATAGAGATTTTGGGTCGGGTCGTGTCATGCTGTCACTATGTTTAATGACTAAGTTTAAAGTAGATAAAAGTATTTTAATTAAGGAAAGCTACATAACGAAGTCTAGGTGGTATATGTTGTATAAATGGGTATCTATCTGCTGAAGGTTTCAGCAGATAGGATAGACTTGATACAAGTCTAAGTAAAATAGCCTAAGAGTTTTAGCAACCTATATTTTAAACTAGCTGTTTTAACTTAATGGTTTTAAGTAAATTTAAGGCATACACGTTTCTACAGTAACCTACTCTCCACTTTGATCTCAGAATAAAACAATCTATCCCACTCTTACATTTTATTTTATTTTTGATAGGTAAGTATGACTCTTTGTTGTATGGGAATTAGAACAAAACTTCGAGATGTGTTGTTGAGTGACATTGCCAGGGTGGGAGAGATGCTCTAACGTTTTCTTTTTACATTTTGAGGTCTTTATGTGAGTACTCTTACATTTTCTTTTTGGGTGAAGAACATGTCGATCCGCTTTCAATCATTTTCAACCTCTACAGTACCCTCTTTTTTTAACTGGAAAAAGGCGTTTTGGGGCGAAAAGAATATTACTCCCTTCGTTTTCAAAATATTATCTGGGTTGATCCGGCACATCGTTTAAAAAAATGAATTAACTGTATCATAAATATTGGTGAAGTGTGTGGTTTCTTTTAATGCCTTTGAGTATGTGGCCATAGTTAAATTATGTAGAAAATATAAGGGTAGAGTGATAAAAGTGTTTTCCTAAAAAAGAAAGTTTTGAAAGAAGACAATTATTTAAAAAGAGACGAAAAAAGAAAGGTAGACAATAATTTGAAAATTGAGGGAGTATGTCATTACTGAAAGGAAAACATGCGTGCATCAGGCACGCGGTGCATTGCAAATACAAATCTAGTGCATCGCAATTCCAACTTGTACATTACAATGTATCAATGTTTGCATTGCAAATCAAAACCATGCATCGCTATTTTTTGCACACCATATTTGGTGAGTGAGTGGTGTGTGCAGTGCAAGTATTTAAGGTTTGTACACAAATAGGCTGTGGTTCCCGACAAGCTCAAAAGGGCAGAGGCCGGGTTATGGGATTTTCCTTCTCCCTATCAATCGAGATCTCATGCGAAAGTTTATCCAGACTAAAGTCACTATGTTGGTGTTGATCATATCCAATGTGAAGGAGTACTCGTACTTCTCACTTAACTTACAGACTGCTTCACTCTAATTATTTAAGTACTTTGCATCAAAGGTTTCTTACCTTTTTGCTACGGATTCCTTTTCCATCAGTAAGAGTCTACAAAATCATCGTGGTTCAAAATCATGCATCGTAATTTTAAAATCATGCATTATGATTCCAAATCATACATCACGATTCAAAAATCATGAATCGCGAATCCAAATAAATGCATCGCGATTAATTTTTTGTGCATCGAGATTCAAATTTTGTCCAAGAACCAACAAGTTATTTCTCAAGCATTTCATCAAACAATTTACATGCATAAAAACATTCACACTAAGTGAATTATTTCGAATCACCAAAACAAAAACAAAAACGAGGTATGAATCTCTTTCTAAGAATTAATTACATCCCAAGACCTAATGATTTGTTTGTTGAGATCATTCTTTTGATCGTTGTTCATTATTAGCCAATGTCGGGTTTATGGAAATCAAAAGAAAAGCGAAACATACTTTTAAACGAATTCATATTGAAGATTGAAGATGCACAGTAATCGGCAAGGTGAAGAGCTCAAGTTGGAAGAGGAGTTTCTTCAACAATTCATTCGGTTCTAATACAACGCTATTTGTTATTGGGGGACATTTAAAAGTAATATTATAAAAGTGAGCTTTAGCTGTTATAAAAAAAATATATTGCAAAGTGGACCGGTGTGTAATTTATCCTTTCTTATACAACATCATACAATTCCAATCTCGAAGGTAACCCTTTGTTGCTATAAGTTATAAATTTTTAACAGAATCGAATCTCAGCATGAGATGGAGGATATCTTGATGCCCAGAAAAGAGAAATAACTAGAATTAACTTCTATTGATTAGTTTTGACCGTCTTTTGAGTCAAACAGAGGACAACACATTTAGACCCATCTCCACCTAATGCAAGGTCCACAAGCAAGTTTACCATTAATCCAACTCTTACAGCACCAATAAGACAATTTTCCATTCATTGGATGCAAAAATATAACCACGTGCACTTTACAAGATTTGTTTAAGTTAGCAACAAAACACATCCTTGCACAAACACCCGTTCGAATTTTACATTAAAACCAAAAAAAATGTGGAACGACCGCTTCTCACCAACACAATATATGATTTCAGTTTATCAATGTTCGTGTTACAAATATTTTACCAGCAACCATGCAGTGACAGCCAGAATAATAATTGCAACAACTGCTAACAGCAGGCACATGCAGGAGCAACCACCCTTTGTTCGTTTGTTCAGAATAGCTAGGTTCCTCTGTACTCGCTGTAATCATAGTGCAACAAAGAATATTGTAAATTTGTAGCCTGAAAGATCTACTAGGAGGAAGAGAACTAAAACAGCACAAATGAGTAGATATCATCAGTAAAATCAAAATTTTATTATACATGCTTAACCTCTGGGACAAATGAACATTCTTCGTGTGTTTTTTTAAATGAGAGATAAGTTTGGCCCTTTTTTTTTTTTTGGATAGGTAAGTGTCCCCCCTTGTTGGTATAGGGATTGGAACCAAAGATCTCATGGTTTTTGCCTGAGTGTCAAACCAACTCTCCTTGGGGTCAATAAGTTTGACCCCTTGGTATGGGGATTGGAATCAAGGACCTCAAGGTGTTTGCCTTGAGTGCCCTTGCCATCTCTCCCACCCCTTGGGGTTATGAACATTCTTCTTTATCTTGGATTGTTCATCAAAGTAGTCACATGGAAGCAAACAATCAGAGGAAGAGTTCATGCTAACCCTAATGTTGTTGAGCTACATCAGATTGTTCCATTAGGTTGTTAAACTTTAGCTTCTCAAGTCTAAGAAGTTTGTTTTACCTTTGCTTTAGCCTCCCAGTTATAAGAGGATTTCAGTGATTAGACTTTGAGGTGAAAGATCTTCTAGAAAGCACAGATTTTCCTAACCTTCTTTTGAGCTTTGATGACAAATTTTGTTGTTGTTGTTGGTGGTGTATACCAGTTAAGTTGAAAGGAAAGTTTTATTGGACACCTGCACTACTATATGGAACCGAATGTTGGGCAACAAAGAAAAAAAATGTTAACCTGAAATGCAAATCCTAACATGAATATGTGGTAAAACTAGAAAAGATAGGTTTCGTAATGAACAAATTCGTGAAACAATAAAAGTTGGCCCAGAGAAAATAGCCTACAAGATGGTTTGGACACATACAACATAGACCAATTAGTGCACCCATTAGAAAATATGAGTGTATTAACATCAACCAGACTAGAAGAAGGGGAGGGGGAAAACCAAAACTAGCATGGACATCCGTGATAAAGAGAGAATCGAAGGAGTGTGGTGTCTGTGACCTTGCTTTGGACCGAAATGAATGGAGGAAAAAGATTCACGTAGCCAACCCAAAGTAATTGGGAAAAAGGCTGAATTGAGTTGAGTTGGTATTTATCGGTACAACTTAACTACAACTATAGATATGCATAATACATAATTTCAAAGATATTGAGGAATTTCCATGAGGAGATCATGTGCCAGCTTCGAATTGCGGTCTTCTAGAAAGGTACTTTTATGGAAGCATATCAAAAGGTCAAACAGATTTTGGACTTTGGATATAAAATCTTGAGTCAGCCAGGGAACCAGATAAGAAACAAGACTTGCAGACATGAGAAGCTTTGGATTTCAGTGAAAAGCACCATCAGAAGCATCAAGTTTCAAGCTTACACCAAAAACCTTGTCGGAGATGGAAAAAGGTAACTTTTGGTCCCACCATGACCTCTTATGCTAGGAATATGTATGATCACCAAACAAGTTTAAAGCCATGCCATGCAAGTAGTAAAAGTGTACCTTTAGCCTGGAGTCTGTAACATCAACATGTTCATCCAGGTCATCCTGCAAGGCGGGGGAACACATAAGCACAAAAAATTATATTGCGGTTCACAAAATTCTAGTATTAGTTTATTGCTTTTGACCTAAAGGTCAAGGATGAATAGGGGTAGGAAAATATACTAAAGCACAAAGAAGGACATACAATTAGTCTCGTGTGCAAGTCAAGTTCTTCATTGACTGCCAATGCAATATGTTTGGTACTAATCACCGTCTCCTCCAGTTTCTCAAGGCCCTCATCTTGCTCTGTATCAAGGTCAAGACAATTGATGATTCATCCATCAGGCAACAAACATGTATTAAATATGGCCTCCGACTCAAAAGAATGACTGATTTGGCAGTATAGGAACTTTGCCATTCTTGGTTATTTTTCAAGTCTAATTTTAAGAATTATAAATAAATTAAAAATGAGACTCTTTTCTTGGACTGAAAGGAAAAAAAGACCTAATCGGGAAGACAGGAGACTAAAAAGTAACAGAAAAAGAGTATTTACCTCTCATAACTTGTCTTTGAAGACCAACAATACCAGAATTGTCCAAGCCAGCTATTCTACTCATGGCATCAGCTTGCTTAGTATCTGGCCCAAGCAAGCTGTCCCTACTGGCAAAGTTTGACATGTTCAACGTAGAGGCCATCTGATTTACTTTGGATCTCAAATTTGCAATCATATCTCTGCGACGATTCATCTCTTTCTCTGTACTGTAACAAATAGCGGCTTCAACAAACATTTGGATATAAAAGAAACAAATATTCCTTGTATAGAGATCATATAAATTTCTCAAAGAGTGAAAAAGTAAATATAAGACCTTAAAGTAAAACTTGCAAGAAGTTTTTCTTACACGGTGGGCATTTGAACTCAACTCACCCTTTGTCTGAAGCAGTTAAGCTGACTACATTAATCATTTTTCGCCATTTCGGTCCAATGCAAGGTCACCATACAAGTCACACTTGATGATATCCTTTTTATTATTGATGTGTATGTTAGTTTTGGTCTCATCTGGACAGGTTGTTGATACTATCACACTTCCTAACACGTGCACTACACGGTCAAAGTTGTATGTGTCTAACCATCTTTATCAATTTCTTCTCATATTACGTGCTATAGGGGCGGCTTTTTAGTCTAACAAATTGTTCACTATGAATTGGAAACAAAGATGACAGGTAAACAAAACTGAAAGAGCAGATACCAGATATTGTCAATATTGTCAAGTCATACCGCACAAGCCTCACCTCAAAAACCTTAGAAAATAAGCCTCGCCTCAAAAACCTCGGCTAGCAAATAACTAACAACAGATTTTCATATATAACTAACTCCACCAACTAAAGGCAAAAAATTGTGTTATTCTATGAGCAAAAATAATTTGAATAATTACACTTACTGTTTTCCAGGGGGAAGCTTCGAGAGATTAGTTTGAAGGCTATCAAGTCTAGTTCCCAAAATTGTAATCTTTCTTCGGATTGCGGATGAATGACGCTGTGCTTCTGGCCCTGTACCAGGCATCGAACTCCTCTCAGATATCATACCAGTGATATCATCAGAAAGTCTTACCGCTTCATTATATTCCCTCACCCATGGATCTGCAGAAGACCCCATTGATCTGACAGACAAATTCACAAAATTTTACAAATCCATCAGCTATACAAACATCATAACCGATCCAATGCTCTCACACTTAAATTTCATTGCCCAATTACGTTGCCAAATCCAATAGTTCAGCTAAACACAGCTACATAAATAATTTTTTTGAGAAATTAGGGCATCAACGGGTAAATTGAAACTAAGGCCGTCTGGTCGCCTTAATTAGTTAATTCATACATAATTTATGAATTAGAAACTCTTCATCAACATAATACTCGCGCACTTAAATTCCATACGCAGATTAAGTTACAAATCTGATAATTGACCTTAACTTGGCGACAAAAATACATAAAATTCGAGGAATTAGGCGTCAACGAGTAAATTGAAGCAAAACTACAACTCTAACCGTCTGATTGCCTTAATTTACACATAAATTTATAAATTGAAACGAGGAACAAATTATAGCGCATGAAATCGAGGTAATTGTCGGGATAGAAGTTCACCTAATCGATTCGGAATCAACGTACTGCGCTGTGAATTTGAATATTGGAACAGGGAACCGAGTTAATTATGCGATCGGATTTTAGCTTTTGAGTGAATGATTAAATGTGGGAGAATTAAAGGGAAGCGACACACGGCGCCACCAATAAACCGGCTGACTTTGTCCAGCCTTTTTGTCGTCGTCTTCTACATCACACGCATTAAACAAGATTCTGTCAATTTAATACAGTTGGAAACAATTGTTGAATTCCGTTTAGGAATATAGTTAAATGAAAGGGTTAATGGCAATATTGGTCCCTTGACTTTGAGTCATTCTCCAGTGTTAATTTCTTAACAATTTTTTATTAAAATTGGGTCCTAAAAATATTTAATTTTCACAGCTACAGTTAGTAAGTACTAAAATGATTTTTTTTCAAACTTAACTTATATTAAAATTTATAATCGCATCCCTAAAATTTAAAAAATAACCATAAAGCCTTCTTCCCACACCAAATTTTTGGGAAACCCACCTATAAGGGAAATTGAAGAGATGTATATTAAAGCGATTACAATTGATATAAAGATTTTATATTGCATCAAATCAATAAAAGTAAAGCAGCATTTTTCGTTTCTTTGACCTTAATCCACATGAAAAACGAGACTGATTAAGAAAACATGAATCACTCTAACAAAATAAGGAACTGATTGGGCAAAAATTGGCCACTTATTGTTACAATTTTAGCAAATCATCCATAACTTTCCACTCAAATCAAATAACCCAACTCAAAAACAACAATAATAATTATAAGAATTCATACCATGCTAATAAAGAAATTATAAGAACAAACGGATCCTTGGCTCAATTTCTTTCAGAATGAACAAATTAATTATATAATCTTTTCCCATGAATTTCATCATTAGTCGCATACCTATAAACCTAGAAAAATTAATTCAACAAATCCATCAAGATTCAAGAAGATCAAAAAATTAAATAAAAGAAGTGGTAATTGTTGAGGAGATGAGTGAGACCTAACATAGTGTTTGGGCGGAGGGAGAACATGTGGGGGGCTTTAATTGGTTGAATGAATTCTTGAAGCCTTTTGTCTATGTGAATCACATTGGCCGTCGTTGACCAATTCACCATTGCTCCACCTCTCCTTGTTATATGAGATGATGCACAAACACCCATTAAATAAATTACTCCAGCTATAAGACTATGTCGATGGTGCAAAGGATGTCGGGGTTGACGTCGAAGATCTTGATGCAGTCTTTTAGGAACTAGGCAATCTGAGCAGGAGGGGGAGGTTGTTGGCTTGTTGTCGTGGGTGCTGTAGTTGATGTTAATGGAAAAGACAACGGAGAAGCTTTGGAGGTTAAAGATTGATTTGTGTCCGGAGAGAGGAAGTCGATGCGGGATGATGGAGAGGAGTGAACTGGTAGAGTAAATCAATTGTGTTTTGTGCAAGCCATTTGGTAAGAATTTAGGAATAGGCTTTATTTCATAGTTAGTGGTTCTGTTTTGGTCGCCATGTCTGGTTCCAGATAGAGATCATGGAATGGAAAAAAATATTAAAGTTTTAAAAAAGAAGAAGTTGAAAACATTAAAAGACTTTTTTTCTTTTGTTTTTATGTATGTTTTTTATTGTTTTTTATTTATCTTTTGGGGAAAAAGGCCTCTAGGTATTTCTTCAAACTCTGGGGTCTCGACTGCAAATTAACATATAAGTTAAGGTTTGAGAAAATTTCATTTTAACCCTTCCTTAATGCACATTGGCAACTTAATGGAATTTCTCAAACGATATTCATCAAAAGGACTAACGACGTAAAAATTTAAAACTTATAGGACCCAATTTTGACAAAAATAATGTTAAAGGACTATTAATGAAAATGGTTCATAGTCAAGGGACCAATAGTGTCATTAACCCTTAAATGAATATAGCTAAACCTTAATGTATGGTAAATTATTTAACCCGGTGGTTGACGGAACCCCAAGTGCACGACATCACATTTCCTCGCTCTCTATTTATTTATTTACTATTTATTTAGTCTGTATTTCGCACGGATATAATGTGGGATATATATTTTTTGTAAAAATAATATAAATTTTAGACATTATAATTAGATTGTTGATCTCTTCCATGGTTATAATTTTTTTCTATTGTTACTAATATTAAAAGATTTTTTTACCTAAATACTTTTAAAATTAATTAATATAAGTTTCTAGCTAACGTGAGATACATATTTTGTATTAATAATAATAGTAATTTTTTTATCTAAAGACTTTTAAAATTAACATTTAACTTGATAATAATATTAGAAGTCATTTTGTTAAAAACTTTTAAAATCATAATTCATTTTAAAACAATGTGAGATACTTATTTTATGTTTTTATTGGTAATGAAAGTTTAAGTCTTTTATCTAAAGACTTTAAAACCAACACCACATTCTAACCATGTGGTGTACATATTTTCTATTAGTAATAATAGTAGTAGATTTAACCAACATTCATTTCTAAACAATGTGGATACATATTTTCTATTGGTAATAACAAAAGATGTCTTTATCTAATGACTTTTATAACCAATACTCATTTCTAAATAATATGAGATACATTTTCTTTGTAATCAATGTGAGATACATCATCTAAAAACTTTTTAAACTAATATCACGTTTATAACTAATGTGAAATACTTCTTTTCTATTGCTAATAATTGTAAACTTTTAAAATCAACATCACTCTCTAACCAATGCATAATACATATCCTCATTTGGTAATAATAGTAGAAGTCTTTTATTTTAAAAATTTTATAACCAACATCTCTTTCTAAATAATGTGGGATACATTTCTTCTATTATATTGATGATAAAATTAAAAGTCTTTTATCTAAAGACTTTTAAAATCAATATCATTTTTTAACAAATGTATGATATCTCTTCTATTAGTAATAATATTAAAATTCTTTTATTTAAAATTAAAATCAACATCACTTTCTAACCAATGTGATATATATATATATATATATATATATATATATATATATATATATATTCTATTGATAATAATGGTAGAAGTCTTATATTTAAAGACTTTAAAAACAAACATTACCCTCTACCAAATGTATGATGCATCAATTCTATTGGTAATAATAGTATTTTTAAAATCAATATTAATTTATAACTAATGTGTGATACATCTTTTCTATTGATAATAATAGTAGAATACTTTTATAATCAATGTGAAATACTTGCATCTATTCTATTTGTAACAAAAAGTCTTTAATCTAAAGAATTTTTAAATCAACATTTATTTTTAAACAATGTGAGATATATATCTTTTATTGGTAATAAGAGTAAAAGTATTTACCATAAGACTTTTAAAACTAACATCTTTTTCTAAACAATATAAGATACATCTTTTTCATATTCTAACAATATGAGATACTTCTTTTCTATTTAATTTTATTGGTAATAAAAATTTAAGACTTTTATCTAAATACTTTTAAAACAAACATCTCTTTCTAAGCATGTGGTATACATCTTTTCTATTGGTAATAATAGTATTTTTCAAAACCAACATTAATTTCTAACAAATGTGAGATACATTCTTCTATAGTAATAATAGTCTTTTATATAAAAACTTTTGAAATCAGCATCTCTTTCTAAACAATGTGGGATACATCTCTTCTATTGGTTATAACATAAAAATAATAATAATAGTAGTATTTTATCTTAAATAGTTTTGAAACCAACATCTATTTGTAAACAATGTGTGATACATCTCTTGTATTGATAATAACATAAAAATTTGTTAATCTATGAATTTTATAACCAATATATGTTTTTAAATAATGTGGATCTCTTTGTAACCAATGCGATGTACATAATCTAAAAACATTTTGAAAACAATATCACTTTCCTAACTAATGTGAAATACATATTTTTTCTGTTGGGATTAAGTCTTTTATTTAAAAAAAACTTTTAATACCTACATCACTCTCTAACCAATGTGTAATACATCTCATCATTTGGTAATAGTAGTAGAAGTTTTTTATCTAAAAAATATCTAAAACCAACATCTCTTTCTATATAATGGGATATATATATTCTCTTCTCTTTTATTAATGATAAAAGTAGAAGTCTTTTTATTTAAAGACTTTTAAAATCAACATCACTTTTTAACCAATGTAAGATTTATCTCTTTTATTGGTAATAATAGTAATTTAAAATCAACATCAATTTATAACAAATACGTGATATATATCTTCTATTGCTAATAATAGTAAGTTTTTTATATAATCTAAAATAATTAAAATCAACATCATTTTTTAACCAATGTGAGATATACATCTTCTATTGGTAATAATGGTAGAAGTCTTTTATCAAAAACTTTGAAAACCAATATCACTTTCTAACCAATGTATGATACATCTTTTCAATTAGTAATTAATAATAGTATTTTAATACAAACATCAATTTCTAACCAATGTGTGATACATCTCTTCTATTGGTAATAGTAGTAGAAGTTTTTTATCTAAAAAAAATATCTAAAACCAACATCTCTTTCTATATAATGGGATATATATATTCTCTTCTCTTTTATTAATGATAAAAGTAGAAGTCTTTTTATTTAAAGACTTTTAAAATCAACATCACTCTTTAACCAATGTAAGATTTATCTCTTTTATTGGTAATAATAGTAATTTAAAATCAACATCAATTTATAACAAATATGTGATATATATCTTCTATTGCTAATAATAGTAAGTTTTTTTTTATATAATCTAAAATAATTAAAATCAACATCATTTTTTAACCAATGTGAGATATACATCTTCTATTGGTAATAATGGTAGAAGTCTTTTATCAAAAAACTTTGAAAACCAATATCACTTTCTAACCAATGTATGATACATCTTTTCAATTAGTAATTAATAATAGTATTTTAATACAAACATCAATTTCTAACCAATGTGTGATACATCTCTTCTATTGGTAATAATAGTATAATATTTTGTAACCATGTGAGATACATCTCTTGTAAAAGTGAAAATCTTTAGTCTAAAGACTTTAAAATCTAACATTTTATTTTTAAACAATGTGTTATAAATATCTTTTATTGATAATAATATAAAATAATTTAAACTCGACATCATTTTCTAATCAATGTGAGATATACATCTTCTATTGGTAATAATGGTAAAAATCTTTTATCATATATATATATATATATATATATATATATATATATATAAAATTGGTAAGGAGCACTATAGTTGTGCCACCCCATCACCTTTGGATAAATCTTCATTTTAAAGCATCCTTGTGGTAGCTTTAAAAACATTTGGTTTTCTAGTGATTTTGAAAATCAACATCATTTTCCAACCAATAAATGATGCAATTCTTCTATTGGTACTTAATAATAGATTTTTTAAACCAACATCAATTTCTAACCAATGTGGGATGCATCTCTTCTATTATTGAAAAATTAGTGTTTTTAGTGAAAGAAATTGTGCAACTTGAGGCACGAATTTCTTTACGTGACATTTGTTTGTTGGCAAAGGTAATTATGCAAATGTGTTCTACTCGGTGAGAGCATCAAAATGATATATTTATTTGTCAAAATCAAGTTTTGGATAATAAGATATCAAGACTTAAAGTATAATACTTGTTTAAAAAAAATTAGAGTTTTTAGTAAGAGAAATTATGCAACTTGAGGCACAAATTTCTTTACGTATCATTTTTTGTTGGCAAAGGTAATTGCGCAAATGTGTTCTACTCGGTAAGAGCATCGAAATGATATTTTTTTTGTCCAAATCAAGTTTTGGATGAATAAGATATCAAGAGTTAAAGTATAATACTTATTAAAAAATTAGTGTTTTTAGTGAAAAAAATTATGCAACTTGAGACACAAATTTTTTACGTGTCATTTGTTTGTTGACAAAAGTAATTGTGCAAATGTGTTCTACTCGGCAAGAACATCAAAATGATATATTTATCTGTCAAAATTAAGTTTTTGATGAATAAGATATCAAAGCTTAAAGTATGATGTTAAAAGTGAGTCATTAGAAGTAATATCTAACATTGAAGAGTTTTATCTCATATTGGTTAAAAGTAATGTTAGTTATAAAAGTTTTAAAATATAAGTTTTCTACTATTGACAATAGAAGAAGTTATATATACTAATATCAATACCCCTTATCATATTGATTATTATTATGTATAATTATTAGCTAATGGCTAGAAAACCACAAGTTTTTAAAACTTCCACATATATGCTTTAGAATGAAGATTTATCCAAAGGTAGTGAGATGACGTAATCATAATATTCCTCACCAACTTTAAATAATATAAATAAATAAATAAATAAATAAATAAATATATATATATATATATATATAATTTAGTCCATAGGGCCTCAACTTTTACAAAACTATAAGTTTGTTCATACTTTTTTCTTCTATTCACTTGGTCCTTCGTCTCGTTTTTTCTGGTTAGACCCCCTCTTATCGTTACCATTACAAGTGTCATCTATTAATGTTTAATATAACCAAACTATCCTTACATAAATGTTTTAATATGACCAAACTACTCTTTAACAAAGTAATTCTTTTTTATCTTTCTCTCTAAATCAGTTGGGTTCCAACTTCCAACGAGGATGATGATGAGAGTTAGACTTCCAGCAACGATGAAATCTATGAGAACCGTATGGGTTCCTAACATCCATGACCTATAACCAGAGATGGGTTGAAATTGATATCTAGGTAAGGTTTCATCAATGGACTTAAATCCTTCAAATGCAGATCAATTGATTTGTCCACATTGGAGATAAATTTGAGAAAACTATAATAAGTGCCTACTAATATCTCTAACAACAAAAACCCTAATTTATGCCTTTAATTTCGCCAATTAGATCTCTACAAATATACTTATAGCATATATATATATATATATATATATATATATATATATATATATATATATATATATATATATATACGATTTTTACTTATCCACTATATTTAGTGTAAATATACAAATTTATCCTTTGACATTTTAAAGAATAAAGAATCTCTAACACACATTTACTATTCTAAAATTACCCTTTAGTTGGCGTCAATTATCAATGATAATTAAATACAATAAAAATCTAATTAGAGACATGTGAAGAAATTAACACTAACCCTAGAGCATATTATGATCTAATATTCTACTAACTCATTCCATCATCTCCTTCTACAGACTACTATCAACATCAGTTCCCACAATTCGTGAGAAATTATTGACGCGATCATTCGATGACTCAATCACTAACTTACTACGTAGCTAATTCAACAAGTTTTTTATTTAGTTAGTTAATTTTTTTTTAAAAATATCGTCTTTCCCCCTATCATTGTTATGACAAGGTAAATCAAGAATGATGCATATAATACATTTTTCATAAGCTTGACATTCTTTATTGTCATTTTAAGATAATACTTTCATACTGACCATCGTTGTATGTACCATACATGTAAATCAAATTATATACCAGCTTCTTTTTGTTCTTTTTTTTTTGTTAGAATTTATATTTTTAGGTTGTTATTAATTTGTTTTTGTGTTCATTTTTAGTTGATAGCAAGAGATTATTAAAAATCATGTGCGAAAGCTACCGGTTGCATTTGGCCTCGGGATTCACTATGTTGTAAGACCATTCTTTTTACAAAAAAAATTTCTTTAAATTTTGACCTTATTCTTTTAAGTTTCTATGAAGTTAAAATCAAGACTTGTTAGAAGATTATTTCCAACTTTTAATATTGTTACCGATGAAATGTCATCATTTGCTATACTTCCTTACGATTGAAGGAAAATAATAACATAAAGGTTGATCGAAGTAATATTTTTCACAACGAGATATGTGTAACTTGTAGTACTTTGTTACTATTGATTCACCGTATTTTGAGGTTTTAATAACATGCATTGCTTTAATAGATAAGTTGCATACCCATGGCTTATTGGGATGTTTATGTAGTCTTATTGGTTAGTATTGTTTTTCTGTTACTACATCTTTTTCCGTTTTTTAATTTGAAACTCTGTTTTTTCAATTATTGATTTTGTTTTTACGATTCTAGTCAGGTTTACAGCCGTATATTTTTAAATGTATTTTATTCTTTATTTTTAGATATGTAAGAATGATTAGCTTAATTGTGTATTTGTTTATTTTCATTTGTTAAATCCGTTGTACTTAACAAAACAAAAACTAATAAAAAATAGCATTAACCATAAGCCGTATTTTACTCTAATAAAAAATAAAAAAACAAGCTTGAAAGATAATTTGGGCAATCACTTTTGTTATTATAACATGTATGTAATTTTAGGGTAATTTTGTTCAAACAAATAGTTAATTAAAAATTATTTTTAATGATGTAATGGATAAGCATCCATAAAAATAAAAAATAAACTTGAAGGGTAATTTGGGAAATTTATTATGTTATTATAATTATAATTGGTAAGAAATATTTATAATATATATATATATATATATATATATATATATATATATATATATATATTATAAAGAAACTAGGTAATTGACTAGAGCTATTCAGATGTCAGGATTTAATTTTTTTTACTATCATCCTACGGCTGTCATTTATTTGGGTAACCTCCTCTTCTGGGTTTCCTTATACTGTTAGAATTAGGTTTCCTTATAAAACAAATAGGTAATTGACTAGGCTATTCAGAGGTTGAGATCAAATTATCTTTAAAAATTTAACGGTTAAGATCCACCATCACATTCACATGTGTGAGTAGTTATCCATTTTTAACCCCTACAATTAATATTATGAGTAGTCACCATTTTTTCTTCTTCTTATATTTTATCTTTATATTACAAAGTCACACCATGCGATTAGTCTTTTGAACAATCACTCCTTATAAAATATCATTCCCTCAACTATCAATTGAAGCAATCTGCCCCTCAACTGTAATATTTTTAAATAGCACCTTCTATTTAGATACAGTCATTTGAATTGACGAAATCATATGTACTGGCACCGTGCCATAGGCACAGAGATGCCAAAACACGTGTGTAATTGGTAAAGTTAATTACAGACTGAGATTAATTCTTTTACTGCAATCCTACGCTCTACATTTAATCTAAATTGTAAACGTGTGAAAGGCATTTACTTTTTCCAATTTTACTGCTTCTTTTTCTTCCAAAATTAATAATTGTTCCAATAAAAGCATATTCTATGGCTTAATTATTATTTACGGTTTTACAGTTTTACATTTATTGTTTTATAGTTTTACCGATATTGTTTTACTGAGATTTATTGTTTTAGCGTGCATAACTAATCAATTTAATTTTAGTCCAGCGGTAAGTTTTGAATATTTGTATTTTAATTTTTTCTTTTAAATTATTATCTTAATTAACTTAATCAATTTAATTTTTTTTCCAACCCGTAATTTCATATACAAATAAAACAATCGTAAGTTTTGTAATTTGATTTTTTTTCTTTTTAACTGTTATCGTAATTAACTTAATCAATTTAATTTTTGTCCAGCCCGTTTTTTTGTTCGGCAATTTAATTTTTTTACGGCCCGCAATTTCTTATACAAATAAAAAAAATCGTAAATTTTGTCTGACCCGTTTTATTGGTCGGCCAGCAGTTTCGTGTACAAATTATTAATTAATCGCTCTATTCCGGGCAAAGAGGCCTTTACAGTTTTACAAATATTTGGTTGTAGTTTCTTAATTAATTTTTTTCATCATGCTCGGTTCATACATTGATCACGCTCTTATTGGCACCGTGCCATCGGCACGGGCACGAGTTTATTTTTAGAGATTGTTGGAAATCTTCTCATTGTTGTGATTTCGTTTGCTAGGGTATGTGTATTGGTTTCCATTGATTTAATTGTCATTTTTTAGCTTTTAGGGTTGATTAATTTGGATCAAATGCATCTCCGTTCGCCTGTTAGATTTTGTATGATAATATGTGAGAAGATTCAAGTTTTGTAGATGAAGCAAAAATTTTGGTTAATTGAATATGTTTGAATTTTCTTTGTCTCATGTGTGTGTGGAAATAATAGACAAAGTTATTGCATCTAATGTTTACAAAGTTAAGCAAAAACCCACAGAAGAAGACTGAGTTTTCGTTATTGAGAAAACAATAAAATTTTCTTTTTGTATTTTAACAGTAGTTACAATTAAAATATTTATTTCTTGGTTTTCTTATAAAATAAATATCGAAGTAAAATGTTTTATTTTGTTAGATATTTGAGTTCATTTCCACATTATTTCATTTATTGATAAATTTTCAAACTGGTGTCGTGCCATCGGCACGAGCAAGAGTACTAGTCTATATTATAAAGCAACTAGGTAATTGACTAGGACTATTCAGAGGTTGTGATTAAATTATCTTAAAAAATTTAATGGTTGAGATTCACCATCACATTCACATGTGTGATTGTGTGAGTAATTATCTATATTTAACTCCCTATTTTGTCTTTCCCTGTTACAAATCACTCCCTACAATTGATATTATAAGCAGTCACCATTTTTTTCTTCTCCCTATGTTTTATCTTCATATTACAAAGTCATACCCTACGATTAATCTTTTGAACAGTCACCCCTTATACTCAACTTTAACATTTTTTAAAAAAATCGCACCTTCTATTTAGGCACTGTCATTTCAATTGATGAAATCAGATATACCGGCACTGTGCCATAGGCACGGGCATGAAGACTCATTCTATATTATAAAACAGCTCAGGGTCTAACTGGTGGTCCTGATCGAATTATACTAAACACAACTGACGACTCAGATTGATTCGTAAGTATGTGAGTTACAAATTAATCCCTCAGTTATGAGTTATGTTTGAATTACCCCTCTTCAATTACATATAAAACATTCAGTTGTGAGTTTTGTTTGAATTATCCCGTTAGTTATGGGTTTGGTTTATCCCGACTATTTATTGAACTGATCTCATGCCGACACCATACTTATGGTACGGGTACATATACTAGTTAACTATACAATACAACTCAATCAATTGACCAAAGTTATTCGGCGATTTGGATTGATCTTGGTCGTAAGATCCAACGGTTCTGGGTTAGTTACGAATAACCCCCTTACAAACAACCCCCTTAATTATAGGTCGAGTTCGAATATCGCCCCTCAACTATCACTTAAAGCAATATATCCGTCAATTACGTAACTAATATATACTGACATATCAAGATATATTGTTATTGTACCTATGACACGGACACAAAGTTCTTGTGTGTGTGTATATATATATATATATATATATATATCAAGTTAATCGGTAAGTTTTTTTGGGGGAGTTATTGCACTTGTTATTTGCATTGGTAGTAGTTTCAACTGTGTCATTGACTTTATGTATGCCTAAAGTGAGAAGCTTTAATCTATTTATAGAGACCATGGAGTGGTCTTTAGGTGACACACTCGGCGACTTGATAACTGAAAGTGATTTTGCTTGTCGATTACCAATATAATCAATGTGGGGTTTATTAGGGGCGAGCTTGGTCCAGTTCGGTCCACTTTTTTGGAAAAACTGGGAGAATCAGGACCAGACCAATAGTTCAGTTCTTAAAAAATATAGAACCAGGACCAACTCAATATGTCTGAGAACCAATTGAAGACGTACGAGAACCAAGACCGACTAATACGATTGAGTATCTTTGATCAAGAGGATAACTAAATTTTCTAAAAATTAATGATCAATAATCAAATCATGTTCTTCCTTCATACAACATTTTGTTGGGTTTGTTGTTCTTGTGAAAATAAACTAAAGGTAAAAATCATTATTTTCAAATTAATAAAGAGAAACGAAAAAGAAAGTTGTAAGGAAATTTATTACAAGTCATCTTCCTTTCCGATCCCTTATGGTTAATTTAATTAATTTACAGGTAACAATCCTTCAAACTGATAATGTTTGGAATCACAAAAAGAGACAGAAATTAATTAATAGGGAAGAACAATGTTTTTTCTCCTATTTTCTCTTTAATCAAATAAGGAAACTTGGTTGAATATTGAATCAAATTATTATATATTTTCTTTAGGTTGTAAGTTGTATCTCTTTTATTATCTTCTTATCAATTTATATATATATATATATATATATATATATATATATATATATATATTAATTATGTTATATTAGTATATTATATATAATAAAATAATAATAAATACACATTGGTCCGGTTTGGTCCGGTTCTGCGTTTTTGGTTTCGGGAACCGGGGACCGACCTAATTGTCCGGTTTTGTAAAAATTTAGATCCATAACCAATCCAAAGTATTAGTCCGGTCCATTTTTGACTGATCCGGTCCGGTTCCGTTGGTCCGGTCCGATTCCAAAAAACTTCTGCTCACCCCTAGGGTTTACCAATATAATAGATGTGTGACTTGGGTTTCATTCATGTTCTCGTATTTGTTCAAGGGATATTATTGTTGTTCCCTCTCCACGTTCTCCTTGTTTAATGCTAGCTAAATGGGTTCTAAATCAAAACCCAAAATCAAATTGTTCATGCTTCTTTGGGGGGTTTTTTTTTTTTATAAATAATTTTGTTTTTAAATTTTTTTTATTTAGAAAAGTACAAAATATAATCCATCAATTCCTAAATAATTTCATTTCGACAAGACACACGAATTAAGAAAAACTAATTGATTTTATTTATACAAATTGATATAATATGTTTTTTCTTTTAAAACCCTTGTACATGTGGTCATAAATAAAGTATCGACAAAAAATGGTAAAATTGTAAAAGTGTTTTTAAAAAATAGATATTTCATACATCCCGGATAAGTGTTAATAGTGGGTAAAACACAAGGATTAAGAAATTTAATGTGGATGTGAAAGAAATTAGATGCCACCTAGAATTCACACACTTTTTGAAAGAAAAAAAACCTCCCAAATGCAAATGTGAATGATGAATGTGGATATGATGTGACAATCGTATTTGTTTACGTTGTGGATAACAATGTCAATTTTTCACATTCTACTTGAATGTGTAGATACATTTTAGTCATTATTTTTTTTTTAAGATTTCTTTCTATTGATTGTTTTCTTTTCTTTTCTTTTTTATTTTTTTGTCAAATATTATTTTTATTGGTAGGGTGCATGCCACATAAGATTAAATCTATATTTGCATTAAAGAGATTAATTTTGATTTAATGTGGATGAAGAGATAAAAATTGACACATATGAGTGAGGGTGTTAATTACCCACTACCACGTAAGATCGAATTTACGGTTGCATTGGTGATGCTCTTCCACTCACTATCTTTTTATGATGTGCAATAATGATAGTATTAAATGAAATGATATATTGGGAAAATGGTAGAAAATTTGTATATCAAAAGACTTTAGGAACATTAGTTGGGACATCTTAAAATAAAAAGTAGGAACATTTATTCGCGAACGGAGGGAGTAGTTTAGAAACATAACAAGTTTTTGGAACAAATAAAAAAGGAAAGTAAGACAAATATTTAGGAATGTATGGAGTGTTATTTTTTTATTTAATAAATTCGTGTTCCCTTAACTTAGGTATTTTTGGCATTTATGATATAATTAAACGGTAATTGTAAGGGTTGAAAGAGGGAATTTGACCCAAAAAAAAAACCACATACATGACCAAACAGATGGAAAAAAAAAAAAGGTTGGACCAACGTAAGGTTTGGCAAAATTCAAGAGACTAAATTAATTCTATACTGATTCTTTTGTTTTCAATTTTATTTTGTGTCTCTTTTTTTGTACTCTCACTATTTCATAATAATTAATACATCCGCTTTAAACGAGTTCACTTATTAACTTTAAACGTGTATTCAAAAAGCAATTGTCTTTATGTAATTTGTCTTTAACGTGTTTAATGATTCCTGTAACACCCTGGTATTTTCTATACTTAAACTTGCATTAGTGTATGATTAGCTAAGCTAAGGTAAGGTACTTGTGTGATTGATGTTGGTTTACTTGCATTAGTAGGTACCTTAATTGAGTTGGTCATTTGTTAGTTTTGCCCTAGTTGTGTATTTGTTTGTTTTGGTGTGTGTTTATTTTGGAAGTCTTGCTTTGAGTTTTGACTTGTGCAATAGCATCATTGAAAATTTGAAATCCATATTGCACTCATCTTATGTTTAGTTGGTTTTGGTATCCTTTGGGTTGTGTTTAAGTCCATGTTGGGACTTTGGTATGTTTGATTTTGGTCATTTTGTCTTAGCAACCTCTGGGTCAGTTTTTTGAGTTTCAGCTCAAGTACTCAATGATGCAACCGCGTCACTTTCTCGACTTATGGGAGGACAGCCCTTTTGGTTGGCCTTGACGCGATCGCCTTACACCATTGGAAACGACCGAGTCATTTACTAGTAGGATATCATTTTGGAACAATGCTTTAATGCGATCGTTTTGTCCCCTTGGACGCGATCGCGTAAACTTCTGGGGCTTCAGCTTTTTTTGTTGGCTTAAATGCGACCGCGTCATATATTTGGACGCACTCGCATTAGTGTCAACACGTTCACGTTAGTTTAGGGATGCGGCCGGCTTGTTCTGTTTTTAGCATTTTACCATTTATGACTTGTTTGACTTAGGGGTGTGCACGGGCCCTATGCCCTCCGACTTTAACAATACCTGATATGAGCCCATCAAGTGGCGGGCATCAATTATAAAAGCCCAGTACAACAGGCCAGCCCATGGGCTTAAGTAGACAGGCTTCAGGCGGGCACGGGCTTCGTTGGGCTACGATGGATTGTCTTGTTTTGTATAATTATTTGAAGCTCAAGATAGATCAAGTGCTTTTATAAGTTTGAAAATAGGTTGATTCAACGAGGAAAAATGGACTTTTGGTCATGAAGATTAAAGACTTTGGTATTTTGTGCAAGCTCGAGGCTTCATTGCTTAACCTAGCAGCAAGAATAGTTCCATAAAACTAGAGATGACAAACTGATGGGTATGGGCGATGCCCATATGAGCGATGGGTGCAAATGGACGGACAAGTAAATATCCAATTTATGATAGGGTATAAATGAGCTGGCTATAAATGGGATTGGGTACCCATTAAAGAATAAACATTTTTTTTTTTGTACAAAACAAACATTAAGAAAAAAAAAAAATATATATATATATATATATATATATATATATCAGCCCCGACACAGCAATTAGTGATTTGGAAATCAATTTCCAATTTCTTAGGAATCCTTGGGAAAGTATGAAAAAAAGAATGGGAAAGATGTCAACTTTGTAGTATATATATATATCAAACCAAACTTGGAAGAACCGAACCGAACACGTTTATGGTTTATATAAATTATTTTTAATTACATTAACCAACATTAAAAATAACAATGAAAATAAATTAATTTGGAATTAATATCAAAATTGAAATAACCTACAAATAACAAATTATCATAACAAATAAAATAAACACAAACAATGGAAGAAATAATAGTTCTCCAAAATCAAATTTTGTTTGGTTTTATCCATATATATATATATATATATATATATATATATATAATTTCAAAGGTTCAAAATAGGAATCCTTGGGAAAGTATGAAAAAAGAATTTGGTTTGGTTTGGGAAATGGTTCGATGTTCATTCTGTACTTATTTGTGAGGCAACACTCAATAGCCATAACAAGTGTTCAAATGGAAAGCTTCGGGAATGGCGGTATTAGCAAAATTAAAATCCCGCAAATTCAGTAATGTCAAAGCATGCGGATTTAAGGGACTAAAATCTCGCAATTTTTTTCCAAATCGTTGTCAATGTCTTGTTTGCAGTTCGTGGAAAAAATATTATCGCCGGTGAACACGCTTAACACGTATTGATGGGCTTGATTGACATTTGTTCACCCGCAATTTGGCCCCTTGACTTGATGGGTGGGACACTGGGACCCTTAGCTAAAATGTTGCCTTGGTTTAGTCTGATTGAGCCTTGTCTACCTAGGATTTAAAAGGTTACTACACAGCTTGGTGAGTTAGCGAAGATTAACCCTTAAACCACCTATACTTTTACCAATAAGCCTTGGCCACTTCATCTTGGTGGAACCCACACCACCCCCTCGCTTTTTAAACAACCATAGAAGTGAAGTGGAGATACTTCACTTTTTCTTATTATTTCCAACGGTCGAGTTCCTATGTTGATAGATAGATTGTTTTGAGCTTTGGAGCTCCATTTTTAAGAATTACTTACCCATTTTTTATAACAATTCCAACTCCGTAAAACGTAGAACTCGATGAGGGAATCACTCTAGTACCATTCTCTCATGATTTAATCGGTAGCTTTCAGTAAAAGTAAGTTACTATTTCATTCCTTTTATATATGCACTTAATATTCATGTTAATGGAGATAAGTTTCATGCCAAATATGTTGATTTTTGAAAGTAGAAGCATACTACTTGGAATTTGTTGTTGTATGAACTTGTGTATGTGTTTTGGTAATTATTTACCATATTTATGTTGGGGAAAACAATGGTAAGATTGTGTTGGGATGATCCCACAAGTCACGGTTGTAACCAAAAAATTCTAAATGTTAGTAAATGACTCAACAGGGTCAATTTATAGACAATTATAAGATAACTGGTGATATTTTGGTTCCCTTCGATGTTTGGAGAATATTTTGGTGTAATTTACACTATGTGAATTATGACATGATTCAGTGTTTATTTACGAGCAAATACATGTTTGGTATGTGTGTTGAGCTTCCCTACTTTGGGATTTCATTTACTTGTGCATTGCATTGAGCCCAACTGACATGTGTGGTTGTATTAGTAATAGGATGGCATATCATGATCGGTAAGGGTCATGGTGGGTTGGCATACTGTTTTGCCTTCACTATTGGCTGTAGCGTTGAAGTAACCCGACTGTTTGTAGCAATATGCATAACTTTGGAGGATTAGAGCTTCGTATGATTGTTGCTAGTGTTGTATATATATCCTTGTCACTGAGTTAGTCTACGAAAAAGTTTGTTCTTTAGCACGTTTATCGGTTCAAACAGAGTTGGTTGTGATCAGCAGTAGCAACACAACATTAGTATTTGATTTATGAGATAAGATCGAGAGTTATCCTACAGTGATATTCATTATGACTTGGTTGATTATGTTGAGTCAATGTGAATTATCATGTGATCAACGTGACGTTGTGCAAGTATATATGTGTGTATTTGGTTGTTTAATATGAGTTATGATAGTTGCATAATAACATGCCTTGTAGATGTGTATAATAACATACCGAGTTAAATACCACTCACCTCATTTCTTTGTTTTTCTTAAATTCCAGTTATTCAGGGAGTTCTAGGTAAGTCCGGCGAGTCACACGGGATCTAGTAGGTTAATTGTCCTTTTAGGTAGTAGCTCCTATCAGAGTTTGTGTATTTGTATAGTTTGGTGAGGACGTGGTTGAGTAGAGTTAGGTAAACTCTATTTTGGGTATTTGTTGTTATTTGTATTATTCTTTTGGTGCCGACATGTAGCGTCGTGCTTGTATTTAGTTTGTGTTTGTTGGTTGGTTGTAATGCCCATTGTGTACAGTTTCTGAGCGATAGTTTGACGTGTTTTTGTTTTCATGGCTCTTGTTGAAGCCGAGGTGTTCAACAATTATATATAACTACTAGTTATTTTGCTCGTGTTTCGTACGGGTACAAAGTGGGATACATTATTTTTTATAATAATAATATAACTTTTGGACATTATAATTGGATTGTTAAATTATTTCATGGTTATAATTTTTTTTATTGTTACTAATATTAAATGTTTTTTTACCTAAATACTTTTAAAATTAACATAAGTTTCTAACCAACGTGAGATACATTTTTTGTATTGATAAAAATAATAAAAATATTTGTTCTAAAAACTTTTAAAACTAACATCTAACTTTCTAATAATAGTTGAAGTCTTTTTGTTAAAAACTTTTAAAATCATTATTCATTTTTAAACAATGTGTGATACTTATTTTTTATTTCTATTAGTAATGAAAGTTTAAGTCTTTTATCTAAAAACTTTTAAAACCAACATCACTTTTTAACCATGTGGTATTCATACTTCTATTAATAATAATAGTAGTCTTTTATCTAATGACTTTTTAACCAACATTCATTTCTAAATAATGTGTGATACATCTTTTCTATTAGTAATAACATAAAAATGTCTTTATCTAATGATTTTTATAACCAATACTCATTTATAAATAATGTGAGATACATCCCTTTGTAAACAATGTGAGATACATCATCTAAATTTTTTTAAATCAATATCACTTTTCTAACTAATGTGAAATATTTTTCTTTTATTGGTAATAATGATAAACTTTTAAAACCAACATCACTCTCTAACCAATGTGGAATACATCTCCTCATTTGGTAATAATAATAGAAATCTTTTATCTTAAAAAATTTATAACCAACATCTCTTTCTAAATAATGTGTGATACATCTCTTCTCTTATATCGGTGATAAAAGTAAAAGTCCTTTTATCTAAAGACGTTTAAGAGTAACGTCACTTTTAACCAATGTAGGTGTTGGTACGAAAAACGCACACTGGCAAGATTACTCGGTCAAACAAGTAATAAAGTGAATAAGTAGAGTGTCGAGCTCATAAGGAAGCAATTTTGTTGTTTTTTTTATGCATACAAAGCACATTGTAATTTTAATTATATTTAGACGATCGATTTTGCGTGAATTAAATAATTAATTAAGCTAAAACAATATTAAAATGAGATTGACTTCAATGAGAGAGGATCTAGGGTTTTGATTTTCAATTGACTCTTCTGTTGTGATTTAATAAGAGATTGCTATTAAAACTATTCTATTTTTTTTTAAGTCAAGGATTAAAATCACCGTTAAGGGTTGTCGCTTCATGTAACGGTGCTAATTAAAAGTATAAAATTACAGGCTTTCGTTACGTATGAAATTATCCAATTAATCGCTTCCAAACATAAAACCCCAATTGATTATCTTTAAAGATAATTAATAACATAGACTAACCCAACCCAAAGATAACTATGTTGTATTTTTCAAAATTATCAAGATCACTTTCATGCACCAAACAATTTTTAAAATCATGTAATGGGTGATCAAATCAATACAAGCATTAAGAGCACAACATAATACGCAAAAATTAGTGAATAGAAATTAATAACAATACCAAAATTAAAATCACAACATCCAAGTCAATTTATATCAAAATCATCTCTAATACAATACAGCTCAGTCTCGCACGCTTACAATTGACTTGGGATAAAAAAGGGTCAGGATTTACTGTTTTACGATGATTCAACGGTCCTTATTTCCCTCACCTCTCGCATGTGCGAATAACGATTTTCCCAACGAGTATTCTTTCCATCTTTCTTGCAATTCCTCCCGACTCCTTCTCTTCCCCATTACGCTTTTACAGTTTTATGTTATCGTAATTAACTTAATCAATTTAATTTTTTTCCGACCCGTAATTTCGTATACAAATTAATTGAAATATTTTTTTTCTTTTTAACTGTTATCGTAATTAATTAATCAAATTAATTTTTGTCCGGCCCGTTTTTTCCGACTCGCAATTTCGTATACAAATTAATTGAAATATTTTTTTTCTTTTTAACTGTTATCGTAATTAACTTAATCAATTTAATTTTTGTCCGGCCCATTTTTTTCCGACCCACAATTTTGTATACAAATTAATCAATTTACTGTTTTACCAAGATTCTACGGCTATTGAATAAAAAACTTGATGCGTCCAAAATCTTCCAAGACGCACTGGACTTTCTTAACAGGATATCTGGCTTTCAACTTATCTTTAATCTTCAAAGCCCAACTCTGCAAGCAAACCAAGAAAACCGTAAACTAGGCAGGGGCACTCTTTGCAAAAGCCCTGCTGAGTGTGAATTAGCACAACACTTAATTGAATAAGCAATTTAGCAAAGTTTAGGCTAGTTAATCAGAATCACATACCTCCTTTCTTCATTTTGAGGGGTTTATATAGCTATTTCCAGAGAGTAACTGCTCATAACTGCCCATTAATGTTCATGGCATGAATGACGGGCATATTAACTGTCTCATTAACTGTCCCATTCATTACAACGGTAACATCGTGATAAAGATGGAGAACTTCCCGTGGGTAACCGTCTATATTTACAATAAGTCTTTGACAAACGAGCATGGCAAACCCTGCTCGGTGCACGCTGCTAACCACTGGTTATGCCCCCAACTCGCTGTGCCCTTGCCTGTTGGAGGTTAAACCCCCAGCACGCGATATATCAATGGTCGTTGCCCATTTCTCAATGGCCTGAAGCTTAACACAAATATGTTGCTCATAAATAGGGAAGATGTGCCAGGCACGTGACTGATGACTTGGGCCTATTGGGTCGAGCTGCTCAAAACTATTTTGCAACACCAATTTCCAATAATGTCTCTCAATTTTTTTTAAATAAATTTCATTGTAATTTTTAAAAAGTTGATGAATATCAAATTTTTAAACGAAAAATTATATGCGAACATTTATTTCAATGTAATATTCATATATATATATATATATATATATATATATATATATATATATATATATATATATATATATATATGAAATATAAAGAATGTCTCTCTATTACGTTTAATCTCACAATCTCAACCGTTTTTATCACGTTTTTTTCCATCCCTATTTTATTATTGCGAAAATTATTGAGATATTACGGTTTACAAGACGGTTTACAGTTATTATTTTAGTTACTCTTTTACTGAGATATTACGGTTTTACAGTTAATATTTTACGGTTTTACAGTTATTATTTTACATTTGCGAAAATTAACTACTCTTTTACTGAGCTATTAAGATTTTACAATTAATATTTTACGGTTTTACAGTTTTGCAGTTTTATGGTTGCAAAAATTTGTATTTGTATTTTTTTTCTTTTTAATTATTATCGTAATTAACTTAATCAATTTAATTTTTTTTCCGACCCGTAATTTCGTATACAAATTTAAAAAATATATAAAAAAAACGTAAGTTTCCGGCCCGTTTTGTCTGGCTCGCAATTTTGTATACAAATTATTAATTAATCCCTCCGTTCCGGGCAAATAGGCCTCATTTGAAAGTCAATTTTTTAAGAAAATAATATTTTTAGTAGTTCATTTCTACAATATCTGCTTCATTTATTGATAAATTTTCAATCGATGTCGTGCCATCGGCACGGGCAAGAGTACTAGTAGATAATTAAATTAGCTCATAATGCTAGAGAGATAAATCGAATCTTCAATAAAAAATATTGTCATTAAATAAAAGTTGAGATTAAAGTGTACAATACTTTTCAATTGAGGAAGTGATGAAATCCTAGCTTTGGCTTGAACAACAATGGAGAAAAAATGGAGAGTGGAGGAAATAGGAAAATGGCAGCTGTTGTTGTGTTGCTGCTCTTTGTTGCTTTGTTTGTTCCCCCAAATTGTTCCAACCTTCTCCGAAAATGGTGCCCCAAAACCCTTTCAAAATTTGCTAGGGTCGTGAGACTGTGAGACCAAGAAAGGGTGGGTAATTTAGGAAGAACAATTAAGTTCTAGGGGCTATTTGGGGAAGGAAAAAAGAGCTGGGTCGCGGCTGGGCATGGGGGATTCAAGAGGAATGGACGCGAGGCAGCCCATGTGGAAATGGGCATGGATGTGAAGGAGAAAGGGTGAGAAAGGTGGGCTATGGGCTGGAATTGGAACGAAGATGGGCCGGGTATGGTCTGGATCCACCAAAGGAGACGCGGGTCTGGGCTTGATGAGGGTGGGTGGCATGGCTTCATCTAAGGCCGACAACACATTAATGAAAGATTCATTAATAGCGCCGGCTTCCTCTTCCTTTTGAGATGTGCGTCGGTGCCCCTATAATTTCTAGAAGATGAGCCGCAGTCCCTCCTACTACAGTTCTATCAATTAGGTCCTTCGTTAGCTTCCGTTAACCATCCCTTGCCTTTGAATACTTAACGAACTTTGACGAATTCTAACCGAGTGGATCCAAACTCAACCTTAAACTCGAATTGCCTCTATTTGCATGTATTGAGCCTTGAAAATCTCAAATATCTCCTTGATACCTACATCAAGCACAAAATACATAAAATTAGGATCTCAAATGCAATTAATCATTAACCAAAGCTCAAAATAATCAATAAAATTCCGAAAAATAATGAAAATAATGGAAAATTCCAAACTTATCAACACCCCTAAACTTAAGCTTTGATCGTCCTGAGCAAAGAGAAATATAGATTATGGAGAAGCTCGAGAACAAGATGGAATGAAGAAGGCACTCAATCAAGATCCTCACATGCATTACCATGAAAGAAATCAAACTCAAAATTATAAAAATGCATAACCAAGGTATGATGTGATTTGAATGCTAGCAAACTTTCCTCAAACACTTACTCAAAAATATGAAGCACAAGCCCATGACTAAATAGCATTGCTCTATCTAGGATTGAACGTTCAATGAAATACCAAGCATGAGCCATCAAACCGAAAGAGATATGTTTCACAAGACAATAACTCATAGCATGACAATATCAATAGGACTTTGTAAAGCTTGTAATTTTAGGCTAAGGTTGAGCTACAAATGAAGGGAAGGGTATCAAGACAAGAGAGCACAAGTGAAGCCTTCAAAATCACACTCAAGTCTAACTTCATGAAACAACATGCTCCATCATAACTCACCATTTTTTTTCAACAACCCCCAAACTTAGCTTCTTTTTTTTATATACATATCAAGAACTTGAGGTTGAGAGTATATTAAACTACCACAAATGATTTTTCATCCCACAATTCTCCTTTTTCAATGACTTTAAAGCACAAATGGTTCATATTTTTTTGGGCTACCCTTTACTTTTGATTTTTTTTTTACACAAGGGCCCTTTTTTACAAGATAAACAACGCCCAACTCATCAACCAAGATTAAAACCACACCACACCAATACATGAAGAACACCACTTCCATGAAGCACACATTCCCTCAAAGACATAAATGTAGAAATTCATTTCACCAAGTGATCTCTCAAAGGATTGGATAAGTGTATAGGCTCATGGGATAAGTCAATGTGGGTCATAGAAATGAAGGCGAATGGGGTCATTGTGTGCTCTTGCACACACCATTCTTTCACTAAGGCTCAAATTGGACACTAGGGATTTAATGTGAGCATGGATAGGTCGATATGACACAAACGAGTCAAACATGGCCTATATCATGCTATTGTCATACTCACAAGCCAAGCTATTCATTAATCTCGAAATCATCTAACGACATCAAAACTCACAACAAGGTACTCAACCCACATGCACAACCAAAGCTAGAGGTTAGCACAATAAATCATCAAGAAATCCATACATGGGCACTATTTAACATGAATGAGGGGAAAGCTAGCACAAAAATCACAAAATATCCTCAAGTATGCATATAATAATCTCAAGACCGAATACAAGAAAATGATGCACATACAACTCAATTAGTGCCAAAGTGATGAGATGAATGATCAAAGCATAATTAATGGGGTCCAACTAATTTGAAATTTTCTAAAAAAATTTCAAAATTTTCTCAAAAATCGAGGGCAAAAATAATACTAACCCCACCCCCAAACTTAGAACTGAACATTGCCCTCAATGTTCATGAGCATACTAAGGTATGACATCAATCACTACTCCCCATGAAAAGCGAATAAAAAAGAAAAATATTTTTGTGATGGGACACTATATATACCTCCCTATAAACCCACAAACTCGGGAGGGCTTCGAAAAACGACACATGCATATAAATACAAAAGCCATAAAAACAAATAAATAAAAAGAGAGGGAAGCGAAAACCAATACAAATAGTTCTAATTTAAAGTTTTTAGCTTGACTTCTTCTCCCGCATCGGCCTATGGAGGATCATGGAGAAGCACTCGAACATTCACTTGAGCGCTACCGTTTGGAGAAGCTTTCTTGACACCATTTTCAAACCTTGCTTCCATCATTGGTGCCTCCACTTTGATTTTTTCCATTTAATCACATTTGATGGTAGTTGTGCCACATCCAAAGATGACTTTTTGACTTTCTTTCTTCTTGAAGGAATCACATACCTCCCCTTCTTTTCATCACATTTTTTAACTTCTATGACTTGATCACCACCTTCTCACAAACTTGCTCAACCCGGCTCTTAGGAATATTATCATAAGATCCTTCCAACTTCAATTTTTGAACCACCTCCACTTTTGCAAAATCTTCCAATTTATCTGAGTACTTGATGGGCTTGAAGACATTAAATGTGACTTGTTGATCATGTACCCTCATTGTAAGCTCTCCCTTCGCCACATTAATTAAAGCTCTACCGGTAGCCAAGAAGGGTCTTCCAAAAATGATTGGAATCTCACTATCCTCTTCCATGTCAAGCACTAAGAAATCCGCCGAAAGAATTAGTTTGTCAACCTTCACAAGAACATTCTCAACCATTCCCTTGGGGTATGCTAGCGACCTATCCGCCAATTGTAAAGTGACGGAAGTAGGTGTAGCTTCATCCAAACCAAGTTTTCAGAAAATCGACAAGGGCATGAGATTAATGCTAGCCCCCAAATCACATAATGTTTTGCCCAAAAAAATTTCTCCAATGATGCAAGGAATCACAAGCTACCATGATCCTTTAGTTTTGGAGGGGGTTTTTGTTGCAACACGGCACTACATTCTTCTGTCAAAGGTATAGTCTCAAAATCCTCAAGTCTGCTTTTCTTGGAGAGGATGTCTTTCACAAATCGAGCATACATAAGCATTTGCTCCAAAGCATCAACAAAAGGAATGTTGATGTGAAGCTTTTTGAAAATTTCAAGGAACTTGAGAAATTGATTGTCTTCCTTTGCCTTTTGGAGCCTTTATGGAAATGGAAGTGGAGGATACACTCTCTCCTTGACCGGAGGTGAAGGAATTGTTTCAATCTTCTCCTTGTATTTTTCTTACACTTGTTCACTATTTTGCTCACCCACCTTCTCTTCTTCTTTTCCACCTTGTAGCTCTTTCCCACTTCTAAGAGTAATAGACATGCATTGTTTTTTCTCTTTGGGATTTGGCTCGGTGGTGCTTGGAAGATTTCCTTGAGGTCTAGAATTGATGGAAGATGCAAGTTGACCCATTTGGATTTCAAGGGTTCTCACAGAAGATTGGGTGCTAAGGACTATGGCTTGTTGGTCATGGATGATTTTTAGGAGGTCTTCCATGGGTATCTCTTTCTTGGGTGGTAGTTGGGTTGGTTGGGGTTGACTTTGATATGGTGGTCGGTGTTGGTGAGGTTGGTTAGAGAATCCGGTAAAAGTATTAGAAGCTTGATTTTGAGTGGAGGAAGAAGGTTGGTTTTGGTTGTTATTGCTCCAAGAGAAGTTAGGATGATTTCGCCAACCCGGATTATATGTGTTTGAATAAGGGTTGTTTTGGTTCCTGTTGAAGTTGGAAACAAATTGGATTGATTCCATTTTCAAGTGGCAATTACCCGATGTGTGAGGACCTCCACAAAGCTCACATACCACTTTTTATGGAAGAAGAGTAGCTAGTAAAACCTTGGTAAGCTCCGCTACTTAAGCAGTCAAGCTAGCAATTTTGGTTGAAGATTCATGAACCATGGCAACACTCATTTGAGCTCCTCTTTCATTCCCCCAAAAATGATTGTTTGAAGTCATTTTCTCCAACAAAGCATACCCATCATCAACATTCTTTGTCATAAATGCACCACCCGGGGCCGCATCATTAGTGGTTCTTATTGATGGAAGAAAACCATTATAAAATGTTTGCACTATCAACCACCGAGGCAATCCATGATGTGAGCACTTCCTCAACATATCTGTGTATCTCTCCCAAGTTTCATACAAGGTCTCACCATCGCACCAGTTCATCTTGGAAAGTGTCGTCAAATTCCATGAAGTTCATGATATGATCATGAAAGCATCCTCGGCTCAATCCCCCAAATGGACATTCCCTCGATTGGGATGAGAGATGGCTTGATTTCAAAGTTGTTGGCGGCCACGGGAGGTCTCACAATTCTCGATAGATAATCATTCATGAAGGGAATAGTGAAGTCATGGAGTGGCCTTTCTTGCTCATAAGATCT
>CM028380.1:75137997-75241409 GCA_013146195.2 Codonopsis lanceolata
GAAGTCATTTTCTCCAACAAAGCATACCCATCATCAACATTCTTTGTCATAAATGCACCACCCGGGGCCGCATCATTAGTGGTTCTTATTGATGGAAGCAAACCATTATAAAATGTTTGCACTATCAACCACCGAGGCAATCCATGATGTGAGCACTTCCTCAACATATCTGTGTATCTCTCCCAAGTTTCATACAAGGTCTCACCATCAAGTTTAAGAAAAGAAGTGATGGCATTCCTCAATTGGACAGTCTTTGCCGGAGGGTAGTATTTCTCTAAGAATGCTTGCCTAAGCTCACCCCAATTTGTGATAGATCTCGGAGTCAATGAGTTCAACCACACTTTAGCTTTATCCCTAAGAGAAAAAGGAAACAAGCGAAGGCGTATGGCTTCACTCGACACTCCATTCATCTTGAAAGTGTCACAAATCTCCATGAAGTTCATGATATGATCATGAGCATCCTCGGTCACCAATCCCCCAAATTGGACATTCCCTTGGATTAGAGAGATGAGAGATGGCTTGATTTCAAAGTTGTTGGCGGCCACGGGAGGTCTCACAATTCTCGATAGATAATCATTCATGAAGGGAATAGTGAAGTCATGGAGTGGCCTTTCTTGCTCAATAGGATTCTCTCTATTCACCCTTTCAGTTAGACCTTGAGCTTCTTCTCGGGGATTATTTCTGGCACCCGCTTCCGCCATAAATCATTGCACTCTACGACGAAGTCGGATAGTTCTTTCAATTTCCAGATCAATCGGCAACAATGAAACTTTTGACGACCGGGTGTGTTGCATACACCTACACACAAGCACAAAGAACTATACCAAAGATCAAGTGCAATAGCCCAAGTAACAATAAGGAGAAAAAAAAACAAAAAAAAAAACAATAATAATTAAAAACAAGAAAATAAAAGTGTCTAAATTACAATCTCAATTGCAACTATTATGATATCTTAAAACAACACCGTGCTTCCCCGGCAACGACACCAAAAACTTGTTGGTATGAAAAACGCACACGGGCAAGATTACCCGGTCAAACAAGTAATAAAGTGAATAAATAAAGTGTCGAACCCACGAGGAAGCAATTCGGTTGTTTTTTATGAATACCAAGCACATTGTAATTTTAATTATATTTAGACAATTGATTTTACGTGAATTAACTAATTAATTAAGCTAAAACAATAAATTAAATAAAGCAATATTAAAATGAGATTGACTTCAATGAGGGAGGATCTAGGGTTTTGATTTTCAATTGGCTCTTCTGTTGTGATTTAATAAGAGATTGCTATTTAAATTATTCTATTTTTTTGGAAGTCGGAGATTCAAAAATCACCGTTAAGGGTTGTCGCTTCGTATAACAATGTTAATTAAAAGTATAAAATCACAGGCTTTCACTACGTATGAAATTATTCAATTAATCGCTTCCAAACACAAAACCACAATTGACTATCTTTAAAGAGGATTAATAACATAGACTAACTCAACCCAAAAACAACTATGTTGTATTTTCCAAAATTATCAAGTCACTTTCATGCCCTAAACAATTTTTAAAATCATGTAATGGGTGATCAAATCAATACAAGCATTAAGAGTACAACATAATACACAAAAATTAATGAATATAAATTAATAACAATACCCAAATTAAAATCACAACACCCAAGTCAATTTATATCAAAACCCTAGATAATTAAATTAGCTCATAATGCTAGAGAGATAAATCAAATCTTCAATAAAAAATATTGTCATTAAATAAAAGTAGAGATTAAAGTGTACAATACTTTTCAATTGAAGAAGTGATGAAATCCTAGCTTTGGCTTGAACAACAATGGAGAAAAAATGGAGAGTGGAGGTGATGAGCGCAAGATTTTCACTAATTTTCCCGGGAATTTTCTGTTATTTTGTGTTATTTTTGAGTTAATTATGCTTTGGAAATATTATTATTTGTGTTTTTATGCTTAATGTAGGTTTCCATGCATAATCGAGCTTTTATATGATGATTAGCATGAAGTTCGAGGCAATTCCGGGCTTAAAAGTTACTTTGGAAATTATTTGGACAAAGTCCGTTAAGTTCGTCAAGAAATCCAAGGCAATTTGAGGCTAACAGAGGCTAACGGAGGCTGAAAATATTAACGGAGGACTTAAATGCAAACCTGGAAGGAGGCTGGCTGGCGGCGCAAATTTCTGAAGGCTAAGGGGTACCGGAGCAATTAACAGAAAATGAAGGGCAGCCGCCGCAATTCCATACAGGCCCCTGCGCGTTGTCGGCTAATGGCTGGCTCCACGTGGCAAATTCTGCAGCGCCTCCTCCACTAAACCGGCCCGCGTGCAGCTGATGGATCCGGGCGACCCGCTTTCCTCTCCAGCCCATTCCTTCCCTTTAGCCCACCTTCTCACCCACTTTCTCTCTCAGTCTCACCCGTTTTCCAGCTGGGCAACCCGCGCATCTCTCCCTTGGTTTAGCCCGTGCCCCAGCATCATTTATTCTCCCTTTTCTGCCCCCATCATTCCATTGCACTGCCAAAAATGCCCCTGATTGTCCGACCTCTCTACTGCCTGTGATCCCGATTCCCGAGTCTATTTGAGTCAAATTCTTCCGAGTGAGGTAGAATAACCTCTCAGTTGTCAATCTTGAGGTACCCATGTCTAGAATTAACTATACAATACAGTTCAGTCAATTGACTTAAGCCATTCGACGGTCTGAATCAATCCCGACCGTAATATCTAACGATTTTGATCAGTTATGAATAACTTCCTTACAAACAACCCCCCAACTATGGGTCGAGTTTGAATAGCTCTCCTCAACTACCGGTTGAAGCAATGTACCCCCTCAATTACGTAGCTAATATGTACTGACATCTCAAGATATACTGTCACCGTGCCTATAACATGGGCACAAAGTTCTAGTGAACCGACAAATGGATGCACATAGAATTTATATCAGTACCCTATTTCAACAAGATACAAGACAACTCACATATACATGTACTAAAGCATGTCGAGTTGGGGAGAATGGGTTCCGTAATTGATATTGTACTGTAATTACTTAATTTTCTTTTCAAATAAATAATTAAATAATATGATATTATTAAGTAATCACAGGAAGATGGACAATTCAGGTGAAGGTACAAAGGAAAGCATGTTTTCACCAAATAATTCAGATAACAAAGGAAACAAGTCTCTGGCACCCATTTCGGTCTTCCATGCCTGAGACAGAGTGATTGACGGCATTTGAGCTTGAGTACCAACCTTGTCCCTTCTGCCACTGCTCCCAGGCATCTTCTCAGTTGCCACTGGCACTGGCCTAGAAATTGCAGACAGACGGGCATCAGAACCACCAAGGGCAATTGAATATCCACCAGCCGCTCCTTGGATGTTTACTGGCAATGGATTCGCACCGATTGAACCATCTGTGGTTACCCTTTTAAGCGGTGGCTGCTGCATCATCTCGTCCATGGTTGCTTTTCGTTTATCTTCACATTAAAAGGAGCAAGAGGATGAGCATTTATGCACTGAAACATTGCTTACAAGTGCTTGTTAATAGTATGTTAATTGTGAAAAACAATATGTAATTGCCATTTGAGAAAGATTCATGCATGACTGAGAAAGATAGATGAGTTTCAAATCGAGACAATGATATACCAATAGGCAATAGATACAATCATATAAGCATATAACCAAAAGACGAGTTGGCTTTTACATATTTGGCTTGATCATCAACTGTTGTAGTTATAAAGCTACTCCATTGGGAAAATATGAAAAACTGGAGGGGTGTTAATATAGATAATAATAAAGGTTAATCACAAAGGTTGCTGCCAAATAACAGCAAATGTATCCACAAGGACACCTGAAATGTTATTTGGCAGCAACCTTTGTGATTAACTTGACTTAGATTCCACTTTTGAATTCCCCACCCAAAATTTTTTAAAAAAATTACAAAAATGAATAGATGAGTGGGTACAAACAGTTTCAAATAGTTCCTAAAGCCAAGAAAGAAGGCTGATCATACTTGAAGCAAATAATTAACCATCTAAAATACCCATTAAAACGGGGTGATATAGCTGGCCTTCATATTCAACAGTCTGTTGTGCTTACTGAATCTGTATGACTGCACCGAACACACTATTCTACAAACACATACACATTCACACATGTACGCTAGAAGAAGTGCCTGCACGCAATGCATGTGGATCAACTCCCATAATTTTTGCATAAGTTTGCATACTTGAAATTCTGTAAGGTGACATTGATCCCAAGTCAAGCATATCTGGGATATCCGGGGAAGGGTATGACTTTGCCCTTGGTGCTAAACTCTTCCTTTTACATTTCTTTCTGCAATACTTTTATTATGACTGCATTAGCTCAACTATTTCAATATAATAGGGAAAAAGTGCCACCAAATCTAGTAAAAAATTCTCTCAATTTATAATATAAGTTGCTTAGTTATAAGCCTATAACCACAAACAAACAACTCTCTGATACTTTCAATTGAAACAGCTTTTAGACAAGTACATGTTTTCCTATCCATTTTAGTGTGGATTTTGGTATTCAAGGTCTGTCAGTAGGTTTCTCATTGTACAATACTTGTAGTAGTCTCAAACTTTTATTGCCAATCAAAGAGGAGATGGTATTTGAGAAGGTGGTTCAATGAGAACTTTGAACCAACTACATGGAGTTGGGAATACCTGAATAGTTTGAACCAAACGGCATGTTCAAATTCAAACAACCTTTAATATTAAATTGTGACAATGATGTGACAAGATTCAGTGACATTTTTAACAATTGTATTAAGGAGCAAAGCTAATGATTTGCATAAACTACAAATATAGTAATAATGAGAGTGATTAATAAGTCTCCGTACAAAATTTATGCGGAATTTACATGCATTGCATGAGGGCACTTCTTCGTGTGTGTGTGTGTGTGCCAAATACATTGTGATTGAGGCACATCAGTTGACTTGACATCTAGGGATAAACCACTGTTTTCAGTGTGGGCCAATCTTCTTAGTTATTGAGATTGATAATAAGCCGATTAACATTATGGTATAAATATTACCTCATGTAGCACTATGTGTCTTTAAGTTCAGAAAATTGGCAAATACATGAACCTCACAAAAATACAAGCATATGGTCACAACTCACACATGCAAGCATAGATATTTTAGAAACTCCCTAGAAAACAGAGTGCTGACCATTACACTGGATCAAAGTCAGCTAAACTTCAACAATAAGCTAGAAAATAACTCATTTATGATAAAGAAACAAAGGAATAAGGATGAAGAGTGGTAGAGTTTCCATACTTCGGTTTGTAGTCCAGACTTTTCCATTAACTTTCCAGACAGCATGTGGTCGTGGAGAGAGCAGATTGGGAAGTATATTAAGCTGATTGTATATGCATAGACCAGCTGCACACTGAGAAGTTTACTAGCTCCTTTAGTCTCATTTCATGGCATGTCAGTTACTCAAAGCAAAAAAACAGCAGCACTTCATCTACATTAGATTGCTATTTTAGCAGGACTATTTATGACGAAAATTCACACTAAATCTGAGGGTCACTCACCACTAAGGCCCCATATACGCGCCAAGCTTCATCCCTCTTCACCTCACCCTTTTGTGTGTCAAGCTGCATATCTGCCTCTATAAGTTGTAGATACGGCTCAAGATTTGGAAGTATAAGCAGACGAACCTATTTAATAAGAAGTGTTACAAACAGCTTAGATTAGAACAAAAAGCATGAAAGGAAAAAAATAATGTTTTGCCCTTTTCAAATGTCGAGGGGGGTCTGGGTTGCACATTCAGTTGAGATATGGTCCATATTGATAACTCCTATTAAAAACAGCTAGCAAGATTCGTGAAAAGTTGAAACGGAGGGGTCGAATTAGATTCCCTGCAAAGACACAAAGACTCCTAGTATTGAATTTTATTTCCCCTTGTTATCTTTATTATTCAATCTTAGGAAAGGAATTATATTTATCTTCACTCAGCCCACAACCAAATTCAATGCTAACATTGCCTTATTTTCCTTATCAATTTTGCAGGTGGGCCACCGCATGCTGGGAGGCGAGGTGGGGAAGGGGGGTATACGTGCAAACTTCATACTCTTACCCAGTAGTTTCTGACAAGGAGAGGACAGATATGAATTAGGTTTAAGAAGTCATTGGTGATGACAAGTAAAAATGAAGAGTCAGGCCCAAAATGAAAATCATGCCAAACAGAAGCATGCCTCTCTGATACCAAAGAATCAAGGGCAAGATGGAACTCAAGTGCATCCCTTAGCTTATACATCATTTCATGTTGAAGCCTAACGGATCCGGTACCTAGCAATTTGTCTGGACAAGTTTTTGCAAACAAAATATCTGCATTCCAAACAATTATATGTATATCATGAACAAACATAAATACTTGCTCCTAACAACATATGTTCATTATTATCAAAGTTTTTTAGAGGAGTTTGAGAGAGACAGAGAGAGAGAGAGAGCGGGGAATTTGAAATTGGAGTTCAGCCATTAGATCCATTTCATTCACGAGGTGTCATTCAATGGACTAACAAATGGTGGATCAATTGGTTGAAAAAAATGAATAGTGACAAACCCCCCGCCTAACCACTAGGGAAGTGATAGATGAGCTTTATGCTCTTCTGTGGGGTGTTTTTCAGGCTTTGATTTAGCTAATTCTCAAGTTTTTGGTCACTAATATGGTTTGGTTTTCTAGTGCTTACAGGGTTTCATTCGGGGGTTGATTGAGCTGTTTTGAAGTCTGGAGGACTGAAAGTGTAAGTGCTGGAAGTTCAAGGTGCAGAAAAGGAAATTCATTTGAAGCGATCATGTCTGAAGAGACCAAGCGATCGCGTAGTACACCAACATTGGACTCGCTCGCATCATGTGCTCATGCGAGGTTCTGAAATGCAGTAACATTTGAGGCAGTCGCATGGCAACATATGAAACAACCGCGTCAGATCGAGGCGCTCGCATCTGAAGAGACAAGACGACAGCGTCGCGCCGGCTTCAGCTCAGGCTATTTTTGTAATTTATCTAGAATTTCTTACCCTGTAAACTTAATATATAAGTAAACCTAGTGGCTAAGGTTAAACACGCGATTTTGGAGAAGAAAAACGGCTGTTAGAGAGAAATCATTGGCGTTTTGTATTCTCTTCTCCTCCATTAACATTGAAATCATGTTTTCTTCGATCCAAGTTTGTACGTTTCCATCCATGATGAACTAAACAAATCCTTCTAGGAATTGGAGGCAATTTGTATCGAAGCCTTATGTTCTAATATATTTTACAATTCAATCAATTGTCTGGTTTATCACCAAAGCGTTTTTAGTGAATCTATTCGGGGTGTTTATGCGACATGTATCTACAATTGCTTCGATTATCTGGGTATGATGAATTGCATGACCAAAGTGTACAAGTCATACATTTACCATCTTTTGTGATAAATAAATCCTATTGATTCATGACCGTGCTAAAATATGATTTAGATTCATTGTTCTTTGTGCACTTAATGGATTTTTTATAGTTATATACGGACTAAGAAAGTATAACTTGTTAAGAATACTAAGATTGCAAATTGTGACCAAAGTGTACCAATCTTTACAGTTGTGAACGAATCCTTGACATTGATTCATACTTTATTTGCATGAACATAAGGTGGAGATACAAGTGAATCCCAATTCCTAGGCTTCCAAAATTTTGAATCCTCTCAACTTTACTTGCTTTGATAATTAGTTTGATTGTTTTTTAGTTAGGTAGTTAATTAATAATTATTTAGTTGCTAATCTGTATCACAACCCACTGCTTTTATTTACTGTTTTAGTTGCTAGTTAAATCACATTTGATCAATACTTGTCTACGTGGTTCGACCCTTGCCTTTCCACAACTATACTCTGGTTAAGGTTGACTCGTGCACTTGCGAGGTTAATTTTATTACATCAGGAGAAATGAAACTTTTGTTGGGAATATTAGTATTTGATGATAAGCGTTGCTATTCGGTCTGTTTAACTACCAATATTTTAGGTTTTCATTTATATAAAATCCCTTGGTTTTAACAAAATTCCAACTTACATATGAAAAAAAAAGAGAATATTAATCTCACACACTTGGAAATTAGTGAGGGAACAGGTTATGTAGGTATACCATGCTGGGCCCAAGGGCAGCTATCCCTTGTATGGCGCCATATTGCTGGGGCAATGATTTTGTTGGGTCCAAGAAGGCATGGAGGAGGGTCCTTGTCACACGTGGTTGGAGATTGTGATAAACATGACCAAATCTGCGCAAAGTTTCATTATAAGGAATAAAATTGTATCCATCAGATGAAAAGACAATATACCTTCACTGAGCAAAAGCACAATCAAGAACTATAAACTAAACAGCCTCGTGCTAAGCTTTAAACATGTTCCTATGTCAGTTAAACAAAAGCATCACCAACAAACTAGCCTCAAGTCAACATGCCACTCTCTTATTGTAGAACATTGTTAGAGAATAAGGGGTATTATAAAGGGTGTTAAGTGTAACATTACTGTCTAATATGAACGTATATATAAATACCCTAGCCTAACCAGTTTAGGGTTACGGCTTCCAAATCATACTTTATTCTTCTTCTCTTCTTTGTTAATTTACGTGGTATCAGAGCTTGAATCTCCATAATAAACTTTTTGATTCACTTCAATTTTTATTCTTTATTTACTATCTTTCCCTTTCATTTTTTTAATTTTTCTTTTCTCTACATGCAACGGTAGGGACGTCTCGTTCTCTTCTTGTGTCGCCAGGGTGTGCGATGCGTTCAGTCGCCAGAGTGTGCGACTTTGATCGATAGGCCAGCCCAAGTTGTGGTGTGGCAGTTGTGTTTGTGCACAGCAGGAAGGGTTTCATAGGGTTGGCAGAGGGGTCAACACTTCCCTTCGTTTTCCAGCAGGTTGAGTGCGCCAGGCTTTTCACCACCAACCTGCTCCTTTTGTGCCCACGCGCCACCCAGAGCAGTTTGCCATGTCCAGGCTACGCCGGAGGACCAGTTTCTGTCGCCGGGAAACTTCATCGTCGCCAGAGCTCCGACCATGCATCAGCCGGAATTTCGCTGAGTTTTTCAGTTCGTTGGATTCGCCCAAGTCCACCTGTGTGATTCTTTTTCTGTGTTGGATGTGTGTTAAGACTCTACAGCTTGTTTCGTTCCTAGGCGCCTACTTTTTTTTTTGGGACTGGTGATTGGGCCTGCTTGTTATGTCAACACCCACAACTTCCGATACTTCTCTAGTGATCACCACTCATAATAAGCTTACAGATAAAAAGTTTGATGGCACCAACTATATGATGTGGCGTAAGGTCGTTAGCAAGAGTCTTATTGGCATGGAGAAGGGCGAGATGATGCATTACTCTTTGGCCAGATGATGAATTCCATGACATAATATTGCTGGGTTAGTTTCACATACTGAAACAGTCAAAGATCTTTGGGAGTATTTGGAGGTGTTGTATTCGGGTCGTGATAATCTGAATCGCTTGTATGACTTGTCCAATGATGTGTTTAGACAGAGTCGGAAAGATCGAACCGTGACTTAGTACTTTGCATATTTTAAGAAAATGTCTTGGGAATAATGCACTTTGCTTCCAATTACGGCAGATGTTAAGCAGATGCAAGCACAACGTGAGCACAGCTCCTTATCATGGGTTTTTTAGCTGGCTTGCGACCTGAGTTTGCTACTGCTCGATCGTAGATTTTGTCGGGTACCGACATTTGCTCTTTGTATGATGCTTTCTCGCGGGTTTTACACACATCTCACAAGCCTACTCCAACAGAGGGGGGTGTAGGTGAGTATTCTACTCTAGTCACACAGGCATCTCATGCGCATAGAGGTTATGATCCTAGTGGCCGTGGTGGTGGCGGACGTAGAGGTGGTAGAGGAGGTCGAGGTGGTCGTGGCAGTGATGATGCGCATGGACGTGGAGGGAATCAGGACGTCAAAGTATGCTACCATTGAGGGGACACGGGGCATCTGCAACGCAATTGTTGGAAGTTACATGGGAAACCTACTAGTAATCTATTTGCTAATGTTGCTACTCATCACGACCCTGTTAGTCAGTCCTCTCCTCAGACTCGAAGATGGTTATGATGTCATATGAAGAGTATGCTAGGTATACCCAGTTTCAGGCCTCTCAACCGTCTTTGTCTTCCACTTCTGCAACTACTCTTGTCCAATGGTAAACCCACGGCATGTCTTTCGTCCACGAGTCGCAAATAGGTCATTGATTCTGGTGCAACCGATCATATGACCGGTGATGTTGGTATTTTATCTTCCTTTACCTCTTCTATATTGCCTAGTGTCACTTTAGTCAATCAATCTGTTGCATGTGTTAAGGGGAGCAGAATCGCTAGTATCACTCCATCTCTATCTTTGTCTTCTGTCCTTTACCTTCCTGGTTTTCCGTTCAATTTACTATTCATCACTAAATTAACTCATGATTACAACTGTAGTCTCATTCTTTTTTGATTCTTGTGTCTTTCAGGATCTTACGACGAAGAGGATTATTGGTAGAGGCTAGAAATCACAAGGGCTTTACTTGCTAGATGATGTTCTCTCGCCCGTTGCGTGTTCCAGTGTTACTTCCCTTACTCTGCATCAGCTACATTGTCGTTTGGGTCATCCTTGTCTCTCGAATTTGAAGAAATTGTGTCCTAATCTAGAGTCTTTGTCTACGTTAAATTGTGAAGCTTGTCAGCATGCTAAACACCATCGTGTTTCATACTTTCCTAGTCAATAAAAAGGCATGTGTCTCGTTTGAGTTAGTTCATTCAAATGTTTGTGGTCTGTCTCCAATAGTGTCGAAACTTGGTTATTGTTAGTTTGTTACATTTGTCGATGATTTTTCACGTGTAACTTGGAATTATTTAATGAGAAATCGTTCCGAGTTATTCTCTATTTTTTGTGGTTATTGTGCTGAAATTAATACCCATTTTGGTGTGCCTATTAAAATTCTTCGTAATGACAATGCAAAGGAATATTTCTCTGCTCCTTACTCCACTTTTATGCATGATCATGGCATGACCCATGTATCCTCTTGCACTATACACCTCAACAAAATGGGGTGGCGGAAAGAAAGAATCGCCATTTAATGGAAAGTGCTAGGACTCTTAGCTTTCAAATGCACGTGTCTAAGCCATTTGGTTGTGTATGTTTTGTTCGGGATCATCATCCACATATAACCTTCTTCCTTGGCTACTCTCAGTCTCAAAAAGGGTATCGTTGTTTTTCTTCAAAATTGAATCGCTATCTCATTTCCCTTGACGTCACATTTTTTGAATCGCAATCATTCCATCCTCTGCTGCCATCTGATGACCCATCCTCTTCAAACTCTAATGATGATTTCCTTATCTATTAATTTCTATAGTCTGAAGGTGCCTTGTCCCACCTCATCTACCTCCATCTCATCCCCCCGTTCAGCAAGTTTACTCCCGCCGTCAACAAGAGGGTCCTCCTTCTACACCTCCTGATGCGGTCACTACCGAGCGAGTCCTCTCTTCTGCAGATCTTAACACTCTTGTGCCTCCACTATCTGATTTAATGTTCAGATTGCTCTTCGAAAAGGTAAGCGTAGTTGTGCACGATATTCCATTACTAACTACGTTAATTACTCTGGTTTGTCTTCTTCTACTTCTTCATTAATTAGTTCCCTCGAGTCTTATCCTATTCCTAAGCAGTGGCTCACCCTGGTTGGAGAACTGCTATGGAAGAGGAGATGAATGCTCTTGAGGAGAATTAGACTTGGGATTTGGTACCTTTGCTGAATAATAAGAGTGTAATTGGTTGTAAGTGGGTTTTCACTGTGAAAGTGAATCCCGATGGTTCCCTGGCTCGATTGAAGGCTCGTCTGGTTGCGAAAGGTTATGCCCAGACTTATTATAGTGTGGATTATTCTCTCCAGTTGCAAAGTTGGCTTCTGTTAGGTTGTTTGTTTCTCTTGCTGTATCATACCATTGGCTGCTTCACCAACTCGATGTGAAAAATGCATTTCTTCATGGTGATCTACACCAAGTTAAAAAAGTCGTTGTATGGTCTAAAGCAGTCTCCTAGAGCTCGGTTTGACCGATTTAGTGAGGTTGTGTTAGAGTTTGGCCTTATGCGGTGCAGTAAAGATCATTCAGTCTTTTATCGTCAGTCTGAAGTAGGGTGTATTCTCTTGGTTGTGAATGTTGATGATATCGACATTACTGATGGAGATAGTGTGGGTATTTGTGCTCTAAAGTTTTTCCTTCAAGAAAGATTTCAAACAAATGATTTGGGGAACCTCAAGTACTTTTTGGGAATTGAAGTTGCCCATTCGAAACAAGGCATCTTTCTTTCTCAACGGAAGTATGTACTTGACCTACTTACTAACACTGGGATGTTAGGGGCAAAACCAGAGACTCCTATGGATGCTAATGTGAAGCTTAGGGATGATGATGGTGAAGAATTAAATCATGTGAAGAGGTATCATACATACGCTTAAGTTGAACTATTTAGCTGTGACTAGACCGGACATTGCATTTACAATAAGTAAAGACAGTCAGTTTATGTCGTCTCCACTAGGGGTGTAAGTGGTTCGGTTTGGTTTGGTTTATGCCAAAACCACAAACCGAACCGCCTCCTAGTGGTTCCAAAAATCTCAAACCGAACCGAACCGAGTAAGACTTGGAACCGAACCGAACCACTCGGTTTGGTTTGGTTTGGTTTGGTTCCGTTTTGTGGTTTATATAAATTATTTTTAATGAAATTAACCAACATTAAAAATAACAATAAAAATAATATTTTAATTTGGAATTAACATCAAAATTAGGAAATAATCTACTAACAACAAATTATCATAAATAAAACAATACAAATTTTAAAATAAACACAAAAAATGGAAGAAATAATAGTTCTCCAATAATCAAGATTTTGTTTGGTTTAGTATCCGTATATATATATATATATATATATATAATGAATAAATCAAAGGTTCAAAATCGTTAATAAATGTAATATAATATATATTATATAATAAATAAGTAAAAATATATAGGGTGGTTTGGTTCGATATCAAAAACCGTGAACCGAACCGCGTGGTTTTTCAATTCTTGAAACCGAAACTGAACCGTCTTCGACCAAAACCGAACCAAACCGACTGGTTTGGTTTGGTTTGGTTCGGTTCCGTGGTTCGGTGGTTCCGATTTACACCCCTAGTCTCCACGATCTACTCACTGGGAGGCTGTGGTACGCATCCTCCGATATCTCAAGGGAGCTCCAGTCTGTGGGTTACTTTATCGAGATCATGGGCACATAAGAGTTAGGGGATTTTGTGATGCTGATTGGGCTGGTCCTATTAGTAAGAAGCCAACCACAGGATATTGCATATTTGTTGGAGGCAACTTAGTGTTTTGGAAAAGCAAGAAGTAACAAGTTGTATCGAGATCAAGTGCAGAGGCGGAGTATAGAGCCATGGGTCAGTTGACTTGTGAGTTGATGTGGATTCGCCAAATACTCGAGGAGATGGGGTTTGGTAGTTCAACACCTATGCAGTTATGGTGTGACAATCAAGCAGCCATCCATATTGCATCAAATCCTGTGTTTCATGAACGCACAAAATAAATTGAGGTTGACTGTTATTTCATTCGCGAGAAGCTACAACAAAATATTATTGTCACAAGTTATGTCAAGTTCAATGAACAGATGTTCTGACCAAGTCGGTGGTTGGAAATAGGTTGAGTTATATGAGTAACAAGCTGGGCATGCATAATATTCATGCTCGAGCTTGAGGGGGAGTGTTAGAGAATAAGGGGTATTATAAAGGGTGTTAAGTGTAACATTAGTGTCTAATATGCACGTATATATAAATACCCTTGCCTAACCAGTTTAGGGTTACGACTTCCAAATCATACTTTATTCTTCTTTTCTTCGCTGTTAATTTACAAACATCATTAGACTAAGAAAAAAAAACTCAAACATGGATACTGGAAATTATCTGATGGAGTCCAGCTCAACAACTTTCAAGTATTGACAAAGAGAAGAGACAGCTGATGATTAAATAGTACTGAAAAGAATCATTAACAGTGTTGGAGACTTTTAAATGTTCAACTTAGAATGATTGCAGAATTTCCAACTGAATAGAGCACAAACTTTGAATAGATGAAGATACACTTGAAAATAAAGGTGTCTTCATTTCAAGAACACGCCAGTAAATGGTAAGGAAATGCAGCCTGTTTAGCCACTAAATAATTCCACAAATCAAGTATCAAACATCTAAGACAGTTTTAAAGAAATGAACAATGAATGAATACCTTTTGCAAATTGAAGCAACCAGGTTAGCTGTGAAGTTTCTAAGTTCCCAGTGACTGTCTGAAGCTTTATCGCCCAAAACTTTTGCAACAAGACAGGTCATTACAGACGGCATCAATTGGTGTAGCTGAAGAGAGCAGCTAGTCAGATACTACAAAAGTTAGCCCTTAAACTAAAAATTATCAATCAACCCCACCTAGATTCCATTGGTCATGTTAAACGTGCAGACCTAGGCCACCCGTCAAGTTTTACATTATCATTTCATTTTATGTACAATATGAACAATTCAATAAATAAAAATCAAGATAAATCACAAATTATTTTCTAGCAAGTCCAGTAGCGCACATACACACACATTTATGTATATATATTGAGATTGTTTCCAAAAATATAGTTTGCATAATTGATTAATGTATTTAATACTAATACATGTAAATAATGATCATAAATTAAGGAAAGCTCATTTTGTAACTCTAACCGTTGGGTCCAAAGTGTATGGTTCAGATGAAAGGGTTTGCACCATAGGTGTGGTGCAGAGTACCCATCATTGCGTACTTTTTCACCTCAACCGCTCAAAATAATATGAAATGCGAAGAAGGAAGTATATATGTCTTCCCATATCTGAAGTAGGCTACTTGGACAGTACGATTAATGTTCAACGGACAGTCGGGGTAACAATGGCAGTGGTTTTTTAGGAACAGAGATAAGCTTTAGGATGAGTGCCAACTGACAACCGAGTCATCTTCCAGCGTGGAAGGAAAACTTTCGTTGTTATAAGAATTTGGGAGAAGAATCGCTTTGTTTTAAGGTGGGTGGAAAAATCTGGAGGTAGACAACATGAGATTTGGCTTTCGTTTTTTGAGTTTTCCTGGGTTTGTGAGTGGTTGGGAAAATTATCTTCTGTCAATGGTGTGGGCTGGAGAAAGAGACGGCCAGGGTAGTTTATCAAAGTGATTGTGAAGGGTTCCAGAAGATCAGGAGCGATCTATATTCCAGAATGTGTAGAAAACAAAGGATGGGAGATGGTAGCAGATAAGCTTTTGAGATTTTGGAGGGATGGAACCAATCAGAGCCATAGTTTTCCCAAATCATATAAGGAGGTGGCGGAAATTCCTCCTTGGCCAGATTTAATTTCATGTTGCAGTAATAACTCCAGAGTCCGGAGTAACAAGGGTAGATATCCATGTGGAGGAAAAATCTTGCACAGGAGCCTTGGCATATTTGGGTAGATGTCAAGTGGGAAAATTTAGAGATTTGGACTGCCCAAGCCTGACTAGATTGGAACTCCACCGATGGGTCGATAAAAGGTGGAAGACGGCAGGGGGTGTAAGGGTAGCGGCCTTGAATGATAATTCTTTTCTGTTTGAATTTCCTTCAGAGGCAGAAGCGAATAGAATTCTTATAGAAAGAAACTGGAAAATGGATCAGCAACCCTTGATGTTGAATCATTGGGATTCGGTAGCCTGTTGCCGTAGAGAGGGACGAAAACCTGAAAAGTGTGGATCCGGGCCGTAGGATTGCCTCTGCACTTAAGGGGGAGAAAAGTTTTCCAAGAAATTGGAAATTTGAGGAGGTTTTGTCAACGTCAACGAGGAAACAGAATCAAAAAGAGATTTGCGATGGGTGAGAATATTAGTTCGATTCAGGAAGAAGATTCCGGGATCAATCAGAACTGGTGTTGGCGGAAGTGTCTTAGCAATACCAATCTGGGCGGAGATGGCCTCTTGGGGGCAATGAGGAGGAAGCAGGGCGGAGGAAGTGGCGGAGATGGAGCCTCGGCTAGGTCGAAGTATGGGGATGGTAAGGGAGGTGAATTGCACATGCAATCCAGGTACGTGAAGGGGAGACCTAGAGTGTGGATGCAGGACAACAGACCTAGTATATGTTCTGGCATAGGCACGTGGGATGTCAATAATTCAAAAAATTCAAACCTAAATACAATTATGGCGCCGTTTCAAGAGACAGACGAAGTAAACAACATTTGGGATTCTATCAGAAGGATAAGGATAGTCGAAGGAGTGGACCAGTTGTAGGCCCAAATAATTTAAAGTGGGTTCCTGAAAGAATCAGCAGCAAGAAAGTTGGGCCAAATAACATTTATGGGACTGGTCAGGAGTTACAAGGAGGAATTGGCATACTGAGTGGGCCTTTTCCATCAGATTTTAACTGCAATTCATCAACAGAGATACGACGAAGATGACAGAGATACGACGAAGGAAGGAGAGTCGAGCAGGGGAAGTAAGATGAATCAAGGGCAGACAGAAACGGAGGGTTTAAGAAATTTGATGGATTCAGAAAGGGAGAAGGACAAGAACAAGAATCAAGTTACAGAGGTTTCGCCGAGTAAGGAGGAATCGAGCAACAGTGAAAGAGTTGAGGAGAGGCTCGAGAAGAGGGATGAAGTGATTTCACCTAAGAACATGGAGATAGGCAGATCTTTGAGGAGACTGTCCAAGAGGATGCAACGGAGGGCTTAAGAAATTTGAATGATTCAGAAAGGGAGGAGGACAAGAACAAGAATCAGGTTACAGAGGATTCACCGAGAAAGGAGGTATCAAGCAACAGCAAAACAGTTGAGGAGAGGATCGAGAAGAGAGATGAAGCAACTTCGCCTAAGAACATAGAGGTAGGCAGATCTTTGGAGGAGACCGTACAAGTGGATGCATCGCTCGAGGAGGCTACTAGTGAGGCATTAATGGAACCGATTTATGTTTCTCCCTTGTCAGTGGTGAGGCCAGATGGAGTTGCAGTGCCAGATAAAAACAATACTGGTGTGGGAGTGCTTAGTGGAACTTTCCCATCTGTTTTTGGGGATAGTCTTGAAGATAGCCAGGGTTCTGGGTCAGACCTTTCGCCAAGTGTGCAGGATAAGCGCAATAGTGCCGAAGGTGGATCTACAAATGAAGACGTAACAGGCTGTGATTCGACGAACAAGACGAATCGGAGGGAAAGGCAAGAGATCACTACACCATTGGTAAGGGCTAAACAGAGTGAATCATCAGGGATTGACGGTGAGTCACAGGATGATAGCGAAGATCGAACACCTAGGGGGACGGATTCAACGTATGGTTCACAAGAAAACCGAGGCTCGAAAACTATTGTGTCTGTTCAGATTCGTCTGATGTCATCTCAGAAGAGGCTATATGGTGTACTCCTTTGTCTATTGTTAGACCAGACTCTACTCAAGACGAAGGGTTGGAGTTGAGGTTGGAAGAGGTAAAGGACGTTTCGTGTTGGGTTAGTAGGAGAGTGAAAGGGTTTGGAAGATTTGTAGGGGTGTCATGCTCAGGGTACGAAGATAAAATTATGAACTTGCTGCTGAAATAGAGAAGGGCCGAAAATTGGGGGGTAAGGAGAATAGTGTCAACAAAACGAAAGCTCGGGTAAGTGGAAGCAGGGAATTGAAAAATCTTTGTTGCAGCATTAATTTCGACAAAGGGGATAGAAGGGGTAGTCAGGTTGAATTCTTAAACAGCTTAGTCTCATATGGATTTACAGAGTATTTCTTGGAACGTGCGAGGGATTAATGATTCAACTAAAAGATCAGTAATTAAGGCGGCCTTTAGGAGATGGAATCCCCAAGTTGTCTGTCTTCAAGAAACAAGATTAGACAACGTTGATTGAAGGATTTTGATGAGTGTGGGGGGTAGCAGGTGGTCTCAATGGGAGTAGCTAGATGCTAGTGGATCTGCAGGAGGCATATGGGTGATATGGGATAGAAGAATTGTTCTAAAGTGGGGGTTATGGTTGGTGCTTCTTCTGTTTCGTGCCTGTTTCAAGAGGTGTGTACCGACTCGAGGTGGATTTTTTCCGGGGTATATGGAACATGTGTAGATGCTGAGCATAGAGCTTTGTGGGAAGGGCTTAGGGCTGTTTATGCTAGTTGGAGCCTGCCGTGGCGTATAGGCGGAGATTTTAATGTCATCAGATTCCCACACGAATGAACTGGAATGCAGAGGTTTTCACAAGCTATGATAATGAGTTCATTAATTTAGGGTTGGTGGACTTGCCTTTAGTAGGGGATCGCTTAACATGGTCTAGGAACACAGAGAGGGTTCAATGCTCCAAAGTCGACAGATTCCTTAATACAGGATGGGTGGAGTATTTTGGCGACATGTCCCAATCTTGTCTCCCAAGGGGTGGTTTCGGATCATATCCCCCTCCATTTGGAATGTGGCAGGTTGTGTAGAGGCAAGTCCTGTTTTCATTTTGAGAATATGTGGTTAGATCATCCGGGATTCATGGAGTGGTTTAAAGAGGTTTGGCGAGGATATTTGATACAAGGAGAACCATGCTTCAGAATTGCTAAGAAGCTGATATGGCTTAAAGAGGACTTGAAAAGGTGGAATTGGGACATCTTTGGGGACATTAATGTAAAACTGACTCAGTCTTTAGAGGAGGTCAGATTATTGGATGAAAAGGAAGGGGGGATGGATTTTTTTTTTTTTGATAACGGTAAATTGTATCAATAACCAAGCATCATAAAGGATGATGCACCCATATACACCGGAAGTATACACTATATAAAAATATACCTGCACACCACAGATACAGATAATTGAGCAGCAATTTTTTTAAAATCAGCCATAAAACCTTCTTCATTATCAAACGTCCTTCGATTTCTTTCTTTCCAAATCGTCCAACATACCACCAATGGGGCAACCTCCCAAATCCTGTTTCTATTCTTACTCCACCCGTACCGCATTAGATCCTTGAAAAGTACTAGGCATCACCCGCGATATGTTGAACAAGCCAAATAGAGTGTGCCACAGATGACTACCGTTCTCTTCATTGCTTTTACGTAAATAGCACCGATTGTGTAGATCAACCCTCTTTTCCGCAGATTATTGCCAGTACGAATAGCTCCGTTCACTGCCTCCCACACCAAAAAGGCTACCCTATTTGGAGCCACTGTTTTCCATATTGACCTCCAAGGAAACAGATTTCTGTCACTTCTATCCAGCTTTAAATAGTAATCTTTTACCGAAAAATCTTGCTTTTGGAGTCCACCCATAACACCCTGTCCCTAGGGAAGGGGGGGATGGATTATCTGTAGAGGAAGAGGCTAAGCATGTATCCTTAAAATCAGATATTCAAAATTTGTTGAGAAGCGAGGAAATTAGCTGGAGACAGAAATTCCAGGTTCTTTGGTTGAAAGAGGGGGACAAAAATACTAGGTTTTTCCATAAAATGGCAAATGCCCAAATGCAGGCTAATCGGATCAGAAAGGTGCGTATTAATGATGTTTTGATGGAAAATGAAGTAGAAATCTTTTTTTTTTTTGATAAGTAATAAATATATTAAAATCAAAGCGCCAAAACTAAGGCACGTCCATGTACACTAGGTGTATACAACAATAACTATAACAAACAGAAACTATTCACTAAATCCCCAAGGGACTGATGTATATTATCAGCCTCAAACCCCTGGCTCCACCAACAGTTCAAAGTATGCATCTGATCCTTAAGTTGATCCAGCATCCGTTCAACATTGTCGAATGCTCTACTGTTTCTCTCTCCCCAAATTATCCACCAGATTGCGAGAGGAACTGCCCCCGAGAAAGATTTCCTCCTCCTGCAAGTTGTAACAGGCCAACACAATAGGAACTCCTTCACTGATCTAGGCATTACCCATTGGATTCTGAACAGCCTTAACATCATATTCCACAGATCCGAAACAGCTTGACAGTGGAGCAATAGGTGATTCGTGCTTTCACTGCACTTCCTACACATGTAGCACCAATTAACATAGATCTTACCTCTCCGCCTAACAGGCATTGGTGCTTTTTATGAGGAACTGTATAAGGATAATAGTATGTGGCAACCTAAGCTAGAGGAGATTTATTTTAAGGCTCTCACTACAAATGATAGGGTTTCTTTAGAGGTCCCTCTTTAGAAGAGGAGGTCCCCGCTGCTATTCAAGGTATGAGAGGTGACAAAGCTCCGGGACCAAATGGCTTTGCTATGGCGTTTTTTCAGCATGGCTGAGAGGTTATCAAGGAGGATATGATGGAAGTGTTCCGTTTTTTTTCATGAGCAAAAGCGATTTGAGAAAACCTTAAATGCAACTTTCATCGTGTTGATCCCAAAGAGAATTGGTGTGGAGGATATCAAAGAGTATAGACCCATTAGCTTGATTGGAGGGGTGTACAAAATTATTTCGAAGGTGCTCTCTATCAGAATCAAGAAGGTACTGGAGAAGATAGTTTTTGAATCTCAGCACAGTTTTGTGGGGAGTAGACAGATCACAGAGACAGTTTTTATTGCTAATGAAGTAGTGGATTCCAGAACGAGGAGTGGTGAAGCCAGTCTGCTGTGCAAGCTCGGCATAGAGAAGGCCTATGATCAAGTTAAGTGGGAATTTTTGTCTTATATGCTGACTAGAATGGGCTTCGGAAGTCAGTGGAGGGATTGGATTTTTTTTGCATTTCTACGATGAGATTCTTAGTGTTGGTTAATGGGGAGAGTGCTGGTTTTTTCCCTAGCTCGAGAGGGTTGAGGCAGGGAGATCCCTTATCACCGTTCCTTTTTATTTAGTAATGAAAGCCTTTAGAAGAATGTTGGATGCCTCAGTTGTAAAGGGTTATATTTGTGGATTTCAAGTGGGCAGGGGTAATGGATCTGAATGGGTGGTCTCACATTTACTCTTTGCAGATGATGCCTTGGTGTTCTGTGGAGTTAGGATATCTACGTTTAGTGCTGCTGTTTTTCCAGGCTGTTTCAGAGCTGAAAATTAATATTCAAAAGAGTGAGATTTTTGGTGTTGGGAATGTGGATAATGTCGAGTTACTGGCTTCCTTTTTTGGGTGCAAAATTGGTCATCTTCTGACGTCCTATCTTGGTCTTCCTCTTGGGGCTCACTCTAGGAGAAAAGATATTTGGAATCCGGTGATTGAGCGGTTTGACCGTAGGCTAGCCGGATGGAAGAAACAATACTTATCCAAGGGAGGAAGACTTACCTTTATCAAAAGCACTCTTTCAAACTTACCTACCTATTTTATGTCCGTGTTTGACATACCGTCTTCTGTGGCTAATAGATTAGTAAAGTTAGAAAGAGATATTTTATGGGTCGGACATGCGGAAGAGGGTAAATATCATTTAATCAAATGGGAGGTGATTTGTTCAAATGCAAGAAAGGAGGGTTTGGGGATTAAAAAGCTCAAGATTTTTAATTTCTGAGGAAATGGTTGTGGCAATTTTTGAACGGAGATAGGGCTCTATGGAAGAAAGTGGTGGTGGAGAAATACAGACCAGGTAACCATTTTTGGGTTCCTGGGGAAGTTCGACGTATAGGTCTGGTGTTTGGAAAGGTATTCGGAAGAAATGGGGTCTTTTAAAATGTTTCATATCTTTCGAAGTTGGAAATGGAGAATCTATAAAACTTTGAAGTGACAAGTGGTGTGGGAATTTCAAATTGAGAAGAGCTTTTCCTTCTCTGTTTAGCATGGCGGCAAATAAGGACGAAATGGTTAGCGAGGTTATGAGAAGGGAGGGGGGTAATGTAACACAGAACGCTACTTTTAGAAGAAACTTCTAAGATTGGGAACTGGCCTTCCACACAATTACTTAATTTGCTGTATAATCACCAGCTGAATGAATCTCAAGGTGATAGTCCAGTTTGGGATGGAGGGAAAAGGCAAGAGTTTTTCACTTAAATCCTTCTTTCAGAACTTAACTTACATCAATAGGTCATTTCCGTGGAAGATGGTGTGGAAATCCAAGGCCCCAGTCAGGGTGGGTTTTTTCATGTGGGAGGCTGCAAATGAAGCCATTTTACCAGGTGATAATCTACTGTGTAAGGGGAAAATCTATGTTGATAGGTGTTACATGTACAAAGGGGATGGGAAAAGTGTTAACCACCCTTTGATGCATTGTCAAGTAGCAAGAGATTTATGGGACTTCATCTTCAGATTATTCAAGCTATCTTGTTGCTGTAGTGGTCGCTTTATAAAAGTTATAAAAGGAAGAGGAAAAGCATTGTGTGGGATGCTGCTCCGTTAGGTGTTTGTTGGGATGTATGGAGGGAACAGAATAGCAAGGCTTTTGATATTGTAGAAAAGAGCCAAGATAGGCTGAAGGACTTGGTCGTACAGTCCTTATACTTTTGGTGTTGGGAACCCGCCTTGCTGGGGGTCAATTCGTTTGTAGAGTTTGTGGATGGCATAGCTTTGTATAGCACTTTTTGTGCTCATACAATCTCCTTTGTACATAGGATGCGTCACCTATCTTGACGCTCATTTATACTATTATTACTTATCAAAAATATATGTATATATCATTATTATTTATTTCTTCGTATGAAATGAAATGCAGAGGAATTATGGAAACTATACAACATTTTTTTGATAAGTAATGGAAACTATATCAATTTATTTCCAATTATATAGTTCCCAATTATGGATACTATATCACAGAAAACAATCTCAAAAAAAAAACATCTTCCTAAATAATCAATTTCTTTTTTCGGGCCAACTTCCTCTGTGACAGCCAAATCTTAGTGCTGAAATTGGCTTTCAAAAAATCCAAATAGAGACACTTGTTTCGTTCTTTTCCACAAAAGACTTGGATCCATTTAATTATTCTTTTTTTCCTTGATCTACTAAGGAATTGTGTGAGTTCATTCTTATTTATTTATCGCCACACAAGATGTCTGTAAACTGCACTTTTATACTCTTTTGCTTCTTGGAGTTCCTTTATACTTCTAAACTAACTAGAAGTATCTAACAGCAATGATAATTAATATGAGTTCAAGGCTTTGCTCAATATGACAATATCTAAACAAATTCGTTGGATTTTAAAACTTGATCCAGCCAACAAGGTATCATCATAAACAATTCCAATGATGACTATTCTTCCAGCAAAGTATCTATTTATACAATAAAAACATAATCTACTTCAAGAAATTACTGGGAAAAAGAAATAAAAATTGAAAGAAGATTGAACTGAAAAAATAATACACAAACAAATCTTCGGACCGACTAGGTATACTGTTCTGATTTCTGCATTCAACAAATTGTCGAAATTTATTTTCACCATTGTTGTTTATTTCAGTCATATAATTAAATTTTGGGAGATTTTCTAGTCATGACATTATTTATGACACACATATATAAGGTGGAGAATGTTATGATATTATTTTCTTTATTCAAGTTTCTTTAGCTAATTTACTTAGTTCCTTGTAATTATTTTTGAAGTAAATATGAGTCAATGGATGTCCAGTGAATAGCTGAGGCTAAGGGTATGTACCATAGGGTATGGTGCAAACTGCCATGTACCCACCATTGTGCTGCTTTACATAAAGAAATATATTTATATACGTATTTATATGTGTATACAACAAACTCAACTAAGCCCTTTTTCCAATCATATATATGTGCGTGTATGTGCACATGTATATATATATATATATATGACATTTTGTTTTAGTGGCCAATATATATGAGGAGGGAGTACTGTTTCTGTTTGTGTCAAACAGTCTGATAGCATACCGAGTGAGCTGCATCTGCATTGAAAATAAAACATGAACAGCTTCGAATTGTAGACCTACTAAGTTGAGGGTTACAGCTCATCTAGAGATACGGCATGGATGTAGCATCCACTCATTAGAGTTGGAAAGTGGAAAAAATAGGGGGAGGAGGGGTGGGAGGGAGCTTACATATGGTTCAATATGCATGTGTGTGTTGTGTAAAAGGCTCCAGACAAGACGCATCAAGGCAGAAAGGAGCAGAAAATTATTCAAATTCCGTGTCACCTGTCATGATTCGGAAAAGAAATGAGTCTAAGGGTAAAAGTGCTATTAAAGCTCACAGTATGTTGCCAGATGGCATTGGCATCGTGAATACCTCATCAGCAATGAAATAAATGAAATAAGGAACTAAAGGATGAAGACCCGAGTCAGTTGCCAAACTCAATAACGCTTCTTTAAAGAGAGCGGTGTTTGATCGACTCACGGTGAGCTCCGTGATCTTTTCAAAGTAAAGCTGCACAGAAACCAAAATAAAAGAACTAAAATGAAATGAAGGGCAAACGATGTGGTCACGAGAAAGCTATATCACGAGAATTAGAATACCTGAAGCTCCCGCGAAAGCACGTGCTTCACCGGCAATTTCATATCGATCGAAACTCCATCTTCTTTATATTCAGATTTCTTGCTATCAGGTGGCATGACAAGTGCTACAATTAAAAACCAATTATCAATAATGGTGGTCAACGCATCATCAGATATAGAACACAAAGAAACTTAGCGTAAAGTAGATGCTGATATCGAAACCAGAGACGAAACAATTTATGTATTACGAATGATATAGGGCAACTGAAGAAATATAATTAATGGCAACCAACTCAATTATTAATACTTAAAAGGAGACAGTCATATTTGGCCGCTAGCCAGAATTAACATCAAGAGAACAAGAGGTTGGATACCTTCAAGTGGCGCATTTTCTGGAATCGCAGGTTGTACCCCTTCAATAGCTAGCCAATGGGCAACAACCCCAGTATCCAGGGGTGCTTTTGGAAGAGGTGCTTCAAACACCTGAAAACATTAAGGATAAACATAGAAGCACAGTAGTACATCATGAATCATCAATTAAGAATGGTAAAAACCTTCTTACCTCTCTGAATTCTACATCCTTGTCCTCAATATAGAATAGATCCTTATGCCGAGCAGCTCTTTTGAATCGCAAAGGCTCTCCAGAGTCAAAACCATATATTGGCTAAGAAGAGCCACATAAGTAGGGGTAAGTAAATCAAAATCAAGCATGGAAATTCAAGGGAGAATTGAACAGTCTGGTATATGAGATGCATAGGTCAGCATAATTCATAAAGAGCACAAGAATGAAATGTGCCTATAGTCGTGTCATCTACAACTTCACACATAGTAGGAAGCTTTACAAGGAAGACCAGAAACGTGATAAGAATCCTAGAACGCACATAGTGACGACACACCATCAAACATATGAATCCATTATGTGTATGTGATTCTTATGCGTAGTCGTTAAACGAAGCTAAATCTGTGGACAAACCTCCAAATGTCTTAGGTTGAGAGCACTTTCCAAATCATTGGAGGTCAGCCTAGTTCTTCTCGAATGGCGCATACATTTTATAGCCTCCTGCAAAGCACAAATTCAATTATGCGAGTTCATGACTACATGTGGAATGAGATGATACAAACTCCGCTCTCCGGCTAATCATGGAATGAGCAATTGCAGTGATAGGAGTAATACTTGGCAGAAAAAATGTGAAGGAAATTTCGGAGAAGTACCTGCATGATTTCGCGAACACGGTACTCGACATCGGCGGCGAGAGAAGGCAAGATGTCCGGCGACAAATTGTTGATGCCGATGCTCTGAGCAATTACTTCAATCGTCTCCTTGGGCACTATGCTCATCTTTTCTTCTTCGTCTTCAATATATCTCTCTATGCATAAATAGGTTTAATTCAAATTTTATGCTACCGCATTCTTTCATAATATTCGTTCATGAATGAGTTTCCAGGTTGAAATTGACGGCGGAAAGATAAGAGAAAATTAGCGTTTCTTATAAATTTAGGACGAACAACAACCGTTATTCTGTCTGCCAATCCCTTCTGGCCTTCCTAGTTCTTGTGATTTTTAGGGCTTCGTGGAGTTTGAACATCTGGCGGAGATGGAGGATAATGAGTTGCCGGTGCGACGGAAGCTGAATGCGCGAATTTACTACAAAGCGATCCTAGTAAAATACATTGATCTTGAAGAGCATGCGCCTATTCCTTCTTAGTTCTTGTTCTAATTACTCCTATTTAATTCAATAATTAAATTTTAAATTAGCCCCTTCCTATACAAAACATAGGTATAACTTTTTCGATGGAAGAATATTGATTTCATGTTTTTGCTAAATTCTAAGAATTTGAGACGTGTAAATATGAAATATGATTTAAAGTATTCGGCTCAAACTCGGTTACAAGCAAACCACGAGCGATTATTATGTGTCAGTCGCAAGTTTGATTAGCGTGGGATCTATCAACGTAGCGGGCAGAGTTAGCAAGGCATCCGAACAGAGAATCGTTTATATCCCGTCTAAGCATGATCGAGCATTGGCCTTGTCTGTCCAACCAATGGGTCATGCCCGCGAATCACACTTATCATTATCAAACTTGCATCACATAGTCGGGTAAAGTCATGCTCGCCCGAGCAAGGGAATCTCAGAGACTTGCTCTCCAAGCCGTCTATCACGCCTATAATTTAAAAGTTTCCTCTGTGATCTACTAGTTAACTATGAAAGTGAATCCTAGACAGATTCCATGACATTTAGGGTCTATTAAATATCCCTCCACAAACTTTAAATAAGGTACATACACTTTCTTGAGCCTCAAACTTATGTCAAATTCTTTTTTGACTCATACGATACTTACTCTCACGTCGGAGTGGCTTCGTGAGATCAAGTCTTGCATCCCCTTAAGGTGTTTTTATGGTCTTAGACAGGTTTCTTAAGGTGTTTTCGTGTTTTTAGACAGGTTCAAGGAAGCAGATTAATTCTTACAATCAAGCTCAGATATCCTACGCATCAATCGGACGGCCCAAGCTAGATTTTGTCACATCAGATTGAATTAGCCTATTGAGAATATTAACATGATTAATTATATAAAATCATTGTGTACATATTCCCTTTTATAATGGATTTGCTTGTACCTCATTACTTAAATCTTAATAGATTGTCTATAAACTTATTTGTTAGTAAACTACGTGCTACACACTAGAATGTAAGTTTATTTGGACTGTTCAAAAGTTGAAAGCAGAAAGTGAAAAGCTGGAAAGCTGGAAGCTGATATCACTGTAGGTGCTGAAATTACTGTGGCAGCTGAAGTTACTGCGGCCATGGCAAGCTACAGATGGTTACTGTAGCAACTGATGTCAGAACTTTCACTTTAAAATAAAAGTAAAAAAAATGACATAAGCCTTGAATTCAATATCAACTTTACACGTGTCACTTAAAGGAAGTTTTTATCTTTCCTTGATTCTTTATTTCCCGTACTATCCCTAGAAGATTTTTTGTCATCACCTTAAATGTTTTACAATTTAATATATCAACTAGCCAACGACCCTTTTTAATATATCATACTAGAGATATATGTTCTCCTGATTTTATGCAAAAAGATATATAACCACTTTCTTTATGAATATATATTCTTATACTATGTGATATCTTCCGTTTCTCAACCTCTTCAAAAATCTCGGTGCATTCAATTGAAAAGATATGATCATCATTTCTTTGATGAGATTTAAAATTCAATATTGCTCTCCAATAGCTCCAAACTCAATATTTCTATTTAAAAACGCTGATGCAATGATTGAAGGGGTGAAGAACTGGACTGAAACATTTCTCATATCTCTTAAAGTAAATCTTTCTGAAATGTCCAAGTTCTCAAAGTGGTTGAAGCTATCATTCATTACTTACGTAATATTCCTTATTTGATCTGCTTTAACCCAGGACTGGACACTCAACATATCCCTTCGAACAATTTTTTTCTTTGATGTGTTCCAGTCCTCAAACAATTACTAGATACTCTTTCACTTCTTATTCATTTCTGGTACTTGTTTAGACAATCATTGTATTTTCTCTACTTCTTGCTAATCTTAAAAGAATACTTGATTGTTGCACGAGTATGAGTATGATTGTTGCTCAATCATACTCCTCAAACATTGGTTTTTGTTATACACAGATCTGTTAGTGATTACATAGAATTTCAATATATTTAGTGTACTTCAAAATTCAAGTTTGACCAACTTGGTAGTAGACGTAGCAGTTTTAACAATGTGAACCACTCCAAATACTGTGTTCTACTCCATGCTATTTTTACTGTTCACACACTTAAACAATTTCTATCTACTTAAGTGTTTAACAGTTACATTCCTGAATTATTTACATAGTTAATCTTATATATTGTACTTCAATTCAGACTATATACTTAAGTGATTAAAAGAAAATCAAACCAAATTGTTTTACTTTCAGCAGCTGCTACCCAAACTGTTTTACGTTCAACAGATGCTACCTGCTGATTTTACATCATCAGCTGAAAAACTTATATTTTCTACTGCAACTTTTAAAGGTTTTCAAAATGACCTTTAAAGTTTTTAAAAGGCTATTCACCTCCTCCCCTAACCTTATTTCATTGACAACTTGACTTACATAGGCCCTTACTATACCAAACATATATAATTTTTTCGATGAAAGAATATTGATTTCATGTTTTTGCTAAGACTTTGAGACGTGTAAATATGAAATATGACTGATCATTGATTTCTTCTATTCTAGAATTAGACTTTTTTATTACACAACTTAAAGAAAAAAATATATTTTTTGCTCTACTTTACTTTCTTTCATTATTGCTTAAATCAAGAACTTAATCACAAGTGCAATATGAAAATGTTTGTTACTCTTAGCATCTTTAGTTTCATTTGTATATATCTTAACTTTACTGTTTATATAGGCATGTCTTCTTTCTATTGAATTATGAGTTAAGGCGTAAAAACATTTCTTTTTTCAGGCAATGATTCACTAAGGCTCGTCAAGTGTTGCCTCTTCAATACACTATCGTTGAAATCACAATTCTTTTTGGAATGCAATTTTTTCTTTAAAATGTGTGGTAAATCAGAAATAATTTGTTTTTGTCTGCAATAACAATATTACCCTTTTGAAAAGCATAACAAGGGCTATTATTTTATTCATTTACAAATATTACAATATATAGTGTCATTTAAAAGAAGTTTTAGTTTTTTCCTTTAAAAATATATGTTTTCCATCTCTCTCTCTGGCATGGTTCTAATGTCGAGGGTTATGGTACTTTGTTTAGTGTCATTTAAAAGAAAATATAATTATTGCGTTGAAAACGTCAACACCATTTTTCCACAAAGTTGTGATTCTTTAGACTCGTAGTCATATATTTTGTTCCTCTATGTTTTGGTGCCAAACATTGCAACCACACAAGCAAATCAACCATACTATAAAACTCGGCCCTTCTCGTACATCATTTACCTTGAACCTAAGCTAATATAAATGAGAGATTGAGTGTAATAGGTAAAGTTGATTTGCATCACCCTTGTTTTAGATTCGAATCTCGTTGTTTACACTTTTAAGAGACTGAACAATTTGTAAACTGCAAAACTACTTGTGGCCCTTAAAAGGACAGTAGTTGTAAGTCCAGTAGGTAACGAGTTAAGGCTAAAGGGGGGTGAATAGTTTTTTAAAAAACTTTAAGGGTTATTTTGAAAACCTTCAAAATTAGCAGTGGAAAGAATGAGTTATCATTTGATAGACAAACTGTTCTATCAGCTGATGAACAAAAATATTATGTGTCAGATTGTTGACACAGGTTTAAGTAGTAAAGGTCTTCAGCAGATCACTCAATCTAAGAAATGAACTGAAAGACAATATATAAAACAATTAAGTAAATGATTTAAGAATGTAATTGATTGACACTTAAGTAGATGGAAGTTGCGTAAGTGTTAGAAACAGTTCTATCAGCTGAAAGATAAAAGACAGAGAATTTAGTAGTGGTTCAGTATAAATTGTTACGTCCACTACCAAGTTGGTCCAATTTGGATTTTTGAAGTGCACTAAATATTATTGAAATTCTAAGTGATCACAAACGGATTTGTGTACAACAAAAACCAATGTTTGAGGAGTATTATTGGGAAACAATCAAACTTATGCAACAATGTATTCCTTACAGAATAGGAAGAAGTATGGATTGGAATACAATGATTGTCTAAACAAGAACTATAAAATAATAAGAAGTAAAAGATTATCTAGCAAGTGTTTGAGGACCGGAACACATCAAGGAAGGAATAGCTTGAAGAAATATGTTGAGTGTCCAGTCCTGGGTTAAAGCAAATCAAATAGAGAATATCGTGTGAGTAATGAATGACAGCTTCAACCAATCTATCTTTTGTTCTATATATCTTCCACATCCTTCAATTCTTGCTTCAAGGTTTATTTAAAGAGATCTTGAATAATAGTCGTTTGGGAAGAGAAGGGATGATCTTTGAATAATGATGATGAAATCTTTCTTTTATTACACAGAGATCTTGTAGAGGATTTTGGATGATATCTCCTAACATAAGATAATAAATAGAGTGGTTAGCTAGAAGACATAAAATACTATAGAACATTTAAGAAAGACATAAAAAGTCTTCATATGAATTATTATGTGTTTGAAATATGATGGCCAGATAATAATTAATTATTCGCACGTGCAGGCCAAGTTTTCAATATGATACTGTTTGAAATCATTTATCAAAAGTTTGAAAACTTAAAGTCTTTAAATATTTTTAGAGCAATATTCCAACAGTGTACAGTGTTTCAACAGATAAAGAGTTTTAAACATTTAAGCGGATGTTGTCACTGTGTTTAATGACTAAGTTTAAAGTAGATAAAAGTATTTTAATTAAGGAATGTTGCATAACGAAATCTAGGTGGTATATGTTGTATAAATGGGTATCTATCTGCTGAAGGTTTCAGCAGATAGGATAGACTTGATACAAGTCTAAGTAAAATAGCCTAAGAGTTTTAGCAACTTATGTTTTAAACTAGATGTTTTATGCTCACTCACCACAATGTTCATCATTTTTTTCAAAACCACTCATCAAGTTCAACAATCCCCAAACTTGATTTTTTTGAATAATCTGGTTGAAGAAATTACTCGCCATCAATTAACAATTAACCCCCTTATCTCCCCTTAGAGCACATGCAAACTGTATTTTCCTTTTTCCTTCGTTAGCACCCTTTTTTTCATTGCTTCAATTTTTTTCAAGGCGCGCTAACTTCATCTTCTTCTTTTTTCTCTTTTCATTTTTTTTTTCATCCCACCAATCAACATATTTTTTCAATACCCTTTCCTTCCTTTTCGCTCCCACCACAATAGCAAAAAATGTAACACATGAAAACACAAACCCAACAAAAGCAAACAATATACACATGAATATTCATTTTAAGCTCTCTTGAAGGGTAGGATAAAGTGTTTAGGCTAAATGGGTGAGAAAATGCGGATAAATGAAATGAACGTCGAATGGGGGTCATTTGTGTGCATAGCACACACCATTCTTTTCTCATGCTCAAGGGAGACGCTAGGGATAACATTTTTCAAAAAGGTTAGGCAAGAAAAGGCTCAAACTGTCCAAAATTGCCTAAATCATATCTCATTACCACAATGCCCATGCCAAGCCTAAATCTAGCAAGAATTTCAAGAAAAACTCCATGATATCAAAAATCCAACTAACGTATCCACAAGGCACACATAATTCTTTGCTAGCCTAGCACCAAGAACAAAATATTGAAATATGTATGTACCTCGCAAACACTCCCTCACGTGTTTTCTCTCACCCTCGAGTTTCACTCAAAGCATACCTAAGAAAGAATTAGCAAGGGAATCATCATCAACCATCAACTAGCATGCAAATGAGTCCAAGATTACTCCACAAATGTAATACACATGCATACTTTTGCAAATGCGAAACAAAAATAATTATCATCAAAGCTACAAGCTTGGGCATTTCAAAAGCATAAAATTTATTACCCCCAAATCAAAACTCAAAATGAAATAACCATCTCTCCCAAACTTAAAGAATGCATTGTCCTCAATGGAATGAAGAAAACGAAATAACAAAAGGGAGAGTGGAACGAGCTCACCAAATCAGAGGGTGGGGGAAGGAGTAAGATGTGGGAGACTCCTGAAGAAAATCAAACATGAGATTGAAGATTAACTTCATCACCCTTGGGTCTTTTTTTGTTCAAGAGGGTGCGAAGGATTTCCAACCCAGGGTGCGAAACACACTACCCAACTTCCGCAGGTGCGAAAAATTTCACACCTTCATGTACGCATCTTTTAAGCAAAATCTTCCTTCTCATCTACTCAAATCCTACAAAATCAAACTAACAAAACAAAAGGGAAACTACGAGCGCGATTAAGGATTAGAAAGAAAATAAAGCAAAGATAAAATTAAATTAAAAGAAAAGCAAGGTAAAGGAACTTGGGTTGCCTCCCAAAAAGCGTTTGTTTAAGGTCATTAACTCGACCTTTTTTTATTTCAATCCGGAGGTCGCTCTGAGTAAGAAAAGGTATTTATGGTACCCTTCTTGTTTTCATCTTCACGAACTTGCGTCTTTGACCTTCATCTATTTACTTCCACAACCTTAGTCATTTCCTGCCAATTGTGATCACCTTCCCCACGAAACTTCTTTCGAAAATCTTGCTTATCTTGCAACCTCTTGTTGGAACCCTTTGAAATTCATGTAGTAAAAAGAATGGGCATGTGCTCTACATGCAGAGTTTGTTCTTCCTTGGAAATTTGAGTTGTAGGCACATGATCATCCTTCTCAATTTCTACTTTCTGAATAAGAGGGTTAAATTTTGACTCTAGCAAGTGTTCAAATGCAACAATATCATCTGAATTCTCATTGCACTTAGGCTCAGCTTTTACCAAAAAACTATCGAATGGATCATGGAAGAAATGTTGTTCACGTTCCTTTCTCATTGCTCGATCCACCGAATAAATCCTGCTACAATAATTCTTAACATAAAAGCATTTAGCAGCATTCGAGAATTCAAATTCAACCTTTTCTTTTCCAATATTCAAGGAGAGCTTTCCACTTTTCACATCTATCACCGCTCCCGCGGTAGCTAGGAAAAGGTCTACCGAGAATTATTGGATTATGAGAATCCTCATCCATCTCAAGAACAAAGAAGTCAACCAGTATGAAAAACTTACCCACTTTAATTGGAGCATTTTCCAATATACCTTCCAGAAATTTGATGGAACGATCCGCCAATTGCAATGAAGTCTTAGTGGGCCTCAATTCACCTAAATCAATTTTCTTAAAAATAGACAATGGCATCAAACTCACACTTGCACCAAGATCACACAAAGCACGATTGATATTAAGACTTCCAATCACACAAGGAATTGAAAAACTACCGGGGTCTTTAAGTTTAGGAGGTAATTTATTTTGAATGATTGCACTACACTCCTCGGTTAAAGCCACAGTTTCATAGTCTTCCAATTTCCTTTTGTTAGACAAAATATCTTTAAAAAACTTTGCATAAAAAGGCATTTGTGAAAGTGCATCGGTGAACGAAACATTAATGTAAAGCTTCTTCAAAACTTCCAAAAATTTCTCAAACTGCTTATCAAGCTTAGCCTTAGCCAATCTTTGTGGAAATGGTATAGGCGGCTTATAAGGAGGTGGGGGAACATATTCGGGTTCTTGTTCAACTTTTTTCTTTTTCTTGTGAAACTTCAACCATTGGTTCATTATCATCACTTTTCTCAACCTCACCATTTTTACTCTCATCATTCTCAACCTCAGGGTCCTCAAGTTGTTTCCCACTACTTAAAGTCACGGCCTTACAATGCTTCCTAGGATTTGGTTCAGGCTTACCCGGAAACATTCCAGGCATTGTCGAGGTCGAAGAAGCTTGTTGTGCAATTTGGGTCTCTAACATCTTATTGTGTATAGCCAAAGTATCTACTTTAGATGTTAAATTCTTAATTGCATCATTGACCATTTCATTTTGCTTCTGTTGTGTGACCACAAAATTTTCTAACAAGTTTTCAAGATTGGACTTTTAAGGGGGTGGATTGAAGGGTATAGGTTGAAAACCAGGGGCTTGGTTGAAATTGCCTTGAGGTGCTTGGTTGGAATTGTTCTTGTATGAAAATTTTGGGTGATTCCTCCAACCTGGGTTGTAAGTGTTTGAAAAAGGTCATTTTGGGGTCTTTGATTAAAATTGTTCAAAGCATTGACTTGTTCTTAAGACCCAAATTGGGGAAATGACTTTCCCACTTGACAATCAACCGCTAAGTGACCCAAAACACCACAAATTTCACATGGAAAACCATTGTTACTCACGACTGCACTCACATTCAATTTATCAATTTTTGAACTTAAATAATCAAATTTAGCATCAAACTTAGCCGCCATAAAATTAAGAGCATCTACCTCATACTTACATGGAATTCCTTTTGATTGGTTGGTACCTTTTTTTGTTGTCCATTGAGAGTGATTGTTGGCCATGTCTTTAATCAACTTGTATGCATCATCGACATTCTTATTCATGAGAGCTCCACCCGCAACAGCATCAATGGAAATTCTCTCATTATAAGTTAGTCCATTGTAGAATGTATGGACTATGAGCCACTTCTCCAATCCATGGTGGGGACATAGCCTAAGCATCTCTCTGAACCTTTCACATGCCTCGTACATTGATTCACTCGACTTTTGTGAGAAACTTGTAATTTGATTTCTCATCATTGTGGTCTTGCTAGGAGGAAAGTATTGAGCCAAGAATGCTTGCGAGAGTTGATTCCATATGGTTATGGAACCGGCGGGAAATGAATGTAGCCAAGCCCTCGCTTTGTCTCTCAAAGAAAATGGGAACAACCGTAGTCTTATGGTGTCATTGGATACTCCGTTGACCTTCAAAGTGTCATAATATTCAAGGAAGATCTTCAAATGCAAATTTGGATCCTCGATGGGCGATCCTCCAAATTGGGTTTGTTGTACCATGGAGATCAATGAAGGCTTCAACTCGAAGTTGTTAGCCTCAACATTCGGCCTTGTGACTCCCGGTAACAACCCTTGAGCATTGGGTGCAGCAAAGTCTCTTAATGTCCTATTGTCTTCTTGAGCCGTCATCTCGGGTTCAAATAGCTTTAACCTAGATTGTGCATCCTTTTGAAAAAGTCTTTTTCTCCTATGAAAAGTTCTCTCGATTTCTGGATCTGCCTCAAGCAAAATGTCAACAATACGAGTTTTTCGCATAAGAAGGAATTAACTAGTAAAAGTAAACAAATGAACAAAATAAAACGAAAAATTAAAAAGTGTCTAGTCTAATCAAATTGTAAATTGGCTCGATATTGATTACCAAAGTCCCCGGCAACAACGCCAGAAAACTTGTTGAGTGATTTTCAATTGATCACTAAATCCTACCACAAGCGCACGGCTATTCGTGTAGTATTTAGGATGTCGATCCCACAGGGACTTTGAATCAAGTACCGAAGAACTCACAATTAAAATTATCTAAACTGATTGATTTCAAGATTTTGGTTGTGATATGTAAATTAAATTAGCAAGACTAAATTAACTAAATTAAAATGCAAGATTAGATTTTTGATTAAAAACAATAATTAAAAAGCTTATAGGATTTCGGTTCACCACAACAATGAATTTATAAATTCCGTAACAATCTTTTTGTTTGCGATGAATGTCAAATTTTGAAGGCGAATTGCATAAAAATAGTTAATTACATTCTTTCGAACTACTCTCAACCGTGCCTAGATTAATTCAAATCTGATGTCTCGCTCAATGAATTAAACTAAATCCATTATGTCCTACAATTTTTATAAGCCTCTTGAAATTTAATCAACTCTCATTCTCATGAATTTCTAGTTCAATATTAGAGTTCCGTTACCTACGCTTCACCTTTCAGTCTTTCACTTTAGTAACTAAGATTATTGCATAAATGTAGTAGTTTCACCTTTCGGTCCCTCGCTACCACAATATTATACAATTATTGACAAAGCTAAAATCGAATCAAAACGGGTGACATTCAAATAAACTGAAAGGTAAAAACTTTATTTATAAATCCATTATGGGATACACATAATCCTAGAATTAGAAAACTACTCACACATAATCAAAGTAACTAAAATAAACATGTTAAGAATAATCATAAAATAAAAGTAAAGAGAAGGGAAGAAGAAGAACTTGTAATAATAAAATACTTCCGAATGAATTCACGAACTAGAGTCTTCAAACAAAACTACTTTAAAATGTTTATCTAACAATTTGAGAAGAGAATATGGAAGTAAAATTCTATATCCCTAAGGAGGGGAAGAAGGAGATATATATAGGAAAAACTAAATTTTTCTTCTCCCCTTATCTCACAAAGAGATAACCAAAATAAATTGGAGTAATGAGAAATAAATGACAATAAATGAGAAATAAAGGAGAGATAAATGAGGGACTAAAAACTCTTCATTTCCTCTTTAGATGTTATTTAGTCTAGATGCATAAAAAGGTTCAAACTGGAAAATGTTGGAAGTTACTTTTGAGCTGCCTCGATTGAAGGTTGCGAAATATTTCGCACCTATGGTGCGATTGTTGCTGGAAATCTTCAATTTAATACTTGGCATTAGCTTTTCACCCACAAAAATAACTGCTGCCCATGAAAAATGTTGGAATTCAACTCTTCTTTTTGCCTTTATTTCATCATTAAAGTTTGTCTTTAATTCACCAATAAAGTTTGACTTTAATGCACAATATTGCAAAACTGCCCAATTAAGACAAATAAAGCTAAAGGTGCCAAAACAATTAAATTAGCAATGATAAATACAATAGACTAGGAAAATAAGCCCAAAGTATCCAAAAATATATACAATATGCACATTTATCATTTTAACTTAATGGTTTTAAGTAAATTTAAAGCATACGAGTTTCTACAGTAACCTACTCTCCACTTTGACCTCATAATAAAACAATCTATCCCACTCTTACATTTTATTTTATTTTTGATAGGTAAGTGTGACTCTTTGTTGTATAGGAATTAGAACCAGACTTCAAGATGCGTTGTTGAGTGCCATTGCCAGGGTGGGAGAGATGCTCTAACGTTTTCTTTTTACATTTTGAGGTCTTTGTGTGAGTACTCTTACATTTTCTTTTTGTGTCAAGAGCATGTCGATCCGCTTTCAATCATTTTCAACCTCTACAGTACCCTCTTTTTTTAACTGAAAAAGGCGTTTTTGGGGCGAAAAGAATATTACTCCCTTCATTTTCAAAATATTGTCTGGGTTGACCCGACACATCATTTAAGAAAAATGAATTGGATGTATCATAAATATTAGTGAAGTGTGTGGTTTCCCTTAATGCCTTTGAGTATGTGGTCATAGTTAAAGTATGTAGAAAAGGTAAGGGTAGAGTGATGAAAGTGTTTTCCTAAAAAGGAAAGTTTTGAAAGAAGACAATTATTTAAGAACAGACGAAAAAAGAAAGGTAGACAATAATTTGAAAATTGAGGGAGTATGTCATTAATGAAAGGAAAACATACGCGCATTAGGCACGCGGTGCATTGCAAATACAAATCTAGTGCATCGCAATTCCAATTTGTACATTTCAATGTATCAATGTTTGCATTGCAAATCAAAACCATGCATCGCGATTTTCTGCACACCATATTTGGTGAGTGAGTGGTGTGTGCAGTGCAAGTGTTTAAGGTTTGTACATAAATAGGCAATGGTTCCCGACAAGCTCAAAAGGAAAGAGGTCGGGTTATGGGATTTTCCTTCTCCCTATCAATCAAGATCTCATGCGAAAGTTTATCAAAACTAAAGTCACTATGTTGGTGTTGATCATATCCAATGTGAAGGAGTACTCGTACTTCTCACTTAACTTACAGATTACTTCACTCTAATTATTTCGGTACTTTGCATCGTAGGTTCTTACCTTTTTGCTACGGATTCCTTTTCCATCAGAGAGTCTACAAAATCATCGTGGTTCAAAATCATGCATCGTAATTTCAAAATTGTGCATTGTGATTCCAAATCATGCATCACGATTCAAAAATCATGCACCACGAATCCAAATGAATGCATCGTGATTGAATTTTTGTGCATCGAGATTCAAATTTTGTCCAAGAACCAACAAGTTATTTCTCAAGTGTTTCATCAAACAATTTACATGCATAAAACATTCACACTAAGTGAATTTATTTCGAGTCACCAAAACAAAAACAAAAACAAGGTATGAATCACTTTCTAAGAATTAATTACATCCCAAGACCTAATGATCTATTTGTTGAGATCATTCTTTTTATTGTTGTTCATTATTAGCCAATGTCGGGTTTATGGAAATCAAAAAGAAAGTGAAACATAATTTTAAACGAATTCATATTGAAGATTGAAGATGCACAGTAATAGGCAAGGTGAAGAGCTCGAGTTGGAAGAGGAGTTTCTTCAGCAATTGATGCAATTCTAATACAACGCTATTTGTTATTGGTGGACATTTAAAAATAATATTATGATAATGAGCTTTAGCGGTTATAAAAAAAATATTGCAAAGTGGACCGTGTGTAATTTATCCTTTCTTATGCAACATCATACAATTTCAATCTCGAAGGTAACCATTTATTGCTACAAGTTATAAATTTTTAACAGAATCGAATCTCAGCATGAGATGGAGAATATCTTGATGCACAAAAAAGAGAAATAACCAGAATTAACTTCTATTGATTAGTTTTGACAGTCTTTTGAGTCAAACATAGGACAACACATTTAGATCCATCTCCACCTAATGCAAGGTCCACAAGCAAGTTTACCATTAATCCAACTCTTACAAAAGGTGGTCTCCTGTAAGACGGTCTTACGGATTCTTATCCGTAAGACGGAGCCCCATTTATAAATTTGTGGATCATAATAAATAAATAATATGTTACAAGAAATAACAATAAAGGATTAGTTGAGTTGGTTCCTAGTGAATTGCTTAAGGTTATCAAGATGCTGCGGTTGGTCTTTGGTTTGAAACTCACTGGGTTTTTATTAAAATTTTATTGCCAGAGATGTGTCATTTTAACATTGTTTACATTTACGATCAATCAGAGTGTTACTTTTAGGCTTAGCGTGTGTCACTTTTGGATAATTGTTGCCTTAGGTCTGGCATTGTTTACATTTACGATCAATCAAAGTGTTACTTTTAGACTTGACGTGTGTCACTTTTGGATAATTGTTGTCTTAAGTATGATTAAATTTTACTTAGTTACTTTAAATTATAGTGTCACTTTTAAATATAGAATGTGTCGCTTTTAAGTTTTACGTGTGTCACTTTTGGCAAAAAAATCACTTTTCATCTTTAAATTTTTATTCATAAGTGTCACGTTTAGTGTGTCACTTTTAAGTATTAATTATGTCACTTTTAGGCATTAGGTGTATCACTTTTGGTAAAATAACTCATTTTTATAATCATACAATTTGTATCAATAAGAGTGTCACTTTTAGGCTTAGAGTGTGTTACTTTTAGGACTAAAATGTGTCACTTTTGGGCTAGTGATTTTAACAGTAATAACAAATTGAACACTACTGAAATATATCTTCGCATTCAATGAAATATATATAATCTCAAGTGTCAATCGTTAAAAACACAAAACCATAACTTTTTCAAGGTAAAGTATATGTTTCTTATTCAAACTTACAAAATTTACTGAAAATATGTCTAAAATAATCGAGTATTAGGAATCTTAAAACCAAATTCTTTGGCTTGATGGGAATCCGAAAAATCATTAGTCTTTTTCTTGCCCTTTTCAATACTTCCCTTAATTCTTTTTCTCCTTCCATTCATAACAGAGCGAGCAAGATCTAGGCATGTAATAGATGAACTTGAAACACGAGATGATTCATTTTGGTCCGGTAAATTCTTTAAGAAAGAGTGTCACTTTTTAGTATTAAGAGTGTCACTTTTTAGTATTAAGAGTATCATTTTTTAGTATTTTAATAGTGTCACTTTTTAGTATTAAAAGTGTCACTTTTTAGTATTAAAAGTGTCACTTTTTAGTATTAAAAGTGTCACTTTTTAGTGTTAAATGTGTCACTTTTTAGTATTAAATGTGTCACTTTTTAGTATTAAGAGTATCATTTTAAGTATTAAGAGTATCACTTTTTAGTATTAAATGTGTCACTTTTTAGTATTAAAAGTGTTATTTTGTATTTTAATAAAAATTATAATAAATTTTCAATCTATAGTGTCACTTTTAACATTAAAATGTGTCACTTTTGTGTTTTTAATGTGTCACATTTGGTTTTAAATGTGTCATTTAACATTTCATCAAAGTCCGTTAAGATCTGTCAAGTATCTCAAAGCAATTGATGCTAACGGATGGCTGACAAATAATTAAACTGCAAGGCATGGAAATTCGACGGCAAACATTCAAAATAAAGAGACACTGGAGAAAATAGAGGAAACGAGCATTAGAATTTAATTTTGTAGCTAGGACGTATCGAACCCATGACCGCCTTGAGGTAAACCTTCAAGGTTTACCCTTCCCCAACTCGACTGGCCAACTTTTGTAATTTTTATTAGCAGATTTAGTTATTAACCCGCGAATTTATAAATGGGGCTCTGTCTTACGGATTTAAAATCCGTAAAACCGTCCTACACAAGTCTTTACCCTCTTACAAGCACCAATAACACAATTTTCCATTCATTGGATGCAAAAATATAACCACGTGCACTTTACAAGATTTGTTTAAGTTAGCAACAAAACACATCCTTGCACAAACACCCGTTCGAATTTTACATTAAAACCAAAAAAATGTGGAACGACCGCTTCTCACCAACACAATATATGATTTCAGTTTATCAATGTTCGTGTTACAAATATTTTACCAGCAACCATGCAGTGACAACCAGAATAATAATTGCAACAACTGCTAACAGCAGGCACATGCAGGAGCAACCACCCTTTGTTCGTTTGTTCAGAATAGCTAGGTTCCTCTGTACTCGCTGTAATCATAGTGTAACAAAGAATATTGTAAATTTGTAACCTGAAAGATCTACTAGGAGGAAGAGAACTAAAACAGCACAAATGAGTAGATATCATCCGGAAAATCAAAATTTTATTATACATGCTTAACCTCTGGGACAAATGAACATTCTTCGTGTGTTTTTTTATATGAGAGATAAGTTTGGCCCTTTTTTTTTTGGATAGGTAAGTGTCCCCCCTTGTTGGTATGGGGATTGGAATCAAAGATCTCATGGTCTTTGCCTGAGTGTCAAACCAACTCTCCTTGGGGTCAATAAGTTTGACCCCTTGGTATGGGGATTGGAATCAAGGACCTCAAGGTGTTTGCCTTGAGTGCCCTTGCCATCTCTCCCACCCCTTGGGGTTATGAACATTCTTCTTTATCTTGGATTGTTCACCAAAGTAGTCACATGGAAGCAAACAATCAGAGGAGGAGTTCATGCTAACCCTAATGTTGTTGAGCTACATCAGATTGTTCCATTAGGTTGTTAAACTTTAGCTTCTCAAGTCTAAGAAGTTTGTTTTACCTTTGCTTTAGCCTCCCAGTTATAAGAGGATTTCAGTGATTAGACTTTAAGGTGAAAGATCTTCTAGAAAGCACAGACTTTCCTAACCTTCGTTTGAGCTTTGATGACAATTTTTTTTGTTGTTGGTGGTGGTATATACCAGTTAAGTTGAAAGGAAAGTTTTATCGGACACCCGCACTACTATATGGAACTGAATGTTGGGCAACAAAGAAAAAAAATGTTAATCTGAAATGCAAATCCTAACATGAATGTGGTAAAACTAGAAAAGATAGGTTTCGTAATGAACAAATTCCTGAAACAATAAAAGTTAGCCCAGAGAAAATAGCCTATAAGATGGTTTGGACACATACAACATAGACCAATTAGTGCGCCCATTAGAAAATATGAGTGTATTAACATCAACCAGACTAGAAGAAGGGGAGGGGGAAAACCAAAACTAACATGGACATCTGTGATAAAGAGAGAATCGAAGGAGTGTGGTGTCTGTGACCTTGCTTTGGACCGAAATAAATGGAGGAAAAAGATTCGCGTAGCCAACCCAAAGTAATTGGGAAAAAGGCTGAATTGAGTTGAGTTGGTATTTATCGGTACAACTTAACTACAACTATAGATATGCATAATACATAATTTCATCCCGTTTAGTTCTCTCATTTTTTCAGATGGTCTCTGGGCTGAGAGTCAATATTAAGAAAAGTGTTATCATCCCGGTAGGTGCTGTGGCAGATGTGGAAGATTTTGCTTTGGCCTTCGGGTGTGAGTCCGCAAAGCTCCCTTCTATCTACTTGGGGCTGCCGGTAGGTACTAATTATAAAAATAAGACCATGTGGAATCGGGTGATTGAGAAGATGGTTCAACGTTTGGCGGGATGGAAGAAACAAATGCTGTCCAAAGCTGGTAGGTTAACCTTGGTGAAGAATGCCTTATCGTGTATTCCCACATACTTTTTATCAGTTTTTGTGATGCCTGCCACGATCCGAGAGAAGATAGAGAAGATTGAAAGAGACTTCCTTTGGGAAGGTCAAGGAGAAGAGCGTAAATATCATTTGGTGAAGTGGAATACAGTGTGCTCAAAGATTAAGGACGGCGGTCTTGGATTGAAGAAATTAAGTTTGTTTAATTCAGCGCTCCTTGGGAAATGGTTATGGCGATACATGGTGGAGCATAATGCCTTGTGGAGAAGAGTGGTGGTTGGTAAGTATGGGGAAGGGGAGCACGAGTGGTTTCCTAACGTCATAGACAGTCCTCATGGTACCGGAGTATGGAAAGGGATTTGTAAAGGAAGGGCAGCCTTCGAGAGGAATATATCGTTTGCTCTAGGAAATGGCTCGAAAATCAGATTTTGGAAAGATGTCTGGAGTGGTAAGGAGGAGCTCCGTATTGTTTATCCGGATCTGTTCAATTTGGTGGTCGATCGAGACATTCTGGTTAGTGATGTGCTTCAGGTGGATAATGGTACAGTGGTTTGGAATCCGGTTTTTCGCAGTAATCTTCAGGATTGGGAAATGGATTCTAGTGTTCAATTCCTGGAGCGGTTGTATTCTATCCAAGTAGATACTAGCAGGGAGGATAAAGCAATGTGGGCAATCTCGAAAAACAAAGAGTTTACTGTTAAGTCGATGTATGCTCAGTTATCAGAATTTAGGGATCCTCCTTTCCCTTGGAAGTGTATTTGGAAGTCTCGCTCCTGCTCGAGTGATGTTCTTGCTTGGGAGGCTTGTAGAGAGGCCATTTTAACCGGGGATAATCTTAGGCGGAGAGGTAAGATTTATGTGAATTGGTGCTACATGTGCAGGAAGAGTAGCGAAAGCACGAATCACCTTTTGCTCCATTGTCAAGCTGTTTCGGATCTGTGGAATATGATCCTAAGGCTGTTTAAAATTCAATGGGTGATGCCTAGATCAGTGAAAGACTTCCTGTTGTGTTGGCTTGGTTCTAGTGGTAGGAGGAGGAATCCCTTTTGGAGAGTAGTTCCGCTCGCAATCTGGTGGATTATTTGGGGAGAGAGAAATAGAAGAGCATTCGACAATGTGGAGCGGACGTTGGACCAACTAAAGGATCAGTTGTTGCATACTGTACACTGGTGGTGGAATCAGGGGTTTGAGGCTGAAAATGTTCATCAATCCCTTGGGGATTTAGTGGATAGGTTCTGTTCGGTTTAATTAGTGTTGTATACTCCTAGTGTACATGTTTGCGCCTTAGTTTAGGCGCTTTATTTTTAATGAATCTTTTACTTATCAAAAAAAAATACATAATTTCAAAGATATTGAGGAATTTCCATGAGGAGATCATGTGCCAGCTTCGAATTGCGGTCTTCTAGAAAGGTACTTTTATGGAAGCTTATCAAAAGGTCAAGTTTCAAGCTTACACCAAAAGCCTTGTTGGAGATGGAAAAAGGTAACTTTTGGTCCCACCATGACCTCTTATGCTAGGAATATGTATGATCACAAAACAAGTTTAAAGCCATGCCATGCTAGTAAAAGTGTACCTTTAGCCTGGAGTCTGTAACATCAACATGTTCATCCAGGTCATCCTGCAAGGCGGGGAACACATAAGCACAAAAAATTATATTGCGGTTCACAAAATTCTAGTATTAGTTTATTGCTTTCGACCTAAAGGTCAAGGATGAATAGGGGCAGGAAAATATACTAAAGCACTTAGGACATACAATTAGTCTCGTGTGCAAGTCAAGTTCTTCATTGATTGACAATGCAATATGTTTGGTACTAATCACCGTCTCCTCCAGTTTCTCAAGGCCCTCATCTTGCTCTGTATCAAGGTCAAGACAATAGATGATCCATCCATCAGGTAACAAACATGTATTAAATATGACCTCCGACTCAAAAGAATGACTGATTTGGCACAATTTAAGGGAACATTTAAGTTTCAATATGGTATGGGAACTTTGCCATTCTTGGTTATTTTTCATGTCTAATTTTAAGAATTATAAATAAATTAAAAATGAGACTCTTTTCTTGGACTGAAAAGAAAAAAAGACCTAATCGGGAAGACAGCGGACTAAGAAGTAACAGAAAAAGAGCATTTACCTCTCATAACTTGTCTTTGAAGACCAACAATACCAGAATTGTCCAAGCCAGCTATTCTACTCATGGCATCAGCTTGCTTAGTATCTGGCCCAAGCAAGTTGTCTCTACTGGCAAAGTTTGACATGTTCAACGTAGAGGCCATCTGGTTTACTTTGGATCTCAAATTTGCAATCGTATCTCTGCGACGATTCATCTCTTTCTCTGTACTGTAACAAATAGCGGCTTCAACAAACATTTGGATATAAAAGAAACAAATATTCCTTGTATAGAGGTCATATAAATTTCTCAAAGAGTGAAAAAGTAACTTTAAGACCTTAAAGTAAAACTCGCAAGAAGTTTTTCTTACACGGTGGGCATTTGAACTCAACTCACCCTTTGTCTGAAACAGTTAAGCTGACTACATTAATCATTTTTTGCCATTTCGGTCCAATGCAAGGTCACCATACAAGTCACACTTGATGATATCCTTCTTTATTATTGATGTGTTTGTTAGTTTTGGTCTCATCTGGCGAGGTTGTTGATACTATCACACTTCCTAACACGTGCACTACACGGTCAAAGTTGTATGTGTCTAACCATCTTTATCAATTTCTTCTCATATTACGTGCTATAGGGGCGACTTTTTAGTCTAACAAATTGTTCACTATGAATTGGAAACAAAGATGACAGGTAAACAAAACTGAAAGAGCAGATACCAGATATTGTCAATATTGTCAAGTCATACCGCACAAGCCTCACCTCAAAAACCTCGGCTAGCAAATAACTAACAACAGATTTTCATATATAACTAACTCCACCAACTAAAGGCAAAAAATTGTGTTATTCTATGAGCAAAAATAATTTGAATAATTACACTTACTGTTTTCCAGGGGGAAGCTTCGAGAGATTAGTTTGAAGGCTATCAAGTCTAGTTCCCAAAATTGTAATCTTTCTTCGGATTGCGGATGAATGACGCTGTGCTTCTGGCCCTGTACCAGGCATCGAACTCCTCTCAGATATCATACCAGTGATATCATCAGAAAGTCTTACCGCTTCATTATATTCCCTCACCCATGGATCTGCAGAAGACCCCATTGATCTGACAGACAAATTCACAAAATTTTACAAATCCATCAGCTATGCAAACATCATAACCAATCCAATGCTCTCACACTTAAATTTCATTGCCCAATTACGTTGCCAAATCCAATAGTTCAGCTAAACACAGCTACATAAATAAATTTTTTGAGAAATTAGGGCATCAACGGGTAAATTGAAACTAAGGCCGTCTGGTCGCCTTAATTAGTTAATTCATACATAATTTATGAATTAGAAACTCTTCATCAACCTAATACTCACGCACTTAAATTCCATACGCAGATTAAGTTGCAAATCTGATAATCGATCTTAACTTGGCGACAAAAATACATAAAATTCGAGGAATTAGGCGTCAACGAGTAAATTGAAGCAAAACTACAACTCTAACCGTCTGATTGCCTTAATTTACACATAAATTTATAAATTGAAACGAGGAACAAATTATAGGGCATGAAATCGAGGTAATTGTCGGGATAGAAGTTCACCTAATCTATTCGGAATCAACGTATTGCGCTGTGAAATTGAATATTGGAACAGGGAACCGAGTTAATTATGCGATAGGATTTTAGCTTTTGAGTGAATGATTAAATGTGGGAGAATTGAAGGGAGGCGACACACGGCGCCACCAATAAACCGGGTGACTTTGTCCAGCCTTTTTGTCATCGTTTTCTACATCACACGCATTAAACAAGATACTGTGCAATTTAATACAGTTGGAAACAACGATTGAATTCCGTTTAGGAATATATAGTTAAATGAATGGGTTAATCGCAATATTGGTCCCTTGACTTTGGGTCATTCTTAGTATTAGTCCCTTAACAATTTTTTGTCAAAATTGGGTCCTAAAAGTATTCAGTTTTGACAGCCGCAGTCGTTTTAATGAATGCCGTTAGAGAAATACCGTTAAGTTGCTCATGTGCATTTAGCAAGGGCTAAAATGATTTTTTTTCAAACTTAACTTATATCAAAATTTACAATTGAATCCCTAAAGTTTGAAAAATAACCATAAGGCCTTCTTTCCCAAAAAAATTTGGAAACCCACCAGATTTTTGGGAAACCCACCTATAGGGGAAATTGAAGAGATGTATAACAAAGCGATTACAATGGATGTAAAGATTTTATATTGCATCAAATCAATAAAAGTGAAGTAGCAGTTTTCATTTCTTTGACCTTAATCCACATGGAAAACGAGACTAATTAAGAAAACATGAATCACTCTAACGAAATAAGGAACTGATTGGGTTCAAAAATTGACCATTTATTGTTACAATTTAAGCAAATCATCCATAACTTTTCACTCAAATCAAGTAACCCAACTCAAAAACAACAATAATAATTATAAGAATTCATACCATGCTCATAAAGAAATTATAAGAACAAACAGATCCTCGGCTCAAATTCTTTCAGAATGAACAAATTATTAATATAATCTTTTCCCATGAATTTCATCATTAGTCACATACCTATAAACCCAGAAAAATTAATTCAACAAATCCATCAAGATTCAAGAAGATCAAAAAAATAAATAAAAGAAGTGGTAATTGTTGAGAAGATGAGTGAGACCTAACATAGTGATTGGGCGAAGGGAGAACACGTGGGTGGCTTTAATTGGTTGAATGAATTCTTGAAGCCTTCCGTCTGTGTGAATCACCTTGGCCGTCGTTGACCAATTCCCCATTGCTCCACCTCTCCTTGTTATATGAGATGATGCACAGACACCCATTAAATAAATTACTCCAGCTATAAGCCTAGATCGATGGTGCAGAGGATGCCGGGGTTGACGTCGAAGATCTTGATGCGGTCGGTTAGGAACTGGGCAATCTGAGCGGGAGGGGGAGGTTGTTGGCTTGTTTTTGTGGGTGCCGTAGTTGACGCCGATGGAGAGACAACGGAGAAGCTTTGGAGGTTAAAGATTGATTTGTGTCCGGAGAGAGGAAGTTGGTGCGGGATGATGGAGAGGAGTGAACTGGTGGAGTAAATCAATTGGGTTTTGTGCAAGCCATTTGGTAAGAATTTAGGAATAGGCTTTATTTCATAGTTAGTGGTTCTGTTTTGGTCGCCATGTCTGGTTCGGATAGAGATCATGGAATGGAAAAAAAAAAAAAGATTAAAGTTTGACAAAAGAAGAAGCTGAAAACATTAAAAGACTTTTTTCTTTGTGTTTTTCTGTATGTTTTTTTTATTGTTTTTTATTTATCTTTTTGGAAGAAGACCTCTAGGTAATTCTTCAAACTCTGGGGTTCTCGACTGCAAATTAAAATATAAGTCAAGGTTTGAGAAAATTTCATTTTAACCCTTACTTAATGCACATTGGCAACTTAACGGAATTTCTCAAACGACATCCATCAAAAGGATTGACGGCGTGAAAATTTAAAACTTGTAGGACCCAATTTTGACAAAAAAAATTCTTAAGGGACAATTACTGAGAACGGTTCATAGTCGAGGGACCAAATAGTGTCATTAACCCTTAAATCAATGTAGCTAAACATTAATGTATTTGTAAATTATTTAACACGTTGGGTGACTGAATCCCAACTGCACGGCGTCACATTTCCTCGCTCTCTCTTTATTTATTTATTTTAATCGATATATAATTTGGTCCATCAGGCCTCAACTTTTACAAAACTATAAGTTTGATCATACTTTTTTCTTCTATTCATTTGGTCCATCGTCTCGTTTTTTTCTGGTTAGACCCCCTCTTGTCGCTATCATTACTAGTGTCATCTAATAATGTTTAATATAACCAAACTACCCTTACATCAATGTTTTAATATGACCAAACTACTCTTTAACAAAGTAATTCTTTTTTTTCTTTCTCTCAAAATCAGTTGGGTTCCAACGAGGATGATGATGAGAGTTAAGACTTCCAGCAACGATGAAATCTATGAGAACCGTATGGGTGGGTTCCTAATATCCATGACCTATAACCAGAGATGGGTTGAAATTGAGATCTGGGTAAGGTTTCATCAATGGACTTAAATCCTTCAAATGCAGATCAATTGATTTGTCCACATTAGAGATAAATTTGAGAAAACTATCATAAGCGCCTACTAATATCTCCAACAACAAAAACCCTAATTTATGCCCCTAATTTCGCAAATTAGATCTCTACAAATATACTTATAGCAAATATATATATACATATACATATATATATACATATATACATATACATATATATACATATATATATATATATATATAGCTAGTTAATCAGTAAGTTTTTTTGAGGAGTTATTGCACTTGTTATTTGCATTGGTAGTTTCAACTGTGTCATTGACATTGTTTATGCCTAAAGTGAGAAGCTTTAATCTATTTATAGAGACCATGGAAGCTCATCGACAGCGGTCTATAGGTGACACACTCGGCAACTTGATAAGTGAAAGTGATTTTGCATGTCGATTAGACGATTACCAATATAATCAATGTGGGGTTTAACAATATAATAGATGTCGGACTTGGGTTTCATTCATGTTCTCGTATTTGTTCAAGGGATATTATTGTTATTCCCTCTCCACTTTCTCCTCAAGTGGGTGGTTCTAAATCAAAACCCAAAATCAAATTGTTCATGCTTCTTTGGGGTTTTTTTAATAGTTTTGTTTTAAAATCTTATTTATTTAGAAAAGTGCAAAATATAATCCATCAATTCCTAAATAATTTCACTTCAACTAGACACACGGATTAAGAAAAACTAATTGATACTATTTATACAAATGATAAAAGTGTTTTTAAAAAATAGATACTCCATCTGTCCCGGATAAATGTTCATAGTGGGCAAAACACAAAGATTAAGAAATGTAATTAATGATGGGTTGTAAAATGTGTTGTGACAATAATACCTATTACACATACTCTCTATCTCTCCCTATCTCATTAATTATGTACCCATTAGAGAATCTCCAATGCTAATGTTGATGTGAAAGAAATTAGATGCCACCTAAAATTTACACCTTTTTTTAAAGAAAAAACCTCTCAAATGCAACTGTGGATGATGAGTGTGGATATATGTGACAATCAAATTTGTTCACATTGTGGAGAACAATGTCAATTTTTCACATTCTACTTGAGGGTGTGGATACATCCTAGTCATTATTACTCTTTTTAAAACTTATTTTTATTCGTTGTTCTCTTTTCTTTTCTTTTTTATTTTTTTGTCAAATATTATTTTATTGGTGCGATGCATGCTACGTAAGATTAAATCCACATTTACATTGGAGAGATCAATTTTGATTTAATGTGAATGAGGAGAGAAAAATTGACACATATGATTGAGGGTATTAATTACCCACGACCAAGTAAGATCGAATTCACGGTTACATTGGTGATGCTCTTACACTCATTCTCTTTTTAGGATGTGCAATAATGATAGTATTAAATGAAGGGATATATTTGGAAGAAAGGTAGAAAATTTGTACACCTAAAGTCTTAAGGAACATTAGTTAGGACATCCCAAAATAGAAAGTAGGAACATTTATCCGGGAACGGAGGGAGTAGTTTAGAAACATAACAAGTTTTTGGAACTAATAAAGAAGGAAAGTAAGACAAATATTTAGGAATGTATGGAGTGTTATTTTTTTTATTTAATAAACTTGTGTTCCCTTAACTTAGTAATGTATTTTTGGCATTTATGATATAATTAAATGGTAATTGTAACGGTTGAAAGAGGGAGTTTGACCCAAAAAAAAAACCACATACATGACCAAACAGATTTAAAAAAAAGGTTGGACCAACGTAAATTTGGTAAAATTCAAGAGACCAAATTCTATACTGATTCTTTTGTTTTCAATTTTATTTCGTCTCTCTTTTTTCTTACTCTCACTATTTCATAATAATTACTCCATCCGCTTTAAAAGAGTTCACTTATTAACTTTACACGTGTATTCAAAAAACAATTGTCTTTATGTAATTTGCCTTTAACGCGTTTAATGTATTCTTGTAACACCTGGGTATTTTCTATACTTAAACTTGCATTAGTGTATGATTAGCTTAGGTAAGGTAAGGTACGTGTGTGATTGATGTTGGTTTACTTGCATTAGTAGGTACCTTAATTGAGTTGGCCATTTGTTAGTTTTGCCCTAGTTGTGTATTTGTTTGTTTTGGTGTGTGTTTATTTTGGAAGTCTTGGTTTGAGTTTGGACTTGTGCAATAGCATCATTGAAGTCCATATTGTACTCATCTTATGTTTAGTTGGTTTTGGTACCCTTTCGGTTGTGTTTAAGTCCATGTTGGGACTTTGGTATGTTTGATTTTGGTCATTTAGTCTTAGCAGCCTTTGGGTCAGTTTTTTTAGTTTCAGCTCAAGTACTCGATGCGACCGCGTCACTTTCTCGACTTATGGGAGGACAGCCCTTTTGGTTGGCCTTGATGCGATTGCCTTGCACCATTGGAAGCGATCGAGTCATTTACTAGTAGGATATCATTTTGGGACAACGCTTTAACGCGAGTTTCAATATTGGTAATGTCACATTTAAAAAAGAAATGTTAATTTAAGGCAATAGTACTTTATATGGTAAAAAACAAGGATGGGCCGGGCATAACGAGCGAGAAGAACTCAAGGCCTAGTAGTGCCCATACCGCGGGCATTGAACACATCTAAAGCCCAACACTATGTATAGCCCATGGTCATGGGCTTTGGGGCCGGACATTAGCAAGCATAACGGGCATTGATGGGCTTGATTGACATTTGTATACACGTAGTTTGGCCCCTTGACTCGATGGGTGGGACCCTTAGTTGTATTGTTGACTAGGTTTAGTCTGATTAAGCCTTGTCTACGTGGGATTTAGAAGGTTACTACACAGCTAGATGAGTTAGCGAAGAATGACCCTTAAACCACCTATATTTTGACCAATAAGCTTTGGCCACTTCATCTTTGTGGAACCCACACCACCCCCTCACTCTTTAAACAACCATAGAAGTGGAGATACTTCACTTTTTCTTATTATTTCCAACAGTCGAGTTCCTATATTGAGAGATAGATTGTTTTGAGCTTTAGAGCTCCATTTTTAAGAATTACTTGCCCATTTTTTATTCCAATTCAAGCGTAGAACTCGACGAGTGAATCACTCTAGTACCATTCTCTCATGATTTAATCGGTAGCTTTCGGTAGAGATAAGTTACTATCTCATTCCTTTTGTATGTGTAGTTGATATACATGTTAATAGAGATAAGTTTCAAGCCACATATGTTAATTTTTTAAAGTAGAAGTATACTACTTGGAATTTGTTGTTATATGAACTTTTGTAAGTGTTTTGGTAATTATTTACCATATTTATGTTGGGGAAAACAATAGTGATATTGTGTTGGGATGATTCCGCAAGCCGTGGTTGTAACCCAAAAATTCTAAATGTTAGTAAATGACTCAACATAGTCAATTTAGAAACAAATATAAAATAACGGGCAATGGCGGACGCGGAAAATTTCCCAACCGGGTGCACGCATTTAATAAAGTTTACAAATCATCCGGGTGCACAAATTTAATAAAGTTTACAAATCAAAATAATCACTAAAATCAAATTGCTTCAAATCTTAATCAACCACAATTTGAAAATCTACACAAATAAAAAAAAAATTCATAAATCAACTATTTCAACCCCCAAATTAAAATGTCATAATTTGAAATTTAGGAACTAAAACAATATTATATAATATCATCTATCACAAATTTACAAATCACAATTCACAACAATTATATAGATTAAATAATCAATTAGGGCTGTTTCAAAATTAGGGTTATTTCAAATCTGGGCAATTTTTAAAATTAGGGTTATTTACTTATTTTAATTTTTAAAATTTAAATCACAAATTCACAATTATAATTTACAAATTCATACAATACAATCATACTTTGATTCATACAAATAGACAATTAAAATTTAGAAATTCACAAATTCAAAATCACAAAAATCAATTTAGAAGTCTTGATTCTTGAAGAATACCTCTTGTAGAGGCAGTAGAGCACTAAGAGCTTAAGAGGAGTGGTGGAGGCTGTGGATCTGTGGAGGCCGCCAAGCCGGACGCCGGAGAGGGAGCTCAGGGGAGGCTGGGAGCACTGGAGCGGTGGCAGAGGCTGAAGGAAGAAGGAGCTTGGAGTTGGAGCCTTTGGACGGCTAGACTTGGAGCCTTGGAGTTGGAGGGAGACTGAGACTGGGTCTGGAACTCTGTGAGACAGTGAGAGCCTGAGAGGGACTAAGGGAGACTGGACGGGACTCGGGAAGGAGCAGCGCCAGGGGGCAGGGAGGGGCCGAGAGCGAGAGAGAGAGAGGAGTGAGGGGATTTTGATTTTTTGATTTGGGAATTGGGAAAAAGATTTAGGCGCCGGAGCGCTTCGAAAACGCAGCAGCTTGTTCTAATTTTCAAATTGCAGCATTTTTAAAGTGTAGTTTTTTTCTTATAAACATATTTAGAAAATTATTTTAAAATACTATTTTTATAAATAAAATAGTTAAAAATATAACATATTTTTAAAACACTGCGTTTTAAAATGTTGCATTGAAACACTTTTAAAAAGAAAACGTTGCGTTTTAAAATATTGCATTGAAACATTTTTAAAGGAAAAATGCTACATTTTTTACCAACGTTTTGATCAAAATGCTCCACAAAACAAGCACTTAGGCATTTAGTCATTTTAAATTTAGGGGAGTTTCAATTTTTTCAAATAACTCAGTAAATTTATTTTTTTAAAAAATTACTCTGGCGGGATAAAATGTATAAATCTTATCCATGTGGGACTAAATTGTTTAAAATAATATATTATTATAAATTTTTAAAAAATCCATGTATGCAAAAAAAATCCAAGTGGGGGCAACTGCCCCCATAATGTATGTCTACCTCTAATGACGGGTGATATTTTTGGTCCATGTGATATTTAGAGAATATTTTGGTGTAATTTATACTGCGTGAATTATGACATGATTCAGTGTTTATTTACAAGCAAATATATTTATCGGTTCAGACAGAGTTAGTTGTGATTAGCAGTAGCAACACAACATCGGTATTTGATTTGCGATATAAGATCGAGAGCTATCCTACGGTGAGATCCATAGTGACTTGGTTGATTATGTTGAGTCAATATGAATTATCATGTGATCAACATGACGTTGTGTAAGTATGTGTGTATCTGGTTGTTTAATATGAGTTATGATAGTTGCATAATAACATGTCTTGTAGATGTGTATAATAACTTACTGAGTTATATATCACTCACCTCGTTCCTTTTGTTTTCCTGAGATTCCAGTCAGTCAAGGAGTTCGAGGTAAGATCGACGAGGCACACGGGATCTAGTAGGTTGTCCTTTTAGATAATAGCTCGTATCAAAGCTTGTGTATCTATATAGTTTGGTGAGGACGTGGTTGAGTAGAGTTATGTAAACTCTATTTTGGGTATTTGTTGTTAATTGTATTATTATTTTGGTTTCGACGTGTAGCGTCTTGCTTGTATTTAGTTTGTGTTTGTTGGTTGGCTAGTCGTAGTGTTCCATGTGTATAGTTTGCGAGCGGTAGCTCGATGTGTTTTTGTTTAATGGCTCTTGTTGAAGCCGTGGTGTTCAACAATTATATAATTACTAGTTATTTAGCCCGTGTTTCGCACTAGTATAATGTGAGATACTTTTTTTTATAATAATAATATAACTTTTGGACATTATAATTTGATTGTTAAACTCTTTCATGGTTATAATTTTTTATTATTATTACTAATATTAAACGTTTTTTTACATAAATACTTTTAAAATTAACATAAGTTTCTAACTAACATGAGATACATATTATGTATTGGTAATAATAGTAAAAATCTTTAAACTAAAAACTTTTAAAACTAACATCCAACTTTATAATAATAGTAGAAGTTTTTTTGTTAAAAACTTTTAAAATCATTATTCATTTTTAAACAATGTAAAATACTTATTTTCTATTTCGATTGGTAATGAGAGTTTAAATATTTTATCTAAAGATTTTTAAAACCAACATCACTTTATAACCATGTGGTATTCAATAATTCATACTTACTACTAGTAATAATAGTAGTCTTTTATCTAAAGACTTTTTAATCAACATCTTTTTCTAAATAATGTGGGATACATTTTTTTCTATTAGTAATAACATAAAAATGTCTTTATCTAATGACTTTTATAACCGATACTAATTTCTAAATAATGTGAGATACATATCTCTATAACTAATGTGGGATACATCATCTAAAAACTTCTTAAACCAATATAATGTTTTAACCAATGAGAAATATTTTTTTTTTATTGGTAATAATGATAAACTTTTAAAACCAACATCACCCTCTAACCAATGTGGGATATATCTCTCTATTTGGTAATAATCGTAGAAATATTTTATCTTAAAAAATTTATAATGAGCATTTATTTCAAACAATGTAGGATACATCTATTCTCTTATATTGATAATAAAAGTAAATTTTTTTTATCTAAACACTTTTAAAACCAATGTCACTTTTTAACCAATGTATGATATCTCTTATATTAGTAATAATAGTAAAAGTATTTTTTTTATCTAAAATTAAAATCAACATCATTTTCTAACCAATGTGATATATACATCTTTTATTGATAATAATGGTAGAAGTCTTATATCTAAACACTTTGAAAACAACATTACCATCTAACCAATGTATGATTCATCACTTCTATTGGTAATAATAATATTTTTAAACCATTATTAATTTCTAACCAATGTGGGATACGTATCTTCTACTGATAATAATAGTATAATACTTTGTAACAAATGTGAAATACATGCATTTATTCTATTTGTAATAAAATATATTTAATTTAAAGACTTTTTAAACCAACATTTATTTTAAAACAGTGTGACATACATATATTTTATTGGTAATGAGAGTTGAAGTTTTTAATATAAGACTTTTAAAACTAATATCGCTTTCTAAACAATGTAAGAACTGAGATGCATATCTTCTATGGTAATAAAAGTATAAATCTTTTATCAAAATACTTTCAAAAGTAACATCAATTTATAATCAATGTAAGATACATATTTTCTATTGGTAATATTAGTAGAGATGTATTTCATATTGGTTATTAATTGATTTTGGTTTCAAAAGTCATTAAATTAAAAATCTAACATTTTATTATCAATAGAGAGTTGTATCGAATCTATTGCTCAATATATATTTAAATTCAATTAATTATTGTTGATCGTGATGTTTATCAATCTCTTTACTGTCTAGCTTTGACCAAATGAATTGAATCGCAAGTAGTAAAGACTTAGAGGTGCAGATAGCTGCATGACCAAATGCATATGTCGTACACTGGCTCATCATTGTGATAAATTGACCTTATCGATGCACAAGAGTGATAAGTTAGGGTCAGGTTCATATACATGATCCTCAGTGACAGATAGGAATTTCATATGTTCTTATTCTTAGGATATAGATTGGATGAATTATTTATGATAGAGACTGAATTATAATTTGACAATTTATATCAATCTTTCGTAAAAGAACCCAAGAAATTGATTGATACTTTAATTAAAAAGAGCAATATAGTAGATATAAGTGAATCCACATTCCTAGATTTCCCTCTTCCATAAGATTTTCATAATTGTGATTGTTGTTTAGATTATTAATTAGATTTTCTGTTTTAGTAGAATAAATTAGATTAAATAAATTAAAACTCCCCTTAGTTTAATTGTTGTCGGTTACTTGCTATCTGATTTCTTCTTGTCTCTGTGGTTCAACCCTTGCTACCATACTATTCTGCAATAGTCTTGTGCACTTGTAAGGTATAAATTTAAGACACGATCAAGTTTTTGGCACCGTTGTCGGGGACAAGCTAGTTTTCTAGCTAGTTTACTGATATCGCTTTTAAATTCAGTTTTTATAAAAAGAAAAATACAAAAAGATTTTTAATTTATTTTTAGTTTAATTTTTTTATTTGCTTTTAATTTTAGTACTTTATGCACGATCGTAGATCTCTAAATCTCAAGCTGGCAGATTTAAATCAAAATATAAATAATCTTGGTAATAATCAGGACGATCCTGATAATTTGGAAAATCCACCTGTTAATCAATAACAAATAAATAGAGAGGATCCTCTGGTTGATCCTCCAATGGATGATAATAACAATCAAAATCCTGAAAATCCAGTTCCTCCAATAAATCAAAGAAAGGAGGAACCAACTGATTGAAATATGGAAGTAGTAATGAATCAAAGAACTATAAATGATTATGATCGACCCATGTTGAATGTAACACCATCATGTCTAGTATTACCGGAAGCGATAAGAAAGTTCGAACTTAAAGGTCATTTTTATAATATGTTGCCTTCATTCCATGGATTGCCATCTGAAGACTCAGTAACTTTTGTCAAAGAGTACAGTTTTATGACTGATAATTTTCCATTAGGAGGTCTAACGGAAGATCAATTAAAAATGAGATACTTTCAATGTGCATTAAAAGATGTAGCAAAAAGATGGTTTATGAACTTAACACCTATAAGTGTTTATACTTGGGCTCAACTATATGATTTGTTTATGGGAAAATTCTATCAACATGCATCTCTTTTGGTCTATAGAAAGCAAATAATAGCTTTTCAAACAGAACCAGGAGAAACGTTCCATGAAGCATGGGATAGATTCAAAATTTTACTTATTATGTGTCACCATCATAATCTATCTCAAAATGTGTTAGTAACTCTGTTTTATCGTGCTCTTTCATCTGCTTTGCAAACTATGGTTGATAATGCAGCCGGTGGTTCTATTAGGAGAATGACAACAGCTGAGTTAGAAAGTTTGTTTGAGATGTTAAGTGCAAATTCCCAACAAAAAAGTACAAGAGGTAAAAGTAGAAGTTTGTTCCAAGTTCAAGATAGTTCAGATACTCAAGCATAAATAGAACAATTGAAGGCACAAGTGGAAGCCCTATTTCAAAATAGAACACAAATTCAAGAAGCATGTACTATTTGTTGATTAAATTCTCATGCTACTAACTTTTGTCCATCTAGTGCTTTGTATCCTGAACAGGCTAATGCTATGAATACGTACCCTCAAAGACAAAGGAATGATCCTTATTCCAACCCATACAATCCAGGTTGGAGGAATCACTCTAGCTAACTTTTCATAGGGAGGAAATAAGCCCTTGCAGCCTCAACAATTTCCTAAGCAAGGACGGTTACAGATTGAATAAGCGAAATATGAAGGATTTGAAGGTAGATAGATTGCTTTCAACAAACATATGATGGAAGCCATGGACGGCTTTAGAAAAGACCTTGCTTAGGTTTTACAAGGAAGAGAAGAAGGGAAGTTCCCTAGTCAAACAGAACAAGTTAAATCTATCACTACTCTGCGAAGTGGTAGAGTTATTGGAGAAGAGGCAAGTGATCCTACTCATTCTACTGATGTTCTTGATAATGTAGATAACTCTGGCGAAGAAGTTCAAACAAAAGAAAATGATAAAGATAAAGAAAATCAAGATAAAGAAAAAGAACAAGGGGCAGAACCTCTTGAGGAACCATATGTTGCTCCTCCACCATATGTTATTCCAATACCATTCCCTGGTAGATTGATGAAAAACAAGATTGACAAACAATTTACAGAAATTTATAATATGATGTCCAAAGTGAATATTAATCTTCCTTTGCTCAATGTTATTAAAAATATTTCGTCTTATGCCAAGTTTTTCAAAGATCTCCACTATAGGAAGCACAAATTCGAAAAGAATGAGAAAATAATTGTTTTTGAAAACGTTAGTGCAGTATTACAACCTAAACTCCCCTTAAATTAAAAGATCTAGGTAGTTTCAATATCCAAGTTTCCTTGGGTAGTTCGAAAAAGATGAAAGTTGTGCTTGATTTAGGAGCGAGTATCAATTTAATGTCTTTCTCTGTTTATAAACAATTAGTATTGGGAGAATTAAAGCTCACTACTATGTCTTTGCAGTTAGCCGACCGTTCGATCAAACATCCCTTATGAATAGTAGATGACATTTTAGTACAAGTAGATAAGCTGGTCATACCAGTCGACTTTGTGGTTCTAGAGATGGAAAGAAAAATATGCACTAATAATGAAGTCTCTATCTTGTTAGGAAGACCTTTTATGGCCACGACCAACACCATGATTAATGTGAAGAATGGTAAGTTATCAATGTCAGTTATGGAGAAACTATGTAGATTTCAATTTTTGATGCATTAGACAAACCGAATGACATGAATGCATGTTTTTCAATTGATGAAGTTGAAAATCTTACAGCCCATAGCTTTGAAGTAAATTTAAATGATGACGAGTTAGAGAAAGAGATGTTTGGAGAAGACTATGTTCATAGAAACTTCCCCGATTTAGCAATTGATATAGAAGAATTAGAAAGAGAACTCCTCGAGGAGGATGCCAAAAAGGAGAAGGAGAAACTAGAAGCTCCCAAAGATGAAAGTGAAAGTAAATAAGAAATAGAAAGTCCTAAAATAGAAATTGATGAAGATTTAGATAAAGAATAAATTCCTATAGAGGATCAAGAAGAAAAAGTTAAACGTGAAATTCCTAAGTTTATCCTATCTATTAAATCTCCTCCTGAAGTAGACTTAAAGCCATTACCATCCCACTTGAAATATGTGTTTCTTGGGGAAGGCAAAACTTTACCTGTTACAATTGCTGTGGATTTAACAGAAGAACAAGAGACAAGCTTGTTAAAAGTATTATGGACACATAGAGAAGCTATAGGTCGGTCCTTAGCAGACTTGAAAGGTATAGTCCTTCTATGTGTATGCATAGAATTCATTTGGAAGAATGTACCAAACCTCCTAGAGAACGTCAAAAAATACTTAACCCTCATATGGAAGAATTAGTTAGGAAAGAAGTGCTTAAGCTTCTTGATGCAGGTATAATTTACCCAATATCTGATAGTAAATGGGTTAGTTTAGTTCAAGTAGTTCCTAAGAAATCAGGAAATATTGTTGTGAAGAATGAGAAAGATTAGCTAGTTCCCACAAGAACCATTACTGGATATAGAATGTGCATTGATTTGAGGAAACTAAATGCGGCTACAAAGAAAGACCATTTTCCTTTGGCCTTCATTGACCAAATCCTTGAAAAATTAAATAGCCATGATTATTATTGCTTTCTTGATGTTTTTTCCGGTTACAATCAAATTCCACTTGTACCGAAAGATCAAGAGAAGACCACATTTACATGTCCCTTCGGTACCTTTGCATTTAGAAGGATACCCTTTGTATTATGTAATGCACCTGCCACTTTTCAAAGATGCATGATTTCTATATTTTCGAATTTAGTTAAAAAGTGTGTGGAAGTGTTTATGGACGATTTCTCAGTATTCGGAAAATCTTTTGATAATTGTTTAGAAAATCTAACATCGGCTCTTAAAAGATGTTGTGAAACTAATTTGACCCTAAGTTGGGAGAAAAGTCATTTCATGGTTAAATATGGAATAATTTTAGGTCATATTGTGTCTAGTAAAGGAATTGAAATCGATAAAGCAAAAATTGAAGTTATATCACAATTACCTCCCCCAACTACAGTCAATGGTGTTAGAAGTTTTCTAGGTCATGCAGGTTTTTACAGAAGATTTATAAAAGACTTTTCAAAAATCTGTAAACCTTTATGCAATCTATTGGCAAAAGATATTGTGAGTGCCCCAGAACGCTCCCAGATCCTACGCTCCCTTTTTTAGGGGAATGCGAGTTGCGGAAGGGCATCACTCTTTTCATTCCATCCTCCCTTGTTTAGGGGAAGACGAAATTAAAAGTGCAAAAAAAGTGTTGTCGAAAGCGCGTTGAATACGCATCGGTCATTGAGTGTGCTTTAGTCCACTATGAGTGCTTTGGATTTCTCCGTAGCTCATCCTCCCTTGTTTAGGGGAAAACAAGATACATAAAATGCATCACCCTTTTCATTCCCATCTTCCCTTGTTTAGGGGAAAACAGAAAAATGCAAAAAAAGGATGTTGCGAAGGCGCGTGGGAACACGCCCTGTCTCACTATGGACTTGGGTCCATTCTGGGTCACTATGAGTGCTTTGAATTTTCCGTGTCTCATCCTCCCTTGTTTAGGGGAAAACAAGATACATAAATTGCATTACTTTTTTCATTCTCATCTTCCCTTGTTTAGGGGAAAACAGAAAAGTGCAAAAAAAAGGATGTTGCGGGCCTCACCGTGATCCAAAATGTTGTAACATAGTCGTCATCTTTATTTTAAGGAGAAATAAAGAAAAACAAAAAATAACCAGAGTTTGTAAAAAGGGGTTCGGAGGCTAAGTTACAAGGTGGGAAGGTGTTAGGCACCCAACTCGCCCTTTCGGTCTCAAAAATGGTTTTTGGCTAAAATATGCTTTTATTATATTTATTTAGCAAATGAAATAAAGCATTTAAACAGATATATCTGTATCTACATTATTATAGACTTGCAGCCGCTTCTTTCTAGTAATTACAAATACATTTATAAATATTTGGTCATAATAATGACTCTTTTTAGTGCTATTTTCTATAGAAATCCAGGCAGCATAATTGCTTATATATTTTTTACATCGGGCCGGCTGAAAAATAACACTTTTTATATAACCTCTTAAAGGTTTACTTTTAAGAGCGTGGGGTGTGCTCGCTCTGTCCTTCCGGGAGAGGGAGTCTTTTGTTGTTGTGGAGATTCGGGCAGAGTAATTGCTTCCGAAAGTTGCTTTCTGGCACCGGGAAACGGGCGAAGCAACTGCTTGCTTTTTTGCTGTTGTTTGCTTTGCTTCTGGCGGAAATCGGGCAGAGCAACTGCTTGCTTCTGGCGGATTTGGCCTCTGGATTCGGGCAGAGTAACTATTTTTTTTTTGATTTTTGGACCGGGGAAATAGGGTGAAATCCTAGCTGGGAAGCTAAGGTTCACTTTGACCGGTTAGATTTAAGTTTGGTGGAGATTTGACGGAGCTTCGAGGCTTGATAAGGGGTTTCTCCCAAAGCGAACTCACTGCGAGGCTTTTTAACTGCGTGATAACTGTGTGTAAGAGTGTGAAGAGTCTGGTGTCTCCGAAATGAAAAATCACAAATCGGATGCCTTTATTTATAAGCTGAAGGTGGGATTCCTTCGTCCTTAAGTTTTAACTTTCAGTGCTTCATCGATTTGTACCGCGTGCTTGAGAGATTGTACCGAAGGCAAAATGCTACAGTTCACAAGGCACTATTGGGCGCCACCCATGGGGGAAGCTGGCGTCGTGCCAAGAGTGGCCATGGGTGGCGCCAGGGGGTCTTTTCCAGCCTCCTTTTGACACTCTGGCCCTTGCATTTTACTGTTTTGCGCATCATGCTTTTCCTTTTGCATTTTTAAACCATGTAACTTGACATTTGTTAAGTTTTAACAGGTCTTGATATTGCATGTCATGTTAAATACCAGGGGTACGAAATTGGGGTGTCTACAGAGCCCCTCAACGATGGAGTTTACGGGTAACCCGAAGCTTATTGAGTAAACGAACATCGTTGATAAGAAATAGACTCCCAAATTTCGTGGAAATTATAATGGGGAGTAATGCAACATGTAGTAGTTATAACGCAGCAGTTTATAATGCATGTCAAATCTCACATATCCTAGACATTTTTAGTCGGTTGTAACAGGTTATCGTTATTTTTAAACAGATATGAAATAAAATGCTCTGATGGTCGGACCTACCGAAATAGGCAGCCTACGTATCCCTTAATAAAATGAATTAGACCAAACGTAGTTCGACCCGATGCAAACAAACAACAGTTATACTAGTGGGACATTGTATCATCGGGGATAGGCACCCTTCGTCGAATACGATAATCTTTTCCCTAAGTGACCTGGGGTATGTACCTCTTGCGGAAAAGATTCAACAACCAAGTGGAACACATCATAAAACATTGCATCCTCAGGGATAGGCACCCTTCGTCAAACGCAATGGTGGGACCAACTTTTTCCCTAAGTGACCCGGGGTATGCACCCCTTGCGGAAAAGATCCAACAACCAGGTGGAGCATATCATAAGACATTGCATCCTCAGGGATAGGCACCCTTCGTCGAATGCAATGGTGGGACCAATCATTTCCCTAAGTGACCCGGGGTATGCACCCCTTGCGGAAAAGATTCAACAACCAAATGAAATGCATCATAAGACATTGCATTTTCAGGGATATGCACCCTTCGTCGAATGCAATGGTGGGACCAATCTTTTCCCTAAGTGACCCGGGGTATGTACCCCTTGCGGAAAAGATCCAACAACCATGTGGAGCACATCATAAGACATTGCATCCTCAGGGATAGGCACCCTTCGTCGAATGCAATGGTGGGACCAATCATTTCCATAAGTGACCCGGGGTATGCACCCCTTGCGGAAAATATTCAACAACCAGATGAATTGCATGGAGGTAAAATATGAATACTTTACCTTTCCTTACCTTTCCTTGCTTTTGTTTTGTTTTTTCTTTTGCTTTGCTGCTTGTTGTTTTCTTGCACTGCTTTTTTTTTTCTCTTGCTTTTTGCTGTTGATTTTTCTTTTCTTCTTGCATTTCTTTCTTTCTTTCTGCATTTTTTTGCTGCTGCATTTTTCTTTGCATTTTTTTTCTTCTTGCTGCTGCATTTTTTTTTCTTCTGCATTTTTTCTTTCTGCTGCATTTTTCTTTCTTTCTTTTTTTTTTACTTTTCTTTTGTTTTGTTGCATTTTTTTTTCTTACTGGGGATTTTTCCTTTGCCGTTGCATTTTCTTTCGCTGCTGCTGTTTTTCTGCTTTTCTGACCTTTTTGTGGCTAGCTTGCTGGAGACATGAGCTTTCTTTTGATCTTTGATGGATGACCGTCAATTTTTGTTAACAAAGCTAACTTTGTTAACTTTCCGTTAAGCTTTCATGACCCTTTTTGCAATTTGAAAAACTTGAGGACTTAAGTGCTGAACTTTGAACTTTGGGGGGGGGAGTGAAAATTTCCACCCTTTTATTCTTCACTTACGGGGGGAACAGAAGCAACAGCTTCTTCTTCTTTCCTTCGACATTTTCTTCCTTCGTTCTTCTTCCTCTGCCATTGTTGCTGCCGACGCTTTCTTCGTCATTTCTCAGTCTTTTCTCGATTTTCTTTTGCCAAATTGTGTGTTTTGCTTAATAGATAGCATCTTCCTCAATATCTCGGAAGGGAAAGGCGCCGATGTACCCGGATTCGGACGAGGAAAGAAAGGAACTTCCTCCCTTGATCCGAAATCACGTAAAGTATCTCTTCTCGAAGGATGACTGGGGCAACATCCTTCGTGATCAGCATACACACGTGTCAAATCTTCCGATTTCCGCTATAAGTTTCTTTTTTCACAAACCCATTTGGTTGATTTTTCAGATCTGTCGGATTTCTTTGTTGTTTTGGTCTTTTGGAGCATACATGTTCTTTCTTATGATGCTTATGCATGTAATTTATGTGCTAAAATGATGCAATTTGGCAATTATTCATAGCAAAAATATGAAATTCATGCTATTTATTTTTGCAATGCATACTTGAATAATTGGCACTATTTGATTCTGCGATGCATGTTTCATGTAACTGATACAATTTTGACTATATGATGCATGTTTGAACTGCAATATATTTTTATGATGCGTGTTCATGCAATAGACTTTTCGGATACATGATGTATTTTTTTATGATATATTTTCGGACACATTTTTGGATGTATGCATGCAAAATGCAACATGGATACTTTATGCAGCAATTATTATATATTTTTTGTTTTTGACGCATGCTGCAAAGATGTATGCTAAATGCAATAGAAATACTTTCTTTTCAAAACTTGCAACATTTTTATTCAAGTGAATGCCAAAATGCAATTATTTGGAAAATGAATGCATATGATAGATGGCTAATGTATGCATATATCATTTACATAGGTACTTAATACAGCACCTATAAAATGCTTAATACAGCACTTTTATAAAATATTTGACCAAAATACCCTTTACGTAATTTTTTTTTGTTTTTTAATTATATTTAAATTAACTAAAATTTATTTTTTTGTTTTTTATTAAATTTAAATTAGATGATTTAAAATTTAATAATTAATTTGATTTGAATTAGGTTTAATTTGAATTAGGTTTAAATTAAAAAAACAAGTATTGGGGTAAAAAAAACATGTTAAAAACATTTTTTTGGGTAATTTATTTATTTTTTGTTTTTAAATTAAATTTAAATTAACTAAAATTTATTTTTTTGTTTTTTATTAAATTTAAATTAACTAATTTAAAATTTAATAATTAATTTGATTTGAATTATGTTTAAATTTTTTAAAAAAAAATGAATAATTACAAGCCGGTACATTTTCTAAAATATTTTTTCAAATCAATCCATCAATTTTTTTGACATATCTTTTAGGTACATTTTTAGGATAAATGTACATCATTGCCCCAACGCGCTCTCTCTCTCTCTCTCTCTTCTAAGCCGGTACGTTTTCGATCAACAGGGCTTGTATTTGCCGAAATCCGGCCCTAATTCACAATACTCCGCCTTGTACTGGCTGTGGCTTCTCCCCCATATCTCTCCCTCTCTACCTCACACGCATAGAGTAGCTATCAAATTGAATTCGCGGTGGATACCTCAGTCGCAAAATCGCAGGAATTGAAGACCTCGTCATGGATACTTTCGGGAAAACCATCCACCTTTAAGATGAGCGTATTACCGTCGAGAAGAGCCTGAGCGCTGTACCAAGCATCATCCACGCAGGACCTGAATTCGATACTCCACCGGATCCAGCAAGCCGCCGAATGAGCCAGCTTCGTCCGAGTGCTCGGTGACCGAATCAGAGAGCTTTTCTCCCGCTTGAAAATGGAGCACACAATGCATCAATTGCAGCCAAGTCGGTGAACATCATCCCTCATTGCCGTCGGTGTACCAGATCTCGTTTTGATAGTAATGATTCTTCCATATTCTCCGGCGATTGTGGTTTATATTTTTCTTCTTCTTTTACGCGCTACCGCTACTAGTTGGAGCGGAAAATTGGTGGTGGTTGAAGGTGGATTGGAGGTGGTGCTTCGCGTGCGGTGACTCTGAAATCCGAGGAATTGCGGGTGTTGTCGTGAACGTTAGACAACCCATCTCCATATCTACTCTCTTTCTCTCGCTCTACTCCGTTCTGATCAAAGCGTTAGCGTAGGATAGTTAAGTTTAGCAACAAAATCGCCATCTCCATGTGGTTTATATTTTTCTTGGTCTCAATTTTAGAGATTTCTGGTTGAATCTCTTCGAATAAGATTTATGTTTTGTGATTGGAAAGATAACCAATCTAGCAGTAGGGAGTGATAATGATAATGGCGATTGGAAATGTTTTGCTTTATGTGATGAATGCCGATTATGGAGTCGGTTTGCTAAATCGTAATCGGAATATTTTATGTTACTGAACGTTCTAATTTTTCTTTTTTCAATTTTCCTTTTTCAATTTCTGATGCCTGGCATCAGGTTGATTTCTGATGCCTGGCATCAGGTTGATTTCTGATACCTGGCATCAGGTTGATTTTTTGGCATCAGAGTTTTCATTAATGGCATTTTTGTCATTTGGCAAGCAATTTGTAGTTATATGAAATGTCCAAAAAATTGATGGTCCTATATGAAAAGATGTTTTCAAAATTGTACCCACTTGAAATTCCCCATAATTTCGGAGTACACTTTTACCTGTTCGGGCCTGATATTTTGGTGCACTTCAAATTTAATAAAAAAACAAAAAAATAAATTATGTAAAGGGTATTTTGGTCAAATAATTTTTAAAAGTGCCGTATTAAGCATTTTATAGGTGTTGTATTAAGTATACCCCTATCATTTATCATATTTTATCATTCCTATGCATAAAAATGCAAATGCACCGTAGGAAAATTTAGATGCTTACTAAAATGCTATATGGATATTTCTTTTTAAACGTGTGCAAAAATGAAACACGTATTTTCTTTTGAGTGCAAAGCATTTTTTTTTCTTTTGAATGCAAAACACATTTTTCTTTTTCTTTTTTTATATGCATGCAAAAAATGCGACATTTTTTCTTTCAAATGCAAAACTCATTTTTTTTAATGCAAGAAATACAATATATATATATATATATATATATATATATATATATATATATATATATTTTTTTTTTAATGCATGAATGCAATATATTTTTTTAAAATGCAAAAATGCGCATTTTTATTTTCTTTTGACATGGCATAATTTAATGGCATGCATAAGGGCTTTATAAAAGATAGGAATTTACCTTCCTCCCTTTTTTTCTGATGCTGAGATGCTGCTATTTTTTCTTTCTTTTTTCTTCTTTTTTTTTTCTTTTTTAGACACACATGGCTTTGGTCCGGGTTCGGGCAAGCTATGATAAAGTTCCGATTATTTATATCTCAATGCCTCCGCCGGCACAGCTTTTAGTGGAGTCCTATAGCTTCAACGAGTTCCTACGGGCTTTCCGTCCCTTCCGCAGCTACATACCCATTTTCGAGGTGTTGCGAGAGTACTGGTGGGACACCACCCACACCTTTCATTTCAGCTGGGGAGGCCACTTTGACCCCTTGTGATTTTGCTGCTATCACGGGTATTTCCACCAGCATTGGCCGGGCTTTGGAGCCTGATTATACCCTTTGGCACCATCTCGGTGTGGTGGAGGATCTCTTAAGCTTTGAACCCGAATACAAGACTACAGATGAGATCCATATTGGCAGCGTCAAAAGTTGGCTTTTACCAAATGCCGGACAAGTTGACGAGAATGATAGCGAGGCCGTAGCTCCCGTTGCCAGGGCGTTTTTGTTCTTTTTTATGGGGATGTCACTTTTTGCCAACTCATCCACCACTTTGAGGGTTTCCCTCCTGGGATGTATGCGGGATCTAGACCGCATCATTGAGTATGACTGGTGGCAGACAGGCCTGGCCGAGCTTTATGCTTCCATGGATCGAGCCAGCCACAATGATTTGCCGACTTTTAACGGCTTTGCTCCAACTTGGGAGGCATCCTTTCTTTTTCCTGCTTTTGATGATGATTTTTTTGTCAGCATTTTTTTTCTTTTTGGCTGATTCTTTTTTTTTCTTGCATGTCTGGGCCTATTATGTCTTCCATTTTACCCCGGGCCCATTGCGCAAACGTATTCACGAGCCACCCTTTTTGGCTGAATTTGTGAATGCCAACCAAGTAGGGCGAGATCGGGATGGCCACTGCTTGGATATGGTAATGATGCGAGACATGATAGCCAGCTTAAACTCGGACACTAAGCATTTATTCCCTTGGAGGGGTCTGGTGGGGCCTTATATGATCTCCCTGGAGATGAGTCATTGTCGGATACTGATGGTGTCCATTATGGTCGATTCATTATATATAGGCGAACGGGTCAACCGTCAGCATTCTATGCTTCCGACATTCCCAATGACACCCCATGCACCTCCTCCCTGGGTAATAGTCCCAGACTTCTTGCAGAATAGGTATTTATACCTGTCGAGATATCTTATGCCTAAGAGCGATTATCCGGTTATGGCATATGAGGAATTCCTGAGGGCAATGCTTCATTCTGCCCCTACCGCAGCTAGGCGTGCCTCTGACGTCTCTGATAGGCCGAAGCCTTCTTGTCCAGCTCCTGACGCGCAGTCAGATTTGTTTGTGCCTGCCGAGGATTTCTCCACCTTCCAGTATCGCCGCGATGGAAGACTTGTAGAGGAGGTTTTGCCCGATGTTGACATCCCTGAGCGGTATCAAGTCCCAGAGCGAGCCCGCGTGGTATATTTTTTTCATGCTTGCATCATCATTTTTTTTTCTTTCATACTTGTTTTTTTTTTCTCTTTTTTTTCGATGCTGACACATATTTTTTCTCCTTACACCTTTTCCAGGTTGATGCGTGATCGATGTATTTTATACGTCGATTTCCTATACTTCTATGACTTAAATTGAGCAATTCCATGAGGCTTTTGGCTACTGATATGCGTTTTTCAGTGATTTTGTGAGTTTTAGAGTTTTAGGTGAAAGTATATAAATTATAAGGCTTTTTGGTGAAAATTTCGAGAGGAGACCAAAGTGTAAATCGAAGATTAAACAACGAAGATCAAGACTGGACACCTTGCGGTCGCAAGGTGTTATCTACCTTGCCTCCGCAAGGTAGGCAGAAAATGCAGAAAATCAACCCCGAGAAATCAAGGACCTTGCAGTCGCAAGGTGCCTTATACCTTGCGACCGCAAGGTAGTCAGAATGCCCAAAATCGCGTTTTCACAAGATATCTAATTGCCCTACAACTCCATTGTATAAATAGAGACCGGTAGCCAAGGCATAGGACGTCTGAGGCGGCTAGAAAGTAGTTTTCTATTGCTTTAGAATAGATTTTAGGTTGTATAACATAATTAGTTGTTGTAATTACAAGTATTGAAGATCGATTCATGAATTCAATCATCTTCATGTGTTGTTTATCTTCAAGGATGAACTAATCTACCATTAATTTAGGAGGTGGGAGGTAACTTGTATCGAATCTATGCTTTAATCTATATTTTTATTCATTCAATTCTTGTTGATTGTGGTGTTTATCAATCCCTCTATTATTTCACTTTGAACAAATGACGGCGAATGTACTTGCACCAGGGTGGAGAAGATTACTTTCATGGTGATCAACCTGAAATCTCCCTACAATATAATTTTTGGGGTGCCTAGCATTAGAAAATTTCAGATGGTTGCATCGATTCCTCACCAGCGAGCAAAGTTTTATACAGATCAAGGGTGGGGGTCTTAAAGAGCCAGCCCCGGGCAGTGCTGGAGTATGTCCGGGATAGTCAAAGGAAAAAGCAAAAAAATGACTTTGGAAGATGGCGAGCAGAAGGTCACCATTAGCACCAAGGAAAAGTCTCACGTAACTGTGGATCCTTCGTAGATTGCTATGGTCGGCGAGAGTTCAGTACAAGGCAAAGCAACATTACTTAGAGGAAGTCACTTGTCCTTTGCCGATGATGGGGTCAGGGGGACAAGTCGAACAGCTATGGATAAAGAGCTGGACCAACTTGATGTCGCAGAAACGCAGACTAAGGAGGAGGAAAAGGTGGAATGTGACACGATCCAGTTGCGGGATGAACCCGAATTTAAAGCTTATGACGAGCTTGAAGAGGTTGTCATTAATTCTGCTTATCCTGAACAGAAAATAAAGATTGGCAGAGCATTGTCGGTAGAAGCTCGGGATAGATTGGTCAAACAACTCTACAGCAGCTTGGATGTGTTCGTATGGAAGCCATAAGATATGTAAGGGGTTAGCGAGGACGTTGCAGTTCATTGCCTTAGTGTGGATCCAGTTTTCAGGCCAATTCAGCAGCGGCCTAGAGTATACTCCACCGAAAAGGACAAAGCGATCAAGGAGGAGGTCGAAAAATTGCTCAGGGCAGATATTATCGAGGAAATTCACTATCCCATTTGGTTGGCTAACGTGATTATGGTTAAAAAGTCAAATGGAAAGCGGAGGATGTGTGTGGATTTCACCGACATCAATAAAGCATGCCGAAGGATTGTTATCCTCTCCCTCGCATCGATAAGCTGGTGGATGTCATAGCGGGTTTTGAGTTTTTGAGCTTCATTGATGCATATTCAGGGTATCATCTAGTGAAGATGAATGAAACGGATAAAGCCTTGACAGCATTTCGAGCAGCGAGAGGTCTCTACTGTCACAAAATGATGCCCTTCGGCCTGAAGAATGCAGGAGCTACTTATCAGCGAATGGTGAATAAAGTTTTCAGCTCATAGATTGGTAAAAATGTTGAGGCATACATTGATGACATGGTGGTGAAGACCAAAGGACATGATCATACCCTTGATTTTGAGGAGACTTTTGATAATCTCAGGAAGAATAACATGAAGCTTAACCCGAGCAAGTGTTTGTTCGGGGTAAAGGCAGGCAAGTTCCTGGGGTTCATGGTAAACGAAAGAGGTATTGAGGCCAACCCGGAAAAAAATTGAGGCATTGATCACCATGAAGCCTCCTCGCTGCATCAAGGATGTCCAGAAGCTTAATGGCCGAGTCATTGCTCTTTGTCGTTTTATTTCCAAGTCAGCAGAAAGGTGTTTGCCTTTTTTCAAAGTGCTACGAGGAAATAAGGGGTTTGAATGGACAAAAGAGTGTCAGGAGGCTTTCAAACAGCTGGTGGAATATCTGGGACGCCTCCATTGTTAAGCAGCCCGGTCCTTGGTGAAAATTTGTTTGTGTATCTCGCGGCCACAGAGCAGGCTGTGGCCGCTGTATTAGTTAGGGAAGGATGAAATCTCCAAAAGCCTGTGTACTATGTTTCTAAGGCTCTCACCGCGGTGGAAGGGCGTTATTTTAATGTAGAAAAATTGGCTTATTCGCTTGTTGTTGCCGCTCGGAAACTTCGAGCTTATTTTTCTGCACACCCTTTCATTGTTTACACAGACACACCCCTCAGGAAAATTCTACACAAGCCTGATTCTTCTGGTCGTTTGCTCACCTAGTTAATTGAGTTGACCGAGTTTCAGATAGATTACCAGCCTCGATGAGCAATTAAGGCACAAGCTTTGACAAATTTTGTGGCTGAGACTAGTTTCAAGAATTCAGGCGAGGAGGAGATTTCCACCCAGACTGCATCGGCGAATGTTCCTATTCAACGGCCTCGCCCATATTATTATTGGGAGTTACATGTCAACGGCCTCGGAAGCGGAGCATGTCTTGTTTTAGTTCCACCCGAGCAAGATGTGGAGTTTGAGAAGGCTTTGCGTTTTAAGTTTCCAGCATCAAATAACCAAGCAAAATATGAAGCATTGATCGCTGGGCTTGAGCTCGCGCAGGACGTAGGAGTGCGCGAGATAGTAATTTACTGTGATTCGCAACTAGTTGTATATCAGGTCAAAGGTGATTATGTTGTCCATCATCCAGTTCTAGTTCGATACTATACCATGGTGAATGAGATTTTGAAAGATTTTGATTACTGGGAACTGGTTAGAATTGGTCGTGAAGATAATATGCGTGCAGATTATCTTTCGAAGATGGATGAAGATGAAATTCAATCTTTGCATCCAGGAGTTATGATTGAATATTTGGAAGTTCCAGAGATAGAGAAAGAGGTAATCATGGATGTTAAGCTCGCTGCGAAGTGTTGGATAGATGATTTAAAAGATTACATCGAGCAAGGAGCGTTGCCTGAGGACAAGTCGGAAGCATGAACTATTCAGAAACGAGCATGCCGGTATGTTATCCTGGATAAAATTTTCTATAGGCGATCATATTCCAGGCCTTTGATTAGATGTGTGCTGCCAGAGATGATCGAGGGCATACTAGGAGAGATTCATGAAGGAAAATGTGGAGGTCACCCGGGTCAACGGTCGTTGGCAGAAAAGGTTTTGGCTGCAGGATTTTATTGGATTACTTTAAGGCGGGATGCAGAGATGTATGTTCGGCGATGCGATAAATGTCAACGTTACGCTGATATACCTCGGTTACCTTCTACCAAGCAGACTCCGGTGGTGGCCTCATGGCCATTTGATATGTGCGGTATAGACTTGATTGGTCCTTTCCCGCTAGCTTGTTCCAAGTTTAAATATGCGGTAGTCGCTGTGGATTACTTCACCAAATGGGTAGAGGCTAAGCCTTTGGCAACTGTCAGCGAGATTAATGTGATCGACTTTGTACACGAACATATATGGTGCCTTTTTGGCGTACCTTGGGCTATAGTTTCTGATCATAGAACACAGTTATCGGAGAAATTCACAAAGGCATGCGAGCAGATGCGTATGAAGCATTGACAATCCTCTGTGGCATATCCTCAAGGCAATGGGCAGGCTGAGGCAGCCAACAAGCAAGTGTTGCACGCCCTCAAAAGAAATCTTGAGGATAAAGCAGGAAGATGGGTGGATGAGTTGCCATCAGCCTTGTGGGCGGTCAGAACATAGGTTAGAGGGCCCACGGGAGAAATAGCTTTTTCCCTCGCTTATGGATCTGAGGTCATGGCTCCAGTAGAAATGTACTTGCCAAACCATAGGGTTTCTCATTATGATATGGAATACAACATTGTAGCTCGGGAAGCGGATCTTGATTTGGTGGAGGAGAAACGTTTGGAATCTAAGATGCGAATGGCTAATTATAAACAACGAGCAAAGGACCACTATGACAAGAGGGTTCGTGGTCGGTCATTTGCTGTGGGCGATTGGGTTCTCCAAAAAATTGAGGCAACAGGCCATCGAGCAGAATGAGGGAAGCTTTCTCCTAATTGGGAGGGTCCTTTTCAAGTAGTCAGAATTGTCAAGGAGGGGACCTATATGTTGCGAACAGAGGAAGGCATAGAGCTTAAACATCCATGGCATGCAGATCACTTGAAGAAGTATTACCGTTGATTGGTATTGTACGGGCTATGTTTTCTTTTTGGCTTTGATGTAAGTTGGGACGAAATGAATGAGCATACATTGGGTCTCATTTTTTGAGTATCCCGCTTGTGGCATTTGGTATAGACTCGATTATGCTTTTGGCGGGCATGGGTTTTTTCCTGCTTGATTAAAAAGTTGGTGTTCGAGTATGGTCTAAGATCATCTCGATTATTCTCTTTTACACGAGTAGGGGGTATATCTGCTCGTGAAAAAAAGGTTGGTGGTCGAGTCTGTTACCTCGATTATTCTCTTTCTCACGAGTAGAAGGCATCTCTGCTCGTGAAAAAGGGTTGGTGTTCGAGGGCTATGCATTTTTTATTTTTCGTGAAGCCCGGAATGTGCTTGCTCGATTTAAAAGATGGGTTTTTTAAAATGGTATAAGTGAATACAAGCATAGATATTGAATGCGAAAGTACTAATATTACATGCCCAAAGATATTATAAACTATTTTACAGGAAAATGTAGTGAAAAGTTGTGTTGAGGCGCGCAGGCTAGAAGTGATTTAAGGCTTGGCAGGAGTGATTTGAGGAGTGCTTTGGCAAGGATTAGTTGCTTCATTGGTTGTAGTTTCTTCAATTACGATCACGTCCCCGTCATCATCGGCGGAGTGAGCAGCCAAGGTTGAAGCCTCCTGTGATTTGGCCATCCAGATTTGGGTCATCAGATCTGTAATAGTCATATCGGCAATTTTGGGAGGAGTCCAGGCAGCAAGTCCTTTTTGAGCGTCTGATTGGGCCAGAGAAATCAGTTCATCTTCAGTGAAGGGCACCAGGGCATGACCCGGGCAAACAGAAGGGTAGAGGGGGTGTTAGTTCCCCATTCCGCAAGCTGTTCTGGCCAGATATCCATCCCGCTACACGCCAACAGCCTTAGGACATGGTGCACCCCTTGAAGGAAAAATGGATAGGCTTCGTCTTCAACACTGGCTTGGAAGTCCTCAGAGTTCTTGTAGTCGGCAATTATTGTTCGCCTCTGTTCTTCATTGGGTTGGGACAGTTCTTCCCTCAATTTCTTTCCCTGCTCGGACGCCTCAGCCTCTTCTCGCTCCAATTGGTTGAGGGTTTCTTTGAGCTCTTTCCTCACCTGTCCAATGTTGTTAAGAGTAGCTTCCTCGGATTTCTTGGAAAAGCTAAGATGTGTTTCCAAGGTCCTCTTCTCTTCCTCCAGCTTGGAGAGCTCGGTAACTTTTGTAGTCATGGATTCTTCGTTTTCTTTAAGCTCAGCTCGGAGGGTATTGATTTGTTCTTCAAGTTGGTTCTTCTCCGAGGACAGGGAATTGGAGGACTTGAGGTTTTCAAGCAGCCGATCTTATAACAGTTCAGTTTTGGTGGCCGCCTAAAAATAAAATACAAAGTCAAAAACATAGCATGTAGCATTTATTCACTTTTCCCAACAACAAGGGAGTTAGTTACCTCGGCCATACACATCCCTATTTCTCCGATAAGGGCCGAGCTGGGATGATCGACACTTCTAATTTTGGATACCAGTGTGACGGAGTCTCTTTACCATGCCTAGCCCGACAGTGGCGGCATGCCCACCGCGCCTGTTTGTGTTGATATTGGCTAGGTCTGGCACTTTGGCTACCTCGGCAATTAATTGGACAGTGAGTTCCCACGTTTCTGGCATTTCAAAGTTATCTCGTTGCCATGAGGGTGATGGGGAGCTAGATGTCTCAACTTGATCGCCTTTTTCTGTCCTTGATCTAGTTCTCCTGTCAGTCGGAGGTTCAAGGGCCGGGCGTTTAGCTGATTGCTGTGCAACGGCGGGGATGACCGGGGCAACTGCAGCTGGAATTGTGATGGCAGGAACAGCAGTAGGGACATGAGTGGTAGTCCGGTTTGATCCGCGGTCCGTATTCGGGGTAGGAACGGTGGGAAGACGAGCAGGATCTTGTGGGGCCAGTTGAGTATATCTCCTTATAGCTCCCCTCTTCATGGCTTGAAGGAATCTGTTGGAATCCTCTAGTTGCCTCATATCTGCAAAAGAAGTCATGAAAAGGGTCATAGCAGTTAGATCAGGACACAGTAAGGTGTTGACAAAAGCAGATTTGAGTGCACACCATTCAATGAAAAGATATGGGTACAATTGGTCCCAGCTTGCTGACAATCGGGACACTCGCTAGGGAATCTCCCTCCGTGACAGTTACCCCAGTAAGGGTGGGGTTCTTCGGCATCAATGGTTACCCTAGTTCAATTCCTTTTGTAGGCCAGCTTAATACGCCGGCCAAGCGAAGCAGGGGAAGGTCAAATGTAAGGGACGTCCAGTCTAGCACCCAGTCTTGGCCGCCTTTGCCTTCTTTGACGCCGAGCAGCTTCCTGAAGGCTCTGGCTATCGCAGGCTCTCCTGCTCGGAAAGCATTCTTATCATATTTGGCGACCTGTAAGTTTTCCAGATAGGGAGCGAAGGGCCATCCGATCCGAGACTCGACGAGTAAGGCTTTTCCATCCCAGGCATCCACCTTGTTGCGGCCTTCGGTGAGGAGTTTGAAGTAATTGGGGTTGGATCGGCCAGTTATACGACCATTCTTTTTGTTTAAAGAAAATAAAAAGAATTTTCTAAACAAGGCCATGTCGGGTTCAAACCCGAGCAGCCGGCAAGAAACGGTGTAAGTTACTAAGAATCTCACGGTGGCGAGGGTCAGGTCGCAGAGTAAGGCGTTATTCAAAAGCAGAAATTCAGCAAATAAGGGATCTAGAGGAAGCCTTAAGCCAACCAGGAAGAAATCGAAGTAACTTACAGATCGAAGGCCTTAACGCGGTAATCTTTGGGGTCCATACCTAGTGAATAGAACCAGGCAGAAACATCGTCTTCGCAGGACAAGTCATCCCATTTAAGTTGGACAGGTGTGTTGGTTGCAGTATTTTGCCTTTCAAGATGTCTGTTTTCCTGCGTTGAGCATGGGGTATACTAGTGCTCGGGGACTCATCTACTGATCGTTTTTCTTCCTCCAAATTTGTTTGTTCAACCTCAGGCAATTTATGTTGACTTTCAGGAATTTCCATCACATAAGTGTGGGGATTTCTAAGGCTTGTGGGGGTTTCTTCCAACTCGGTCTCTTCAGAGCTAGTGGATTCAGTCTCGGAGCTTTCCTCGCTTTCAGTCGAGGCTCCGTGATCGTAGTTACGCCCTTCGACCTAAGAATTGGTTTCGTCGCCAGAAGACATCCTACAGGAATCGATGAATACACATTAAACCCTACTCGGGTAGACAGGCAAGAGCAGATAAGCAAAAACCCATGGAAAGGGTTCATCCTAAGACCAGCGAGCGGGGCACTAGTCAGGTATTCGTCGATTCCCCCTATAGATCTGGACAAGTTCGTGAAGCGCTCAGACCCGTGATGTTTTAAAGGGTTTGTGTTGTTTGGTGAAAGAAAAAAGATTCAAGACAAATAGTGAGGGCGTGGGTATCAGACGCCCTAGTTTACGACAGATTGATTTTTAGATCGTAACAGAACTTATCATGTACCCAGTTGGCATCATTGAACCCTAAAAATTGGGGTTCTAGCAGCGAAAACACGGATAGAAATTGTAGCAAGACTAACATTGAGGATTGAAGAATACCTGTCAAACGTTGAGGGATTGACTTGAAGAAAATCTTGGGAATCCTATTTGCACGGCTGAATGTAGAGATGAGAAGTGGTTCTAGCTTTGATTTTGCACAAATTTGGGGAAAGCTCAAAATGGAGAGGAACTTGTGTTTTTATACTAGGAAAAAACGTCGGTTGGGGGCCGTACCAAGAATTCCTGTCATCATTAGGGCACAGAAGACAAGGCGTTGCATTAAATGATGCCTTGGGGTATGAGCTCGCGTGATGGTGTAAGACGACTAATGGCGGCTCGTCCTTTCAAGGTTAAACCTCTTTGGGGCTGGCATCCACTTATAACACTCAGCCGAAGACAATCCCTGGTAAATTCGTAAAATGATTCACCTCATAAACAATCAGACTTGAAAAGTTCAGGATACTTCTCTTCGCTCCGAGCATAAATACTCGACAGACAAGGATCAGGGGGCTACTGAACTGCCTGGCCCGATAGGCCAAGAACTGAGACACGTGCTTGACCCATTTTCTTTAGTCATAAGCGAAGCACGTGTAACCCAAAGTCTAACTCAAAATTGTGAAGCGAGCACCGACAAGACTTTGATCAGTTTGGATTGAGAACCTTGCAGTTATCCCTCAAAATCTGGGAGCTAAATACCAACTTGGCAAGTGTATAAGCGAGCTGCGAGCTGGATGTAACGATCTGGGGGCTAAACACCCTAGCGAGCAAGTGTTCAGCGAGCAGACTTACCATGCTCGACTTTGTAAATAACGGTCATCCCGAACGTGGGCAGTTATCTCCAAGAAACTCGCTTCCGCATTCATGACCAGACCGTTGTGTTGGACGTGGCAGTTAATGTGCCCGCCATGCACGCATTGACATTTAATTGGGAGTTATCTAGCTTCCCATGAAGACTATAAAAACCCTTTTGACCAAGAAGGGAAGGTACGTGATTTTTAGACTAAGGCTAAACTCTGTCAATTTGCTTACTCAATTGAGTGTTGGCTAATTCTTACGCTGGAGAGATTTTGCAAGGAAAGCCCCTGCCTAGTTTACGGTTGTTGTTTACATTTCAGGATTGAGCCTTGAAGATTAAGGATAGAATTGAAAGCCAGATATCCGAGTTATCAGACCCAGTGCGTCCTTGGATTATTTTGGACGCATCAATAATTATTTGTCCACTATATTTATTTAAGATAATATTATGTAGACTGTGATAACAAATATTTTAGGGAAGTGAATTCTATTTTTATTGGAAATGAAGAAAAAATAAAGAATTTTGTAGTCTCTGATGGTATTATTGAGTAATATTTGAAAATAATATTTTTGAATCTAATATACATTTTTTATTTAACAATAAAAGTTACAATTATACAGTTGTTTTTATAGGTTTTATATATAAATAAATATCATGAAATATCTATTTTTAATTCTTGAACACATCTCGTCTAAAATGTATATTGATTATTTTTTTGCGAGAAAGTACGAATGAAAACAATAATAATTATCCTTTTATTTCTAATGTCAAGAAATAAAATGATAACTCGAAATCGAACTATATCATTTTAATTACAAACTAATTAAGGGTAGTTTTGTCCCATTATTAATTAGTTGAATATTATAATAAGAGCTATGATATCACGAGCTAGAGCTTGTAATATTATTACAAGCTTTAGTGTTAGTGCCGTTATATCAAATCTTCTAAGATATTTACACCGTTATATTAAATATGTTCTATTTTAAGTAATGATATGAACATTCCAAATCATCATCAACTTAATTATCTAACGGCTCAAACACTAAAACTCATAATTATATCACAAGCTCTAGCTCGTAATATCATTTGTCTAATCCCTATCACTACTCATTACTCTATAAGGTATATACACTTGTTTAAATATGAAGGGGCAACCCTATGATTGTTCCAAGCCATGGGGGTGAGAATGTAAATTTACCATCAAAGAGGAAGGGGGCCATGATGTAACAAGGCACTAAACCTACTACATGTGATCTGGTGTGTTTATTGGTTGGGGGTTATGTGGACCACCACAAAAAGTAAAAGAATGTCATTCAAAGTTCTAACAGTCGAAATTCTATATTGAGTTGGACATTTTAACCCTTTCTAAATAGTGTTTCTTTTTAAAAAATAAAAATAAAAAATTAACTCTTTATTCTTTTTATAACAATCGCACTTTACACTTAATATATAAACGGCGAAATACTTGATACAAGCAAAATAAATTATTAATAAATATAATAGTTAAAATATATTTGAAGTGCTAATAACATTTCCCTTCTCTTATTCTTAATATTTGTTTTTTTTTTTTCAATAGCCAACATTCATCTTTAATTGTAAAGCACTTTTCCATACTCCTTAGTCCAAAAATAAGTATATTTAGTATTAATTTTATATGAATTTTAAGAACTCAATAGACTTTAGTTGCTAGGCAAAAAGTCTAATATTTTATTTTGAAATATTTCACTTAACAAGTCTATTTTCAAAAATTAAGGTATAAAAGTATCATTTTATTACAGTTAAACTACTAAAAGTATCATTTTTTAAAAAAATTGACTTTTAAAAAGAGACTCTTTACCCAGAACGGAAAGAGTATTTAATACTCCATCTATTCCTAAATTATTATTATGTTTAACTTTTATTAGTCAAATTTAATATTTTTGAGATCAAAATTTGACATATATTTTGATTTTAATTTGCCAAATTGGAGGATTGGCTTGAAGAGTTGATCTTAAACCTCCCAAAAATAGTTGAAAGAATGAAAGTTTTAAAATTCATTATGAATGATTTGGTTTGTAATTTCGTAGATATTTTTTTTCTTCGTATTTGGTCTAACCAGTTTTTAAATATGAAAAATAGGCAAATTGGGTGGGTATATGCAGGACTACCTCCGGACTCAAATGATATTGATATTGTGGACATAGATGAGCTTGACCGTCCATCAACCTATAAACATACAATTATCAAATAAAAACAAACATTCTAAATGACATCGTCGTTATCCACTAGTTTATATCCAATTGCGAAGAGTAATTGATTTTAGGGAATATCGTGGGTGCCCATGTAAGCTCATGTTTTTCCCACAAAAATGAGTGGTCTATCCATTATAACCCTTTACTAATCTATTATACAATACAGCTCAGTCTCATAAAGAACGGCTGAGATTTATTATTTTACTTTATATCAAACGGTTGAGATTGATTATTTTACTTTATATCAAACGGCTGAAATTGCATATTTATACTTATATCAAACGGTTGTAATTTATTCCGCCTGACATATGTGTTCACTGAATCGGAATTTGTCGAAGATTTATCTAATCTAAACTGTTTTTATCTCATATATAAATCTCATCTAAACTATTTTTTATCTCATATAACTGATTTTAAATAGGTCTCTATTTAATTTACGACTTATTAAATCGACTTATTACGTAACGAGAGAATTTGACGATAAATAAATAAAATAAAAGACAAAAATTTAGATAAGACAATTTTGTAGATATCTATAATACAATACTACTGATCCAACTACCCATATTTCCTCGGCTCTACGTATGCGAATACTACATTATTATTTTACATTTACTCTTTTCTTGAGATTTTACGGTTTTACAATTAATATTTTACGTTTTATAGTTTTACAGTTTCATGATTGCAAAAGTTTGTATTTGTATTTTTTTTTCTTTTTAATTGTTATCATAATTAACTTAATCAATTAAAAAAATTTCCGACCCGTAATTTCATATACAAATTTAAAAAAATTTAAAAAAAACGTAAGTTTTGTAATTTGAATTTTTTAACTGTTATCGTAATTAACTTAAGCAATTTAATTTTTGTCCGATCCATTTTGTCCTGCCGCAATTTCGTATACGAACTTTTAATTAATCCCTATGTTCCGGACAAAGAGGACCCGTTTGAAAGTCAATTTTTTTTAAAAAATAATATTTTTAGTAGTTCATTTCCACAGTATATTTTTGTCGGCCCGTTTTGTCCTAGAATTTAAATATACAAATTTTTAATTAATCCCTACATTCAGAGCAAAGAGACCGTTTGAAAGTCAATTTTTAAGAAAATAATATTTTTAGTAGTTCATTTCCACAGTATCTGCTTCATTTATTGATAAATTTTCAAATTGGCATCGTGTCATCGGCACAGGCAAGAGTACTAGTAAGATATACATTTATACTCACTTATGTAGTTATGTATGATATGAGTTGGTCTTTTGTCTTAATTCGTGAGACGGAGTCTCACTCTTTCATAATTCAATTCATCAATACACGGTAGATCAAATAAAGAGAACTTATCTTACAAAAAATATCTTACACAAGTTTTTACCGTATGATATTGATCCCAAGTTCCCATATAACAAATAAATAGATACAAACAATAATTATCACCAATAATACAGCTGTCATTTTAAAGATTGAAATGGACTTGTTGAGAATAAGTTAATTGTATTAATAAACAGTTTTGTTTAATTTATTTCGGGGCCAACCGGCCAATATCTATTCTTATCCATAGAAGAATCTAAAGTGATTGCTTAAGCTGTAAGGTAGGTTAGGAGTATTTTAATTTAACTTATTACTACTAATTATTGTGTCCTTGATACGATGTAATCATATAAACACGTTCAGCCAAATCATAAGGAATCACTGATTAAACATTTGCTTTTAAAATATATGCAAATTGAGGTTGTTTGCATAAATTTTGATTGGATTATTGTATGTCAAGTTAATTTTTTTAAAACTTTTTAGTTACTTTATTTTGAGTTAAAAACATTTATTTGTTATTCCTTATATCCCAAAATTATTGTCCTATTTTCAAAATCACAAAATAGGCTTATGGGCTTCAATCACAAAAGGATATGTGGGCTTTTCAAGATCACACTTGGGCTGGAACCTGTCAACAAAGATGAAAAGTGAATGCTGGGAGGTTTCCTGCAAGAACACTCAGATGTAGGGGTGGAATCGGGATGGGATCCGTTCCCGATACCCTTTATCCCGATCCCATCCCGATAGATTTTGAGATTTTAATTTTTTTTCCGATCTCGTTTCCGATAAGTGTCGGGATCCGACGAATCGGGATCCCGACAGTTCGGGATATAAAAATTCTGTAATCCCGACTATAATATTTATGAACAATATTTTCTTACACTAAAATATTTTTAAAATGTCTCTATCATAATTAAGATTTCAAACTGTATATTTACAAAGTATGCTTGAATATTTACTTAATGGTGAATATTGCTGAATATGTCATTATGAACAAAATGCACCCCTCACTCGTGGGAGAAGAGCTACACTAAGTGCAGAAAAGTGATAGACAAAAAAAAAAAAAAACCACAATATTAATTATGAAAATAAATTTAACAAACATCATTAAGTAATTTTAGCAAACAAAAAATAAACATTGTTTAACACTCACAATATTTATAAAATAAAATAAATAAAATATAAAATATATAAAAATATAAATATAAAAATAAAAATATATAAATATAAAAAATAATAAAATAATAAAATTAGTCTGGACGGGTCGGGATTCGAGACTCCCGTCGGGATTGATAGTCGGGACGGGTCGGGAATCCCGACGGGATTGATAATTATCCCGAATACCGTCCCGAAATATGTCGGGACGGGAAAAATCCCGACAAAATCGGGATCGAGATTTGTCGGGATTGGGAAATGTCGGGACGGGTCGGGAAAAACGGGACTTTTGCCAGCCCTACTCAGATGTATGAATTAGTGAAAGTATTTCTTGAGTATACAATTTGACATAATTTCAATTCTATGAAAGTGTGTGTACCTTGCTTCACATGTGAATGAGGCTTTTATAGCCAAAGATTTGTAACTGTGAGTAAAGGACATTAAACTACAAGATTAATGACATTAACTGTCAAGCACGTTGGGCTTATTGAAGGGCAACACCTGGGCCATGTTTGAGACATGTGGACAGTTATCTCGCTAACCTCATTCACCATTTTCCCACGTTTACCCCTTTTACTAGTCGTGGAATTCTCAACCCTTTGAACTTGCAAAACCCCTTGTGAATTGCTCATCTCCAGGCTACTCAATTTCAAGTTGTTGTTGTTTACCTTGGCCTAACATATTTTAATTACACCGATTCCAACAAACAAATCCCCCAAACACCACGTAATTTATGTACTTTTGCATTTCTTCTCTTTAATCTTTTACATGTTTCTGATTATTTCTTCATTTCCTATTAACTTCGCCTTCATCTTATAAATTATGGGTTTGATCTTACAAAATACCATAATTTATCATAAGCCTTCAAATCTTCAAACCTTGTTGGTCATTTCACGAGGTTTTGGTTTGAAATCTGGACTTTCAAGTAGGACTCGGGAAACTCTGGGCGTCGTCTGCTCGTAGACGTGATAAGTTTAAAAGCCCTAGACTTAGGCTTTATTCATTTGTCCCAAAAAGTTTGTTTGCCATTTCGGGCAGAACCTAAAAGTTTCTTTTCCTCGATTCATATACGATGTCTTCTCCTTATCACCTCTGCGATGAAGCTACTGATTTTGAGCCAGAGGTATACAATTATGACAACGAGAGTCCTGATGTTCATCAGGAAATCTTCGAGTAGACTCATTTAGATGTTTTGATTATAGACACCACGAAGGCATCCGCCGTCCAATCAATCCTAGCTTGCAATTGAAAAGGAAACTTATATTCATGCTCATGAGCAGGAGATTCCAACGACTCGCATCCTTGAGCAAGGCCTACCTTCCACTTTTGTTTCCAATTAAGGAAACACCGAGGATGATCGTATCTTTGGTACCATGGTCTCTAGCACGACGTTCCTCGTGAAAAGAAGAAAAGAACACCTGCTTGTCACAAGGGTAAAACACCTAGTGTCGATGACATCTTTGCGCCCACAATCAAGTGGGAAACCTGAACATTTAAAAAGAAACGTAAGCTTAGTTTTACTCACTGGGTATGGACCCCAATAATTACTGAGTAAAAGTCTTCGATCTCGAGATGGAGGATGATGAACACAACAACTAGGGAGACCAGATCTCGAGATGGAGGATGATGAACACAACAACTAGGGAGACCAAATGGTTTTTTATTTTGACTTCTTCCTAGGTTTAAGACTTCCCCACGACTCCTTCATCTACGAAATCCTCAACAAGACAAATGTTGTTCTTTGCGAGCTCACCTTAACCACTATTAGGTTTTTGGTCGCCTATACAGTAGCTTGTAGGTTAATCAGTTGCGAGCCAAACATGATCTTTTTTCGGAAGCTTTTCCTGTTTAAGATAAATACTAACTCTGGCCGCATCTTCGATCGGTCCAACTCTCATGCCTTCAAACTCTTGAATGAGAGTCCCAACAAAGTTGAGGGTTGGGACAAAAAGATTTTGCTCGTTGAATCTCGAGTTCGATGGCCCTTCGCTCCACGACTACTAGAGTTGAAGGCCCCCACTTGTAACAATGATGTTTTTTTGATCGGCGAGAAAGCCATGGTCGTTGTATTTGAGAAGCTTTTAGGGTAGTACCAGGCAGAGGCGGACAACAATGGGTTCTCGACTGGGAAGAACTAACTGCCAATCTCAAGTTGTTACGCATGGCTGGTTTCTACCATCTGCCATTGGAAGGGGTGGACCCCCGTCATCTGATTAAACTCGAGCGAACATATCGTTACTAAGGAGGTTTCCTGGGTTAAACTTTCCTATCAAGTTCCCTACCTACTTAGCGCTCTTGGTTACAACTACACATTTTCATTTTCCTTCAATGGTTTGCTCACCATTTTAACTTGGCATTTTATCATCGGTTTGAAATTGATCTCTACAAGAACGATGTTGCTGAGAGGAATAAGTAGCTCATCCCCCAAGGCCCTGCCAATCTTCCCTGGGTCCCTTATGTGTCTTCCTCTAGGGCATGTGCAAAAGGCCGTGGTGATGACCCGAGTTGAGTAAACATCCAACAACCTAGGGTGAGCCATCCACATGTCTCCAAAAAGCTCGCTCTCCTCTTATCATCACCAATCCTAACCACTTTCCTCATGCTACCCCAGCTCAAATGAGTTGAAAGAGGGCTGCCCCCGACAAGAAGCTCACTGAAAGGATCACCCGCCATCATGCAGAAAGCTCTACACCAGATGTTCCTTCATCTACCTCAACAAGAGCTCAAAGTCAGAGGCCCAACTTCCCTCCTACTAAAAGGATGATTTTGTGATTCCCGCCACTCGTGGGGGGGCCTCTTCTCTGATTGCGGAGCTGGTCGATGTGCCCTATAATGAAAAGATAAACCTACACAAACAAGGGAACCACACTGCGGCCTACAATCAGGGGATCTTGAAAAAGATATGACATACTCATATGGTTGGCCGTTGCGGGGGCGATTCTAGCGGCATTCTACTAGGTGAAATTAGATTGATGCTGAGTGAGGTATCCATCTAGACCCAATTAACATTTTGATATTTTGTATTCATCCCCCTTCCCTATAACCGAGCAGTTGAAAATAAACTCAAATCCAATTCACTCGTGGAGGAGAGGAATAAATTTGAAGAGCAGATCAACACCTCATTTGGTTACTGCCAAGGTCATTGAGATTTCTAAAATCAAGCAGTAAAAGTTTGCATTGGAATCACAACTTTCATTTGCCCAAAAATATGAGGAAAGCTTGAACAATAGAGCTCAAGAACTGCTAAGGAAGTTGGCAATGAGAAGGTCACTGCTAACGAGCGGGAACAAAAGGTGCAGAAGGAGTTTTCTAAGCTCAGCGAAGATGGAAGGTTAGCCATCATTCGAGAGTTTAAGAGGTATGACGACTTCGAGAACCTTTAAGATGATGAGATGATCCCCAACTACTCGCAAGAGGTAAATCATACTCTTTGTATAGTGGCGAGCAGTGGTGTGGCTGGAATTACCATGACCATGATGGCTGAATGGGGAAATGCCTCCAGGTCGATCCCATTACGTTGCGTAACAATCGTGATTTTCAAACTTCAAAGTATTGGTCGGAACTGTGGAATAAGACAATCTGAGTATTTTACGAATAATATTTAAAAATGAACTTTAGCGGTTGAAAAAAGTACGAGAGACTATAGCAAAAAATGTTTGGGAAAAGGTACTATCCAGCAATTTCCCCATATATATAATCATCAAAGCTTGTTATGCCCAACCCGTATAATGCCTACCAAAGCCCATATTTTTAAAGCCCACTATAATAAAGCCCACTACATTGGGCATTGGAAACTGAAACTCGTAGCTAAATGGGTGAATGTTGGGCTTTGGGCCTTTGCACATCCCTAACTTGTATAAATCAAATAATAGATAAATGAAAAAAAGATGAGAATTGAAAACTTTCAGTTAAGTTAAACTTGTATAAATTAAATAGGATAAAATCTAGTTTTAAATTAAGTAATATTTGGGAAAAAAAAATTCTTATTTTAGAAAAAGTTGACACGTGGCAACCATTTTATAGAAAGCTGCCACGTGGCACTATGGGCTTTTGTCGTAGTATTTATTAATAGATTGCATGTTGAAACCTTTTTTCAAATTTTTAATCGCTCTTGACCCTCTTTTTTTCAAGTGATAAAAGGCATTTTCCAATGATTGTTTTTAAAATGTCCAGATCTTCTTCTTTTACAACTCCAACGTATTTTCCCTATATTGTTCGAAAATCACAATTTTCTCGATCAAGGGAACGATTTTTCCAATTTGTATTAAGTATGATACTGAAATGGTGATTCTCATTTCTAGGCTAGGTTGGAGCATTATGTACTGATGGAAGAGGAAGAAAAAGGCTGAATAGACACAAATTAAATTAGTTTGAATCGCGATGCATCGCTATGAGATTAAAATAACAAATTGGATTCATGATGCACAAATTGGGTTCACGATGCTTAAATTGTGGATTGCGATGCTCAAATATTCCTGATGCTTTGCGGCCCTCCAGTTCATTAATGACATAGTTGTCTTTTCGCCCCCAAAAGTATCTTTTTCCGGCTTTAAAAAACATATATATGGTAATGTAGAGGTTAAAAACTTATAAAAAGGGATCAATTTCGCCCCTATTTAATTGGATAAATTGCTATCTGGTACCTTTTGCCAAATATTTAACCCTTCCGGTCCTCTGTTTTTTTTTTCAACTACTAAAGACCACTTTCATGAAATGATTCCAATAATGTTCAATCTTAGAGAACACTGTAAATTTCTTCTATTCTCCCTCGTCGTTGAATTCGTCTAGCTAAAAACACAAAAAAAAGTATGAAGAGGTAAGAGAGTGGAGAGTTGGATAGTGAAGAAATATGGTGGTTACTACATAAATGTGTTTTCATCACTCTAACTTCACACATTCTCACTTATTAATCTCTTGTTGTTGTTGTTGTTGTTGTTGTTGTTGTTTCCCTTATCATAATCAATGGTGGTCTATGATTGGGTTGAGTCGGGCTTTGTCTAGCTTAGGTTCAACTCGTTAGCTACACGAATGAGCCTGAGTCAAGTTTCAAACTAACGAAGTTTTTTTCGCGAGCTTACAAGCTAAGTTTGTTTCGTTTAAAATTATTATAAATTTTTTATAATATTAAAAAATACAAAAAAAGAAATTATTGCATAATATAAATATGTTGTGTGGAAATGAAAGTAAATATTAAAATTCAAATGACTACATATTTTCTAAATTTTATAAATATTGCTTATGTTTTCTAAATATTTAATAACTTTTTCCTAATAAAAACGAGCCAAGATTTTCCAAGCCAAACATAGTGTGAGTGCCCCGTTTTTCGACCGTTCCCCCGCAACTGAGAAGCGGATGGTTTTTAAAAAACCTTGCAAGCGTGTGGAATACATCCGGCCTTAATTGTGGACTCAAAATGTAATAACAGAGTCGTCATCTCTATATTATGGTTAAACAAAGAAAAACCAAAATTACCAGATTATATGGGTTCAGGGGCTAAGTTACGAGTTAGGAAGGGGTTAGGCACCAAACTCGCCCTTTCGGTCTCACAATGAGTTTATCAATATGCTTGTTTTATTTTCTACACTTTGGCTAAGAATAATACATTTATATACGACAGAAAGAAATAAAAAGAAATAACTTTACACTTATTAAAGAAAAGAAAACAAAATAACTAAAATAATATAATTTGGAGGATAATTACAACATTTTTATAAGCTATTTTAGGAATAAAATAGCTATGCTAGTGACACACTTTATTTATTTTTACACGTATAAGCAGGAAAGAAACTAATTAAACTATAAAAAAATACAACTACTTTACATTAAAGTAAAGGCATAAAATAAACTAATTAAAATAGAGGGAAAATATAATAATTATTACATTTAAGTAAGAACGAAAAGGAAACTAATTTAAACAGGAAGAAAATGTAACTATTATTACATTAAAGTAAGAACGGAAAGGAAACTAATTTAATGAAAATGAAATATAACTATTATTACATTAAAATATAAACCGACATGAAACTTAATTATATATTTATATTTAATTTATAGATTATAATAAATAATTGCGAGGACAGAACTTACCTCCCGGAAAGTGAGTGTCTGAACTCGGTATGCCTGGGCTTAAGCCCACTAGACGGTCTACATGTGCTTCCCATGTCCTTCCGAGAAAGGAAGTCATTTTTCTTTGTTGTTGTTGGATTTCGGGCAGCGTGACTGCTCATTTTAGTTGTTTTTCGCCTTAGGATCCGGGTGGCACACCTGCTTGCTTGCTTTGCATGCTTGCTGAGTCTGAAATCGGGCAGAGCAACTACTTTCCTCGGCTGGATTTTGACGTCTAGATTTGGGCAAAGCAACTGCTTGCTTTTGCTTGATATTGCGTCTGGAATCGGGCAGAGAAACTGCTTGCTTTGGCTGGATTTGACGTCTTGGTTCGGGCAGGCAACTGCTCTTTTTGGTTCTTTTGAATTGTTGAAATAGGATGAAAACCTAGCAGGGTAACTAGGTTCACTTTGGCCGGAGAGTTTAAGTGTTTAAGGAAGATTTGGTAGAGCTTCGGGGCTGCAGAGGAAATGACCTCGGCGTTCTCTCAGGAGAACTTTCACAAACTGCGCGGTGAAAACTATTTCACTGTGTGAACTGTGTAAATTTCTGAAGCCGGGAGCCTCTATTTATAAGGCTGGTATGAAGGATTCATTCGCGGTTAAGTATCATCCACTGAGCTTCAACGGCTGGTGCCGTGCGCTGAAAAGGTTGCAGCTTAGGCTAACTGCACCAATAATTGGGGAAGTTGTGGGCGTCGCCTATAGGGTTTGTGGGCGCGGCGCCCAGAAGGGTTGTAGGCAGCACCCACAACCTTTTCTTGTCTCCTTTTTGGCACTTTGGCGCCTTGCAATTCACTGTTATGTATTCTTCTTTTTCTTTTACAATTTCAACCCTATCACTTGACATCCGTTAGTCCTTTTAACAGGTCTTAATATTTTATGACATGTCATATACCAGGGATACAAAATTAGGGTGTCTATAGAGCCCCTTAACGATGGAGTTTACGGGTAAACCAAAACTTACCAAGTAAACGAACATCGTTGATAAGAAATAGATTCTCAAATTTCGTGAAAATTATTAGGGGAGGAATACAGTATGCAGCATTTATGATGCAACAGTTTAGGATGCAGCGGTTAATCTCATACCCTAAACACTTTAAATGGACTGATGAGATAGAACATATATGATGTAAATGATATGCTCTGATGGTCGTACCTATTGAGTAGGCTGCTTACGTATCCTTTTCAGGAATCAGACCAAACGTAGTTCAGCTCAAGCCGACAAGCATGTTGCGATACAGAAAGATAGTTGCAATATTCATTACAACCTAGTGAAAATAAAGCACATCAAGATGCAATATTCATTGCATCACCAAACAAACTCATATACAATATTCATTGTATTATCACGAGACTAACGCCAATTTAGATGCAATATTTATTGCATCGCAAAGACCAGATGCAATATTCATTACATTACCACAAACTCAAATGCAATATTCATTGCATCAACGAGCGAGACTAACGCCAATCTAGATGCAATATCCATTGCATCACAAAGATCAAATGCAATATTCATTGCATTACCACAAACCCAGATGCAATATTCATTGCATTATTGTGCGAGACCAAAACAAATTCAGATGTAATATTCATTACATTAACCACAGTGAGACCAGATGCAGATCCAGATGCAATATTCATTGCATTCATCAGGAACCAAAGGCCAAATCTGATGCAATATGCATTCCATCACTACAATGCTAAAGATGCAATATTCATTGCATTATCACGAAATCAGATGCAATATCAATTACATTATCACAAAACTTATTACCAAATCTGATGCAATATTCATTGCATAAAACTATCACCAAATCCAATGCAATATCCATTGCATCTCCACAAAACTTAATACAAATATCTGATGAAATATCCATTGCACTATCGCAAAACTTATCACAAAATCTGATGCAATATCCATTGCATCTCCACAACACTTAACGCAACGACAAGGTGCAATATTCATTGCATTATCACAAAACTATCGCGAAATCCGATCCAATATCCATTGCAGTGTTATAAGACTAAAACAAAATCTGATACAATATCTATTGCATTACCACAAGACTAGAACACGATCTAATGCAAAATCCATTGCATTATCACAAAACTAGGTGCAATATCCATTGCAGTAACATCAAGACCGGATGTAATATTAATTGCATCGCCACAAGACTGTCACAACAATTTGATGCAATATCCATGGCATTAACATCAAACCGAATGCAATATTCGCTGCATTGCCACAAGACTATCACAATAATATGATGCAATATCCATTGCATCATCACAAAACTTATCACCAAATCCGATGCAATATCAATTGCATTACCATAAAATATTACCAAATCCGATGCGATATCCATCGCATCTCCACAACACTTAACGCAAATATTGGATGCAATATCCATTGTATTATCACAAAACTTATCACAAAATCAGAGCAATATCCATTGCATTAATACAAAATCAGATGCAATATCCATTGCATTACATTAAGACCGGATGCAATATTCATTGCATCGCCACAAGACTATCACAAAATCTGATGCAATATCCATTGCATTATCACAAAACTTATTACCAAATCCGATGCGATATCCATCGCATTACCATAAAGTTATCACCAAATCCAATGCAACATTCATTGCATCACCCCAAAACCTAATGTAAATATATGATGCAATATCCATTGCATTATCACAAAACTTTATGCGAGACTCGATGCAATATGCATTGCATCAATATTAGAGATGCCTAAGAAAATTCTGATGCAATATCTGTTGCATCACTAACAGAGAAAGTGTATGCAAATATCTGGTGCAATATTTATTACATCATTATCAGGCTAACAAAAGATGACATGCAATATCCATTGCATCCCCATGAGACTTAGCAAAAAGACTAGATGCAATATTTCATGCAATAACAAGAGTAAATGCAGGCATAAAGGTCGTGATACAACATCCATTGTAACACAAAAAAGTTTAAGCTGGTAAAAAAGAGGTGATGCAATATCCATTGCAACATGAAAGGTAAGCACGGGGCTGGATGTAATATTCGTTACAAACAGAAAGTAAACGTGGATTAACAGGACGTGATGCAACATCTATTGCAGCACAAAAAGGTTATGTGGGTAAGAAGGACGTGATGCGATATTCATCGCAGCATGAAGGGTAAATGCAGGGATCTGATGCAATATTAATTGCATTACTAACAGAGCAACTACAACAAATATTCAATGCAATATTAATTGCATCACTTTTAGACTACCACAACACTAGATGCAATATACATGACATTACCTTGAGAAAGACATTAATTTAGAATGCAATATTCATTGCAAATTAAGTGAAAACTAAATGCAAACCCAAAATGCAGTATTCATTGCAAAATAAGTCAAAACAATGCAATCTTTAAAATATAATATTCATTTGCAAAACAGTTTTTTTAAGCCAACATAATTTTAAAATGCAATATTAATTGCAAGATAAGTCAAAACGATGCCATTTTTAAATGCCCTCCTCCCAGAATAGGGAAAGTGGTGCAACTTTAAAACGCGTTTCCCCCAAAATAGGGAAAACAATGCATTTTTTTTAAACGTGCTTATCCCAGAACAGGAGCAGAAATGCAACTTTTTTTAAAATATGCTTATCCCATCATAGGAGAAGCGATGCAATTTTTTTAAAAAAATGTGTTTATCCCAGCATAGGAGCAGCGATGCAGATTTTAAAAAAAAATATGCTTATCCCAGCATAGGAGAAGCGATGATTATAAAGCGTTGTGGCAGAATGTTGTCAATCATCGGCTTGTATAGCTTTTGATGATGCTGCTGAGGATCTTTGGGAAGAGGTCCTTGGTGAGATGCTGGAAGAACATTTGTATTTTTCCAATGGCCAATGCGGTAGAAGACCTGATAAGATGCACTAAAAGAATGCAAAAAAATATGCAAGCATGCGAATGAAGCTTTCTTTTTCTTAAAAAAATGGGCTCTTAAATATGCATGTGTGTTATCTGTTTCTTAAACATGTTAAGACAAGATAAGGCAAGGTGATGAAAATGTAATATAAGAGTTTGAGATGTGGCTTCTGGTTGACTTTGAAGGGTTATGAGTATAGGAGTTGATGGTGATATTTGAAATGAAGGTGGGTGAAGTTTAGGGTTACTTTTCAGTCTTTTGATTAGTGCATCATTCAAGAAAGGAATTCAATCAGGATTAGTGAGTCGTCCTACTAATCAATGTCTCGGAGGGACCACTTTTTTTTTCTTGTGCTCTAACTTTTGCCTAGGCCGCCCTTTCAGGTTTTCAACCCAATGAGCCTTTACCTCATAGGGAGTCGGTCTTTCAATGCATGTGAAGATAAACCACTTATTCTTGAGGGATCAAGCCTTTGTAGCTTCTTTGTTTCTTTAGGGGGATATGGAAAGGACAACTGTTTCGGGAGATGATGAGCCTTTATGTATCCGATGAGTTTGGCGGGAGAAGCCCCGGAATGACTCGATGAACCAAAGTTTGTAAAATGGGATGGGAAAGTTCCTGAAGAGATTAAATAGGGACAGCCCCAAAAAGACTTGATTGGGAGAGACTTTTGAGGGAGACGAAAATGAGTATGCTCAAAGAAAAAGGGATGACTCTAATTGACAAAAAGAGTCATGATCTAGAGTTTATCGCCGAGTATCACAATTTTTATGGACCCTGCTTAACTTTTATCTTTTGACGATTTTATATGTTTTTGCAAGAAGTTCTGTCTTTGACCCAGATCACGTTATAACCGATTGAAACAGAGCTATATATGACAACTAGGCTATGGTATATTGTTTAAGTATTTGGGATGGATTGGCTTTAAGGTTGAGGATTTGATTGGCCTCTGGCTCAAAGGCATTTTGAGCTGTAGATTTGATTATTTTCGGAAAGGCGATCAGAAGCGATCATTGGCTGGCTTTCTAGGCTGTGGGTATGGATGGGAAGTTGGTTTCTGGACCTGTAGGTATTGGGATATCAAATTTTGGCTTTGGTTATGGGTCATGGGGTTGTCCAAGAGTGATTAGTTTTTTTTACTGTTGCGAGAGAGAGATTTTGAGGAAATTTCTCAGGAGAGGCTTTTTTTCTTTTTTCTTCTTCTCCTTTTTTATGCATATGCCTTTTTTTTTTTTTTAATTTTCAACCTTGCTCTTTTTTTTTTTGGCCTCTCGGATCATCATAACAAAAGCAGTTGGAGGAATGTCCTCTCTCCTTTTGGGGAAAGGGATGGTCATTTTTGGAGGGTATATAAGGTAAAATAACCCCGGTTTTTAGGATGTTGGATCTTAAAGATGGTTAGGCTTTGGTATATGATTTTTTTTTGTTTAGGTATTTGGAAGGGTTTTGGTGTATGATGGAAAGCCCTTAGTGTGCTACTAACATCTCGATTGCAATGGGTCGAAGATGACATTTCACCAAGACAGAAGGTTCCTTTATCAAACTAACATTTTTAATGGTTTGTGGATCCATATATTTTTGAAATGACTCATCATCAACTCGTGTAATTTTATCATGTTTTTATATGAGTTGATTTATCATTTTTTTTACAATTAACATATACTTCGGCGATAGGTGGTGCTCAAAGACCAAGAAGAAGACTTGATTTGAGGGCTTGGTTGGACTTTTGAAATAACGGATACCAAATGATTAGTGAGCATACTCTGCAAGGATGTGTTGCAAGCATTAATATAAGCAAAAGAGACACCTATGGGGTTTGAAAGCCCCCAGTCCTAAATTGTTGCTAATGATCCTTGAGTCGCCTTTTCTGGATTTCCCGGCTTTCCAGACTTTTCTGCTTTCTTGGCTTCTTGGCTTTCCTAGCTTTCCTTTATTCCATGACTCCCTATTGGTCTTTTTTTCTTCTTCTTTTTTTCTATTTTTTTTAAGTGGGGACCTTGATATCTCGAAATAGGACTTACTGAATTTTATTTTTAAAATCGAGAATGAACGATGCACAAAATCAACTAGTGATGCATTTATGAAAGGTTAAGAGGGAAGATGAATTTGGAGATGTCAATTGAGTATAATGGTGAGGAGATTTCCTGTCTTTACATGTTTTTGGGAAACAAAAAGAAAACAAATAAAAAACACCTCTTTTTTTTTTTGAAGAGTAAATCAAAGTATTTGACCGAACCCGAAGGTTGCCTACGTTTCTCATTTCGAAGCTCAGGTCATCGTAGTTCAACTCTATCAGAGAAATTTTCATTTTGTTAATCTTTTTTTAATTTTTCAATTTGAAAGAATAGAGATTTTTTTTCCTTTTTGTTTAGAGAGAACGAAATTCTTTATATATATATATATATATTTAAAATGATTATCATTTTTTTGCGAAAAGAAACGATTTTTTTTTATGAAAGGAAAAGAGAACTAAGTATTACACATGATTTTTTTTAATTAGAAAACTCTTTTTTTTTGCGATCCTTGAAATGAGATGTGACGATTACGTACCTCTAAATAATTCTCTCAGGAGAGCAAATGATAAATAATCAATTCTTTTATTTTTCAGTCCCTGCAAAATTGTCAGCGGTAACAAAGGAAAACAACAATTATCCCAATATGTATAAAAACAATACTAGATTAAAGGAAAGAAATTTTTTTTTCTTTTTTTTGAAAGGTGGAGTAACAGGAAAAATGGGTGCACCAAATGACAAAAATGAGCTACTCGACAGATAAAATGGGCACAATATCGACAAAATTGTTCAAAATAAAGAACGGGCCCGCACAGAAAAAGGTGGGCGCAGCCCAACACCAATTTGGGCATTGCGCCCACATGAAATGTTCATATTCACTTCTTAATTTATATGCACTTTACTTCTAGCTCTTTTCCCTTTTGTCAGCGTATGTAACTTATGCCTCACAGTCTGTAACGATGCTCAACAAATGTTAATAGCTTTCGGGCAATCCATTGCAATATCTATAGTTTGAAATTGTATTTTTTTTTTCATATATCACTATTCACTAATCGATTAATGGGGCTTTTCTTGTTGAATCAACCATATGATATGAACCTCTCGAATGGGATCATTTTTCAAATATGTTTAACTTAAATATTCTCACAAAGGTTTAGACATCTGGCTCCGATTGATATTTCTTTTGAAAGACTGCATGATCAATATTTCCTCGACCCTACAAATAGTACCAAATATTGTTGTTAAAGATATGATAAACGAAGAACATTGCAAAGAGAAATATAAAATAAAAATGATGGGATCCTCCGAGAGTTGATCAATAAGGAAAATTGTCTTACTCACTCAAGTTAATACTAGTCGGACTCTTCTCGAGTCCGAATTTGTTCACCAACATTTAGTGTTGGTGTACAATACCAACACTCTTATTGATGTACATTTTAAGTATTGTTTTTATATTTGGATATTTCTTTTTTTTTTTCCAAGGATCCTAAAAATTTCCAACTATCTTAAATATTCTCTTCCCAAATAAACATTAAATTAGGCTCAATTATTTGATCCATAATAAATTCTTATGTTCTTTTAATTTATTAAAAAACTTGAAAGACTAAAATAATGAATTCATTAATTAAGAAGAGTACAAAAAATTCACATTCATCAACTAGGATTCTAAATATCATTATTAGGTTAATTACGTAAAGAAAAATATCAAAATTCATCAAATTAATAAAATAAATAATTTGATCATAACAACAAAAAGTAAATTTTAAATAAGAAATTAAAGAAAATTTATATACAAGACATAAAAGTAAATAACAAAAATCAAAAGATGACATACCTTTGACTTCATTACATTGTTGTTTTCATCATAGATGACACTAGTTTTCAATGAGAGATTACCCCGCTCCGCCATGAAAGTTTACCCAGCCTGTAGTGATGTTTACTTTTCAAAATTTTAATGTTAATTTAGAAAGGGATTATTTAAGGTAGTTGATTGTCAAAATTCTTGAAAAAGTGAAATATTTAAATATAAAAACAATACCTAAAATATACACCAATAAGAGTGTTGGTGATGGTCACCAACACTAAGCATTGGTGAACAAATTCGGACTTGTCATTCTCATGGAATATGTAAAAGCATATTATAAATTATAAAAATAGCCTCTTTAATTTTGGTAAAAAATGTAACTTACCGTGACAATAGTCATCACAATCCATACATTAGAGTTGTAATACGGCATATGTAGTTCATAAGCCAACTCGACCTTGCTCCAATAACTCTACTTGACTCAATAGTCAACACGAGTAAGTTAAGTGTTACTATCAACCCCATCACTTGAGTGGAGTCACAAATAATTACCTATCATCACCATGATGTTTTTTTTGTAACTATCCAAATCACCCCTAAATATAAAAAACATTTCGCTAGTTGTCTCTAATGCTGTCAAAATTAAGTCCGACTCAGTCAAACCGATTTTTCATGGTTCAAAAAATATGAGCCTGTTGAGATGGGGGTTGAACCTAGCCCAAATATGGAACCGATTGGCCTAACCCGATCACAATCAAACGTAATAAAAAAATAAAAAAAAGGGGGAAATCAGAAAATTAAGGTAAGGTAGCACTGTTGCAGATTGCTTTTATTCAACCTTTTGTCAGTTTGTGAAACAGATTATTGCAGTCATGGTAGGGGATGGAGGAAAATCAAGAAATCATAACTCATAAGCATATTGCTTTTGTGTCTGTTTTTTGATGAAGCTGTACCGAATTACCAAGATCAAAGCGAGTCCTGTTATAATCAAAATCCCACCAGTCCACTTCTTCCGTGTCAAATCATCTTACCTCACCCTCTATCACATCTTCTATCTCATTAATTCTCAACCCCACATGTTTTCTTGTAAAAAAAGATTGACTAAAATAATAAGGAATGTGCACTTATAAGATTTAATGAAATAGTGAATGAGACAGAGAGTGAGATAAACGATTTTAAGCCCACTTCTTCATCCCTCATCACTTCAAAATTGGTTCTGGTCACACGTAAGCAAACTTAATTTCCCTCGCGTTACTCTCTTTACGAAAAACACACATATAGTTTTTCCGGCCCCAATACCCGAAGGTTTGAGTTTGATATGGGATGGGTTTGACATTCATGAGGCCCGATCCATTGTCATGCATGGGCCTAACGAGGTTGTTGCAAGCTGGCCCGATCTGATCCGTTTGACAACTCTACTTGCCACATGCAAAATAGGTTGCAATTTGGGCCGATCCCCTATGCTGAAATGTTAACCAGAAAAGTTCATGAAATTATTCTGAAGTGTTTATCATTCTTGTCCATCAAAGGTCAAATAACAACTATAATTGAATAAATAATATTAAAATTTGAAAGATATACTATCTTATATGAGCCAACCATCGCTACAACCTATATTACTATACCTAAATGTGCTAGCGAAGCATACTAAGATAAATATTAGATGGCAAACCATTATTCTGCCTTGCTTTCTTCTCTTTTTGTCAACCAGTTCCCTTTATATTTTCCTTTAATTCTGTCTTTTGAAAGTAAAAGTGCAGGACCAATTTGTTTACCAAAATTAAGAAGAGATTCAGTGCAATAATCAAGGAGAATCACTGAAAATTTCTTGAAATTATATCTTTTGAAAGGAAATTTGTAGGAGGACCCAATTTGTTTACCAAAAGCAATGAGAGAATCAAGGAAAGGAAATATCAATGGAATAATCAAGGAGAATAACCTACCATTTCTTGAAAGTAACTACCATACCTCCCACTTCTTAAAATTGTAATTTGAACTAAATATCAAAAAAATCAAAAAAATAAATTAAAAGGATAGGTATGAATTATAAAAAAATAAAAAAATAATAATTATTATGCACTCGCATTGCATGTGCTATAGTCATTAGTTGGAAAAACAACAAATCACTACAATCGGCTCTTTTCGTTCCACCCAAAAACTCTGTCTTTAGATTTTAATTGTCAAGGGAAATATAAAATTAGCATTAGAGTTAGACCAGATGGTTATAATTACAGTATTGCATAACTAAGTGTTCGTTTATTGCAGCTTATTTGTAGTGACTTTTGGCTTTTGGCTTTTGAAAAGTCATATTTAAAGTGTTTGTTTCAGCTTATAAGCCAAAAGCCAATAAGTAAGTTACATTACCATTTATGCATTGAAAAGCCAAAAAGCCAAAATTTTAAGCTTTTTTGGTTTTTTTTTTTAAACATGAAGACAACTATTCATTAATAAATATTTGATTGTCTTCATTTCATCCTTTTTGAAATATACATAAAAATATGAATACTAATTTTCAAGTTTTTTTTTAACAAATAATTATAACGACTTATAAGCAGCTTTTCAACAGCTGTAACAAACAATCTATCATGCAATCAGCCAAAAGTCATTCAGCTACCAGCCATAAGTCATAATCCATCAGCCACAACAAACGAGTCCTAATATGTTAATGTCAAACATTGAAATGTTATGGAGATTATATACATGATTTTTAAAAGTAAATTATATGTTTAGAACGGATGAGTATCACCTACAGTTATCGTAACGAGACTTGAACCTAAACCTCAATCTAGTTTTAATTGTTAAAATCAACACTTACACTCGACATAAAAATTTATTCTTTGGAATGGCCACGCGAAGCTTTGGATCAAGTGTCAAGTGGGCATTGCTGACTACAGTAGGCAGTAGCAATACAAAGCCTACTAGGAAAAATGCATTCGCATGATCTTAAATATGGTGAATTACAACTTACCTTTTAACCCTTTTGAAAAGCACACGTCTGCTCATATATTTTTTTTTTGTCAAAAACTTAGGAAAAATCGTTTTATTGGTATTTTCTGTAAGACGGATCTCTTTATTTGACTCACCGTATGTTGGTGGGCTCAAGATTAATATGTGAGAGAGTGAAGTTCCATTTAATGAATTAAGATTTATATGTAATACAGTCTGGTCTGATTGAATATTTGACATTTATTTCTGAAGGTTATATAATATATACTATAAGTTCGTTATCTACGAAAAATAATGAGTTACATCGTGCGAACTTGAATCTTGAGCGAAGCAGAAGACTTTTTGCTTGAATTATGATCTTTGTATATCACGAACGTTGATCTTGCAAGTCTCTCTCGTAAGATTAATATCACGCAGCACGAATATCAACATCTGATTCACCCTGCAACTCGAAAGACTTTCGGCTTGAGCTACGATCTTTGTATGTTACGAACGTTGATCCTACAAGTCTCTCTAGTCAAATTGATATCCCGTAGCACAAATATCAACATTTGATTCATCCCATAAATCCAAGTCTCTCGATGGTTAGGTTAGAGAGAATATTTGGTGAGATAAAATATAGAAGAGAGAAGGGGGCGGGCCGGGCGGCCAAGGAGAAGACGTGTTCTTCTCTTTTGGACAACTTAGGGTTTAATATATTTACTTGTCCTATTTATATTATTACCAAGAAATGCAATTTCGTCAAATCCTGAACTCCTTCAAATTAGGAAACTTAATTACCATAATAATATAATTAGAGTCCATTTGAGAGGAAGTAAATAATCATGCCACGAGTCCAATTGCTAACAATTTCTATTTTAAAAAAACTACAAATCACTCGTTTTGTGATTTATGAAAAAAAATAAAAATATATACATCACATTTTTATTTAAAAATAATATGTTTGACCCAACAAAGTAAAATGGACAATACTTTAGAAATTAATGAAGTAATAGAAATGAAAGGATTGAAATCGAGGGATTGACCCTCGGCATGAAAAGGACCCGACCCTCGGCATAAAGAGGGTCCCACTTACATGACAACACGCTGCGAGGATAGACCACTCGTCCCCAAGATAAATCACTCTAGCCTCAAGATCATGACCTTCTGGCTGGCCCGAGCCCGACCACGACAGATCACGGGCTCCCTCGACCTCGCCACCAAATCTGGTCCTCATAAATCCCCTACCTCGACGAATAACAAAAGCCTTCGTCACGTAAAACCACTCTCGGCCTCGATCAATCATTCACCCGACAAACCATTTCCCTAGGCCCGAAAACCGCCGCACGCCAATACCAACCCTCCGACACACGCAGCTTCACTCATTCCCGACTTAACGCCTCAACCCATTTAATAAACCACTTTATGCTCCCCAATAACAAACCGCCACGCCGCCATCAACTTCGTGTATAAATATAAGAGCCCATATTTATGGCAAGGTTATTTCAACGATATCCTAACTCTTTATCACGCCTCTATCAAAACAAGGTAAGTATTTCACGATATCCTAACTCTTATCACGCCTCTATCAAAACAATTATCACTCATTTATTACCAAAACTCTACCGAAAACCGATTCCTACGCCGAGGGTTATAGTCGGGCCAACCCGACACCTTAACGGTGTTTGTTGTTTACATTGTGCAAGTTAACCGTGGATGAACAAGAAGTCGCCACCTCATCCTCGCCACACGTGACGTAAAGACAAGATCACCACAAATATTGCGTGATCGCTTTGGTTCCGCTGCCGGAAATCGCCTTTTCCCAAAGACAGCCCTACGCACGAGAAAGGATGGTAAAATCCAAAAGCAAGCCTCAAAAACGTAACCCCCGCCGCATCCACCCACCTAGAAAAGGAGCAGCCGAGCAGCGCCCCCAATGAGGGACGCAGGGAGAACTCCGCCGCTACCCGAGGTGTCGGCCAGGACCAAAGAAGGATAGCCCCGCACAAACGACTCTCGAACAAAAATAAAGACATCGACGCCGACCTCCGAGAGGTCGAGACTTCGTGGCCAACAAGGAGGAGCCGCGTGGTAAAACAATAGACCAACGGCTCAAGAAGAGGCCGAACGAGAGTATGCATATTGGGAGCACCAAAAGACCTTGTGCACGAAAAATTCATGAAGCCGAGACTAAGATGCACGAGCTAAGACAAAAGCCCTGCCCCGCCCCTAACCCGAGCCCATAATCATCGAACAAAGCACCCTGGATCGAACTCTGCTTGCGTAGGATGGAAACTACAAAAGCCAAAAAGGCAAAGTTTACCACCAATGTCAAATCGAGACTGGGAAGAGGGTGGCCGGCGAGGATCCAAGACGACGCGGCTCATTCTCGCCTAAAATTCCCCGCCGAGACGGATAATTGTCGAGCCCATAGCGAGGAAGGAGAGTCTCGGCCCTACGCCGCCCTCGAACAAAGCCCACTCCAAGTCTCGCACCCTCGCCAAATTGCAAAGGAGGCTCGCTTGGGGTCCCCCGTGAGAAATATGATCGAGGAAGAGCCCGAGGTACCACAGTAAAAAGCGGGCTAATCGCATTCCCACAAGCCGTGGGGTCGGCACAAGGCGAAAGGCCGATGACAAAAGCCGAGATCAGGCATGGATGGAAAAGTTGGAAGCTCAGAGCTACGGGTTAACTCGGTCCTCAAGAAAATTGGGGGCCATTTATTAAGCGTATAAGAGAGGTGGAAGTTCCTCGAAAGTAAAGATTCCACACTTTGAGGACTACACCGGTAACACAACGCCTCGACCACGGTCGTGGTTCGAATTGAAAATGATCATCGCAACTGCATCGACGACATATGGTGCTTAGTGTTCGCTGAACCCTCAAGAAGTTGTGCTCAACAAGGGTACAACGGGTTAGCACCCGATTCTATCACCACCCGTTGGGATGACTTTAAGGGGGCATTTTTGAAAAAGTTCGCTCAGTGTGCTCTCCCAAAAAGCGAGACGCACTGCAGTAGCGTGAAACAAGAGGTTGGAGAAACCGCATCGGGGCATACATGGCACGCTTTAAAGAAGTCCCGACCAAATCCCGATATTCCCGACACATCCGTGAGGATGTGTTTCGTGCCCGGCACGAGGAATTGCCGAACGTAGCTCCTCATGCGACCAAAGGACACAATCGGCGAGATGTTCTTGGCCCCCTGCCCTCTGACGGCGAGCAGCACCCCCACCACAACAAACTCACAAGGGGTCACGCCCCTTCCGCACTGCACGCCGCAAATAAAGGAAAAGAGCAGGGAAAGCTCTACAGAGGACGCCAACTCGGCAAGAGAAGGGAGGAAGAAAGAGGCGCCGCATTCACCGGCGAGATTAGGGGGCCAAGACGAGAATTCGAGCCGGAAGATTTCACCCCTCAATGAATCTCGAACACATAATGGACGCTTTTCCGCAGAGAAAACAAGATACGCCCACCACTCCCCTACGAGGTCACCCGTGGAAGGGCGAAATAAAAAGATGCAGCCTTCCATAACGAGATCGGCCATATCACTGAGGAGTGCATACAACCAAACGAGCAATACAAAGGGTGATAAACGAGGAGGAGAGGTTTGTGGCGAGAGAGTTCCATTCGCGCCCGACCGAGGGGCCCGGGGCGACAACCGCCGCCAGGTAAACACCATCCCGAAGATACCTGCAGTATCACACGCTTGAAAAATGCCATCAATCGCCTCGAACTGGGCGGAAAACATCATGGACGGATGGTTGAAAACGAAATGGTATTCAGGACACCGAGGCGGCCAACGATTATAGCCGCTAAAACCCGTTAACTCGCAAATCGGCATTCACAACACCTAGTTAAACGGGTCTTGATAGATACACGGGCGGAAGAGACGTGATGTTTTATAAGTGCTTTCGGCACTAAAGCTCTGGGCGATACCCACCTCACTCCGAGCCGAGTCCAACCTGAGGGCTTTACAGCCACAAGGTCACGCCAAAGGAACAAGTGGGACTCATAGTCACCGGGCGAGGGGGATACCACCGTAAGCGAGGAAGTCACTTTCCTCGCCCCTGATCTCCCTCCGCATAACGCCATCTCTACAAGCACCTTCCCGTGCCAAATTTCGAATGGTGGCATCAATGGCCCATCACGAAGTCAAGTACATGACCTCGCTCGAGTAGGGGTCCTCAAGAATGATGCTCGTACTACTTTAGAGTACCCGATCACGAGAAAAAGAGGCGAGAAAAGGTTGAAAAGGCCGAGGAGGCCGAGGGAATAGAAGGTGAACAAAGCCGCAAAACGAGCCGAGGGCTCGACGGGAAAGCTCCACCCTCAGTAGCAACCAAAGCAAGCTGCGAAGTTGGCCCGCTGCCTCGAAGAAGGAACATCGAAAGTGCCGAGAACGAGAAAACCGAAATCGAAAGCCTCGATGTTCGAGATCATCCAATCATACAACCTATGGAAGACGTAGAAGAGGTTATCATAAACTTCAACTACCCCGACGTAAAAATAAAGGTGGGAATGGAAATGGCGATTTAGAAAGGAGAGCCATAATTGAGTTCTTAAGGGAAAACACGATGTCTTTGCATGGCAAGCCGAGGATATGGAAGGCATTGCCGAGAAGTAAAGCAAGACATACGTATTAAGTGTCAATCCAAAGATTTGTACCTATACAACAAAAGCCGAGATATTTCTCCCCTGAAAAGCAAGAGGCCATCAAGGAGGAAATAGCCAAACTTCTTCTGCCGAGATTATAAGAGAAATCCACTACCCTACGTGGATTGCAAATGTCAGTGATGGTCAAGAAAAATAACGAAAATGGAGGATGCGTGGACTTCACTCAACCCGAACTAAGCATGCCCGAAGGATCGGCATCCACTACCGAGG
>CM028380.1:75241509-75299709 GCA_013146195.2 Codonopsis lanceolata
GAACTATCACTAGTTATAGGATGTGCATAGATTTAGAAATTGAATGCGGCAACCCGGAAAGATCACTCACTTTTTATTGATAAATCCTTGAAGATTAAATGGTCATGAATATTATTATTTTCTTGATGGTTTAAGTTTACAATCAAATTCGAGTAGCACCGAGAAGACCAGAAAAAACTTTTATGTCCCTTTGGTACAACTGCGTTTAGGAGAATGCCCTTTGGACTTTGTATTGACTACTTTTCAAAGATGCATGATTTCTATATTTTCGATCTAGTGGAAAGATGTGTAGAAGTATTTATGGGCGATTTCTCGATTATTAAATTCTTTTGATAATTGCCTAGAAAATCTAACATCGGTTTTGAAGAGATGTTACGAGACTAATTTGACTCTAAGTTGGGAGAAAAGCCACTTCATGGTTAAACATGGAATAGTCTTAGGTCATATTGTGTCTAACAAAGGAATTGAGGTTGATAAGGCTAAAATTGAAGTTATATCACAACTACCTCCTCCAACTTCAGTCAAGGGTGTTAGAAGTTTTCTAGGACATGCGGGTTTTTACAGAAGATTTATAAAAGATTTTTCAAAAATCTGTAAACATTTATGTAATCTGTTGGCAAAAGATACCGAATTCATTTTTGACCAAGAATGCTTGAATACATTTAATTTATTAAAAGAACGATTGACATTAGCCCCAATTTTAACCAAATTTAATTGAATATCTCTCCTTTCGAGATCATGTGCGATGCTTGGATTTCGCAATTGGGCGTGTTAGGACAAAGAATAGACAAGAAAGTGCATGTGATTCATTATGCGAGTAGGACATTAAATGATGCACAACTCAATTATACAACCACAGAAAAAGAGTTTTTAGCAGTTGTGTATGCATTAGAAAAATTTAGATCATACTTGTTAGGATCAAAAGTTATCATATTCTCTGATCATGCAGCCCTTAAATATCTTTTGAGTAAGAAGGAGGCAAAGCCTAGACTCATACGATGGATGTTATTATTATAAGAATTTGACATTACTATTAAAGATAAAAAGGGAACGGAAAACGTTGTAGCCGACCATTTGTCTAGATTGGAATTTTTACCTTTACTTGAACGTCAATTTCTTGATAATAAAATCCATATGAATGAAGACTTCCCTGATAAACAATTATTAACGGTTAAAAATTTTGAACCTTGGTATGCTGATTTTATTAATTACTATGTATCTGATATCATCAATCCTGACTTTGATTTTTATCAAAGAAAGAAATTTTTAACTGATGCAAAACATTATTTTTGGGAAGAACCGCATTTATTCAAAATATGTTCCGACTCTATAATTAGGAGATGTGTTCTAGAACAAGACCAACAAAGTATTATGGCATTTTGTCATGAATACTCTTGTGGTGGTCATTTTAGTTGTAACAAAACTGCTAGGAAAATCATGCAATCTGGATTATATTGGCATACTGTTTTTAGAGACTCTGACATATTTTGCAAAACATGTGATAAATGTCAAAGAACGGGTGGAATAAGTAAAAAGAATGAAATGCCCTTGCATGTCAATATAGTTGTCGAAATCTTTGATGTTTAGGGTATTGATTTCATGGGTCCTTTTCCAGTTTCTAATGGTTGTGAATATATTTTAGTTGCTGTTGATTTTGTGTCCAAATGGATAGAAGCCGTTGCTACTAGAAATAATGATGGCCAAACTGTTGTCAAGTTTTTGGAGGATATTTTTGCTCGGTATGGAGTACCGAAGGCTATAATCAGTGATCAAGGAACACACTTCACTAATAGATTGTTAAATTCCAGCCTTAGAAAATATGGTGTAACTCACAAGTTAGTTACACCTTATCATCCTCAGACTTCTGGCCAAGTAGAAGTTAGTAATAGACAGATAAAAGGAGTCTTGGAAAAGACTGTAAGACCCAATCGTAAGGATTGAGAGCCAAAATTTAAAGATGCTCTTTGGGCATATCGAACTGCATATAAAACCCCAATAGGTATGAGTCCCTATTGGATGGTGTATGGAAAAGCTTGTCATTTGCCAGTAGAGATTGAACACAAGGCCTATTGGGCCATTAAAGCTCTTAACCTTGACTTAACTTTGACGGGTGAAGAAAGACTTTTCCAGTTAAATGAACTAGAAGAGCATATGCTAAATTCGTATGAGAATGTAAAAACTTATAAAGAAAAGACCAAGAAATATCATGATATGGGACTGGCTAACAAGATGTTTCGTCCAGGACTAAAGGTACTTCTTTTTAATTCTAGACTCATATTATTTCCAGGAAAATTAAAATCAAAATGGTTTGGTCTTTTCATTATAGTTCGAATTTACCCACATGGAGCTATTAATATCAAGAACCCAAAGACCAATGAGATATTTAAAGTTAATGGTCACCGACTCAAACCGTACCTTGAACACATGTCAGTTGAGAGAACAATAGAACTCATTCGTCTCTCTGACAATGAACCCCCGAGAGAATAGGTTTGTAGTTGGGTCGAGCCAAAGACGTTAAACAAGTGCGCTAGGTGGGAGGCAACCCACTTTGATGATATTTTATTTGCTTTCGTAGTGAAATTTAAATATGTTGTTCTTCGTCTTATTTAATTATGGACATTCAATTTAAATGTTTTCCAGCATGGCATAATTCAAGTTTGGGGGAGAAAAGCATCTTAGTGTTGTATTTATATGTTTCTAATATTTTAGTTTAGGAGTTTGTGTAGAATTTTCAGAGTGCAGGAAAGAAACGGACCTAATGGAACGTTACGGAAGGACCAAAACGAAAACTGCCAAAAAGTTTTGAAGCAACTCTCAAGGAAATCATTATGTGGACCTTGCGGACGCAACGCTTAAAACACCTTGCGACCGCAAGGCATTAATAATGACAAACGTGTGACCTGCCCTCAACTTTCGTGCATCCGTTGACTGGACACCTTGCGGACGCAAGGCATAAATACCTTGCAACCGCAAGGCCCTCTTTATAAGTATGACGCGGGCAGCCTTTAGCATTCACAGAAAATCTTTCTCTCTCAAGCAACCGGTGATCTCTCTCTCGTTCATTGATTCCGGCGAGAAGCTTCAGAATTCCGGCCAAGTCTCAAGTGCTAGTCTCTCTTCTTCAAGCCTCCATCTCACCTCCACCCTCATCTCACTCCATTAAAGCTTCGGAGAATTGTTGCTGCCACCATTATTGCCGACATTGAAGCTTTGAAACTCCGGCATCCCTCTATTGCAGTCGAAGTATAAAGCACATTCCAAGTATCTTCTATCCCTTTTCTAGTTAAATTTTTGATCCGTCAATTTTTTTTTTTTTTGCATGCTAGGGTGATAGGATTATTTTAATTGTCTACGTGCATGCTTTAATTGTATTAGTTGGGTTAGTTAAATTTTAATTTTTTTTAGAGAGTAGATTTTAAATTTTGTTAGAATGTCCCCTAAGCGTAGGAATACCGGCCCATCCACGTCCCACTCCCAAGAAGAGGAGCAACATTATGACGCCCACCGTTTTATTTCTTTTGAGGCATCGGAGAGCTACACTAGGAAGCTCTCCAAGAGCATAATCCCTGAGAGGGGATTTAAAGCTCAAGACTTTGCTCTCCCTGCCCACTTCAAACGTAGAAGGTGGGGAAATCTTTGTGCGACCCCGGGCGTGGCCATTGTGGCCTTAGTCCGAGAATTATACGCCAATGGGCGTATTTCTATTACTGGCGAGGTGCTAGATGTTGTTGATGTTAGGGGTAGGAATGTCGACTTTTCGTCCTATATCATTAACCGTTATTTCGGCACTACCAATTTTGCGAGGGGTGCTGACCAGTACAGCCTCCACATCGCTGACCTTGTTTCTCTCCAGGTGGTAAATGCGGAAATCGCAACACCTGATGTGGTTTGGACCTACAACCAAAATCCACCATTCCGCCCCCGCACCATGGATAAGACCCATCTCACAAACACGACCAATGTCGTGTTCAAATTTATCTGTGCACGTATCATGCCTTCTAGTCACCAGCACACGGTGTCCTGGCCTAAGGCCGTTTTGATCTACACCATCTTGACCGGTGGGTCTTTCGATGTTGGGCGTCTGATCAACGCTCAAATTCAGACCCTTATTAGAGGTACGACAAACTCGGGATTCGCGTTCCCGAGTTTGATTACCGGACTGTGTAGTGGGGCTGGAGTCTTTGGACTTCAGATGCGGATAGAATTCGGGAAGTTCCCGACATTTCTAGGGCGCAACTGTTTGAGCACCCTTGCCAGCCAAGTGAGAGAGGCCTACGTGAGGAGGCCAGAGGAGGAGGATCCCTTGGAGGCGATCTCCAATAAGTAGGAGGAGCTCATGCTCCAAAATGAGATGATGAGTCAGCAGTTGGCACAAGTGCGTGCCGACCAGACTCAATTTTTTGGTTGGGTTAACCAGGTGGGGCAAAATGTCTCCACATATTTTGGGATGCCACCTGGTACGATCCCCGAGTTTCGTCCTCCTTCGTTATTTCCTCCCGACTCACCATAAGTCGAAGCCCAAGTTTCTTCCTCTTTCGTTATGTGGGCCAGCTATGTCCTTTTGATATTTCTCCTCCATCAACCCTCTCATAGGATATTCCTCAATTTTAAGGATAAAATAGAATTTAAGTTTGGGGGGAGGGGAATTCTAAGCCCAAGGCCTTTGCAGGTCCCAGCCTAAGGAAGAGTAGAGTTGGGCTACATTTTTAGGGTGAGGGAAAAATTTTGTTCCTCTATCGTCTCGTCTCCTCACTCTATTTTCTTACTTTTTAAATTTTCTTATTTTAGGAGATGTTGCCGTGACTAGAATACTATAATATTTGGTTTCCTTGGGAACCCATCAAAAGAGTCATCGTCATCGTCATCGGCCATCTCCAATTTCTTTTTATAAAAATTTTCAAAAAAAATAAATAAATAAATAAATGTTTTAATTCAAAATTTTCATCTTCAAGTCCTTGTGTGGTCATTCCAATCGATAAGGAGTTAATGCAATGAACCACATAACTTTTCCCTAAATCATTCTGGAATTTACTTGATTCTGCAAAATTCTTGATTTTCTCCAAATCTTTGTGAACTTACACTAGTCATGATTATGGATTGATTTGAACATTTTTATAAAGTTTATAGCACACATTTCATTTTAGCAACAAGATATGCACAAGAATACGATGAATAGCCATCCTAACATGATTGTTGCATTGAATTGTAATTTAGGGTCAATTACATGATAAGTTAGATCCTTTGGATTTTTCTTGCTAATATATCTCAAGCACACTTTTGAACCGTGTCTGCATGTTAGTCTCGATTGTCCCTACCATCTGTTCTAGCGAATGCTTATATGAAATCCAGTGATGCTAAATCTTCGATTCCATAACTTCCATAATTGATATGATATTTTATGTGTTTTACTTTCTTAAAAATTGCATGAGTATTTTGGCATTAAGATATGATATAGGCCATCTTTAGATCGTTTGAGCCTAAATATTTCCCGACCTTTACTAAAAATATCCCTAGTGTCCCCTTTGAGTTTTATTAAAAAGAATGGAGTGTGCTAAGCACACATTGAACCCCCATTCGACTTCGTTTCTTATACTCACATTAACTTAACCCTAAAGCCTAAACACTTTAGCCTACCCTTTGAGAGAGTAGGATGTGGGTGAGGAATTAATTTTATGGGACCAATTTTCAGTTTAGAAAGTTTTCCGAAGACTTCTTCTTCCCGTCGATATTCAAAAAAAAAAAGGAAAAGAAAGAAATCGACGAAAATTGAAATGGAAGAAGAAGAGTGCAAGAAGATTCAAATGGAAGCATAGCTTTCAAGAGAAAAATATGATAGAAAAATTCTTCTGAAAAAGAATACTAGATATTTTTAGCTAGATATATTGTACAAAACAAGTTTGGGGGGAAAAGAAAAAGAAAAAAAAGCCCCCACTTGTGATCTTTGCAGGTCCTAACCTAATTGGGAAAAACTTCCTTTTGCTTGGAAGTATTAGGGGTAAAAGGTAGTCTTGCTCTCTCACTTTGTATTCTATTTCCTTTCCATCATATCCCCTTACACCAAGGCCTTACATTACAAGTTATTAAAGATCTATTGATCTTTTTGTCAATGCTTGTGTTTGTTGATTTGATTGTAAGGCATGTAAATTGATCTCCACTTCATATTCATATTATTCGCAAGCTCACTGTATTAGCATAATCTTAGCTATTGCAAGTAACTGGGGTAGGAAAGCATTGTATGTCATGTATAGGAAGTGCATGGGATGGATGTATAAGCTTTTGAAATCCTTGGTGATCTCTATTTCTGTAATAGACCGGGTTTGGATGGTAGATCTCATACTCTGTGTTGCATTGGTTTTATTTAAATCATAATTTTTAAATGAATGTAGTGTTTAGCTTAATAAAACTGTTTTAATTAAGATATTTTTTATGACTGGTGATCACACACATGGAGAAATTAAGACTGGTAGCAGTTTGAGTATAAGTCAGTTTGTTATGTGAATTAATCTGCACATATGTGGTGAGCATCTGACTGAGACTAGTTTGATATGCCATGCTCTGATGACTTGAGGTTGAAACCAAAAAAAAAATTTGTTTTATTGTTTTTAGAGTAATTTTTACCTGTTTTTGTATTTATTAGTTTTTATATTTATCTACATAGTCGAGTCACTCGTTAGAGTCTCCTTGAGTTTGTGGGTTTCTAGAGGAGTGTAAATAGTGTCACTCTCCAAAAAGATTTTCTTAATTTTTGTATGTTTAATTTTGTATTTAAGTTTGGGGGTATTTGATAGACGTATTTTATACGTCTTTATCGGGTACTCTTATGACTTAAAGTGAGCAATTCCATGAGGTTTTTGGCTAATGATATGTGTTTTTGAGCTATTTTATGAGTTTCAGGGTTTTAGGTGAATTTATGAGATTTATGAAGCTTTTAGTGAAGATTTCGAGGAAGGGTGCAAAGTGCAATATTGGAAAAGACGCAAAAAGGACATTCTGGCCACCTTGCGGCCGCAAGTTCAAAAGACCTTGCCTTCGCAAGGTAGGCAGAAACATGAAGAGCCAGATTAAGACCCTTGCGAACGCAAGGTGAAGACCCAATGCGGCCGCAAGGTCCCCAGAACCGACTTTACGGGGTTTTTGACTTGGATTGAACCTCCTATTCCCCTACAACACACTGGTATAAATAAAGGACGGTAGCCAAAGCCTAAGGACGTCCAAGAAGTGCTAGGAAACAGCTTTAGCTTAGATTTTAGATTGTATTACGTAGATTAGTTGTTGTAATTACAGTTTTGAAGATCGATTCATGTATTCCTTCATCTCGTTGTGCAATTCATCTTCAAGGATGAACTAAACGTCCATTAATCTAGGAGTTGGGAGGTAACTTGTATCGAATCTATGGCTTAATATATATTTTTATTCATTCAATTCTTGTTGATCATGGTGTTTATCAACCCCTTTATTATGTAGCTTTGATCAAATGAATGAAATCGCAAGTAATAAAGGCCTAGAGGTGCGGATACCTACACGGCCATATGCATATGTCGTATAATAGCTCACCATCATGATAAATTGAACCTATCTATGCACGAGAGTGATAAGTTAGGGTCAGGTTCCATATATGACCTAAGTGACAGTTAGGATCCATATGTTCTTGTGCCTAGGATATAGAATGGATGAATTATTTGGAGATGGAGACTGAATGGTAATTTGACAGGTTATATCTATCTTTCGTGAACGAACCCAAGTTATTGAATGATACTTTATCTAAATAAGCTATAGAATAGATACAAGTGAAACCCTAATCCTAGATTTCCCTCCTCCATCAGATCTTCACAACTGTGATTACTGCGTAGTTTAATTAGATTTAGTGTGTTAGTAGAATACTTAGTTTAGATAAAATCAATAAACAACCCCCCTTATTTTAAAATTGTTACCGATAGTCTTGCTATTCGTATTCTTCTTGTCTCTGTGGTTCGACCATTGCTTCCCAAGCTGTCCTACGATAGTCTTGTCCACTTGCAAGGAAATAATTAAAATAAGACACGATCAGCCTGCAAGCTGCAAACTTACTCTGTTCGGAAATGACTGTCTCTGCAAACACTGCATCTTTGATATCTGTTGTTGTGCACATCCCACAAAGCGCCGAATTGCATTTAATGCATTTTAACGTTGGACTCAATCTCTCAACTCTCGGTCCAACGATCCTGAAGATCTCCCCCAATATATATTCATGTTTTGAAGATCTGAAGAAATAAATCTCTTGCGCATTCAATACTCAAGCTTCATCTTCAATACAAAAACATTCAAGAGATCAAAAGGACAAGAACTAACACTTCACCAAACTTCCTGAAGCTCCAGATCCACTATTCACTCCTAGCTTTCAGCTTCTTCTAGTTTGTCATTAAATTATGCGTATTGCTTGAACTGTTTCTACTTATCTCCTAACTGCTCTTATGTGTTAGCCTTTTAAAAGAAGATGAACACTTTGAGAAATTTTAAAAAGGAATTTTAAAAACACAACTAGGCTATTCAATCCCCCCCCCCTTTCTAGCCTAGATTGAGCCAATTGGGACCAACACAATGCTTCAACATTTTCCTACAATGGTGTTATATGAAAATGTTTTACCCGTTCCAGCACCCCCATTTAAGAAAAAGGTCCTCCCTTGATTTTCAACTACAGAAGAGATAACATATTTTAAATAGCGCCGTTGGTCGACATTCAAGCAGTTGATATTTTCTTTCACACCAGTTGTCTGATCATCATACTGGAGTTGTATATGTTCCTACAATTGCCTATTACTACCTCCAACTTGTGTCCAATTTTCAATTGGGAGGCACATCGGTGGAAAATCTTTTAAGTTTTTTCCAGATTCTTGCAATATTTCATTCAAGAGATGCAAACCATTATTTGTCACTTGACCATCATTCGGATTTGGAATTCTGAAGTTTGTACGCAACTTGTGTGGAACATCATCACATATATTCATTGCAAATTTTTTCCACAACTCATCTAGATGTATTGGAGAACATTGTGTTATAATAAGCGTAAATAATCTTCTCAATTGGTAACTGGTCTTCATAATTGATGCCTCTTCTAAACATTGGGCGCATTCTTCATCACCTTCTAAAAGACCTCGTGCAACACATGCATCCTTAAACGTATCATATTGAACACAATTGTATGTGCGTAAATTTTCTCACGATATTGGCCCTTTCACAGTAATTAATAATAGTCGGAGGTAAAATTTCTCACTGCTGGAAAGGCTAGACAAATATATTTTACCAATAGTGTTTTTTGGATGGTTAGGATGTCTTCGTTGCCAAAAAATTTTCTGCCACGTGTAATTCTTGGGGATTGTTGATACGCTAATTCTCGAGCCATTTCGTCGAAAGCACAACAATTGAAAAAAGTCATTAAGTTTGTTACTTTCTTTTCAGCGTGTTGAGCTATCTGATGTTGTGACTGTGTTGAATCATATGAAACATTATGTTTTCTAGGCAAATGGAGATTTAATCTAACAACATTAAGAAATTCTTCATGGAAAGTGTTTCCAAATAACCATCATGCAACTTCTGGGGGACCAATATACCTCGCATCAAGATATTGTTGGATCTCATCGCCTCTTCCCAAAACCATTGTTGTTCTATCATGTCAATTGTAGATGTACTTATTTATGTATTTCACACATCTCATTCCAGCACAAACCTCCATATTAATATGGCAGTCAAACATCTCTGTCAAATAAGGATTATACGGTACGACATCTCTATGATCAAGGTGTTTCCCATGAACAATCAATACGAAGTTATTATTGCGTCGACGATAGACTGGATAACCGTTAACATCAATAGAAGTATTGTCAGCCCATAGTTTTGGGTATCGTTTCTTGCAATAATTATTCTCCATACATTGGGCACGTGGGTTTCTCGTTTAGCATGGTCCATGTATCATGCATCTCTTAAATGTGTCAAAAAGTGCATGGTTACTAATCGGACCAGGTAACTCAGCAGACACTGCCCTATTAACTTGTTCTGATGTTCTAATCTTGTCTGGTTCTGCGAGAAAAAACAAAGCATATGAGGCAATCCTTTTTTCTGAAATTCGATTGTGAAAACATATGCTTCTATTCAGTCGAACACCCTCTTATCTTTTACTATATTCATCAAGTGTCTTCTATTTAATTCAAAAACTCGAGTAACCAAATCTGGTCGATCGGCTGTAATCTGATTAGGTAGTAGAGCATCACTAATTTCTGGCCACGCTGGGTTGACTGTCATGGTTAATAAAATATCTGGGTGTTTGCCTATTTTATCAGGTCGTGGTCCCTCTTCATCATATATTTCTTGAAGGTCTTTATAACGATCAAAACGAATAAACTGACCTTGGTTTTTTTGGATGTAGTAAAGACGACTTTACTTTGTTACAGCTCAGACATCCACCAAATATTGTTAAAATAGTTTTTGTGCTCTCGTTGAATATTATGAAGTTCTTTGGAATAGACGATAGCTATAGTAATCCATCATTGTGAGCCAGTTTCTTGTTTTAGTACTAAAAGCACCTGTATGGACATCCCAAAGCATCATTGATGGTTTCCACCCTAGCTCACCAAATGGAAACAATAACAAGTAATGCAACGGTGCATATGCCGGGTGACATTCACTGATTCACATCAAGCCTTGGTCTCCTCTGTGATATACAACAATATCTCTTGCTCCCCTCCTTTCAGTACCATCACTGGGCAATATTACTGCAATCTCATCTATCGTTGGTGCATTATACCGTCTTCGATCTGTTATGGGATTATAATGCAAAATTGCTGGTAAATTTTGATTATATTGATCTTGATTTTATTGTTCTAATATTTCATGTGCTTGACGAAAGAAAGATACAAATGGATTGTTTTCTAACAAACATACTTGGATGATCCCCAAAAGTTACCAATTCAATATTGGATTATGACGTTGACAACTATCTAAGGCGGTTACCAGATCATATATATAAAGCTGGGCATAGACGGGATCTGTATCTGGTTGTGGTAATAAAGCACTAGTACGATGTCACAACTCACCATGGACAGTGAAGCTATAAGGACCCCTTCCAATAAGGACACTTTGATCTATTTTACATCCAAGACTTGTAAATGCATGTGCAGCATTATATTGTCAAATGTGTTGTAAAAACAATGTCGATCGAATGTCCGTACCATCATATAAATCCCTTAAGATAGTGGGTGGATCACGAAGTGGAGGTAGCCTGATTTCACCTTCAGAACAACATGTTCCAAACCATGTTGTGATGAGACTTAGAAGACCGAACCATCGTTCATCAATCTAGTGCATTGCTCTACACATACACCATATAAAATATAACCCCCAACGCATTTCAAACACACAAAACTAATGCCCTTTGGTTCTTTCGTACCCTAACAAAACAATACAACAGCTCTGACATTTCAATCACCGCTTTTTGTCCTCAAGGTAAGATCCCCATGAATCTTGGAAGAAGAAAAAAAACTCAAAATTAAACCCAAAAACTTGGAATAATTGTTGTTTTTTTTTGGAAATCTCAGAGAAGGGAGAAAAAAAAGATAAGCAAACATACCGCTTTCGGTTTAAACATACACTTTTGGTCAAAGTCGTGTGGTTCGGAGGAATCAACAGATATGATAAAATCAGAAATAACGAAACCCATAAATTTGCGACTGATATTAAAATGCTTTCAGATTAAAATCAGAAAACTTAGATCCATAAAAAAGTGAACCAACAAACGGCGAAGAAAACTTACAAATTTCTGTGAGTGAGAGAGAGAACTGGGGATGAGAGAAATAAACTCAGAAATAACGAAAGCCAGAAATTTGCGACCTATAACTCCCAAGTTAAAACCCACATATCAGAATTACAAACTGGGAGGAAGAAACTGAGATATATAAACTGGGAGGCGAGGATGAATAGGAATAGAAATAGGTAAAGGAATAGGGAACTAGGAAGGAATAATACGTAGAAGAGAGAAAATAGAGGATGAGATAGAAAAGAAAGAGAGAATGGAAATAGGAAGAGGAATAGGGAACTGAGAAGGAAGAATACACAGAAGAGAGAAAAGAGAAGAAAAGAGAGAGAGAATAAAGAGAGAATAGAAATAGGAATAGGAATAGGGAACTGGGAAAACTGGGAAGGAAGAATATGCAGAAAAGAGAAAAGAGAAGAAGAGAGAAAGAGAAAAATATGTGAAAGTTAATCATGGTCAGTAGTTCTCTTTGCTAAAAATCAATCCAGACCAGTAGTTAGCTTTTACCAACTGACTGACGTGTATTATAATATAGATGTTATATGCTACAACTCTGTCTCAGTTATTACGTCCTTATCCCTAAACAAAACAATTTTTTTAAATAATTTAAACCCCACCCCAAACATTTACAACTTGGCGGGCCTGCGTATAAACCTATCGTTGATAAAAAGACTAGGCTTAGCTGCTTATAGGGCATTAAAAATTGGGAGAAATTCTAGTCAATCTCAATTTTCAACCGTTTTACACTTATATTTTTTGTAATCGCAAAAAACCATTTCATGCATCGCGATGCACAAAATATAACACTTTTATACATCATGGTGCATGATTTTGTGCATCGCGATGCATTACAGAAAACTATAGGGATGTAAAGCAATGAAAAATTTAGAAAAAAAAGACTGGCCGTCAATTTTTCCTTGCAAGTTCTACTCAAAATTGATCTAATCAAAACTAAATCAAGCTTAAGTAATTTTTTGAGAATTGCTGGCTAGTACCTTTTTCCAAACATTTTTCGTCTATAATCTCTCGTTATTTTTTCTAACTGCTAGTCCATTTTTCGAAATATTATTATTAAAATCCTCATATCGTCTTCTTTCACGGCTCCGGGAAACACTTTGGAGTTCGAAGTCACGATTGTTGCACACCGCGACAAGGATCGACATGGCCTTTCGTGGGAGTTCATGGCAACGCCCCTGAAAGGTAAACAATGTTTCTGATTCATTATGTATGAAACTGTAATAGATTTGTGCTAGGTTGGAGAATTTTTTTATTATGGACGAAGGCGAAGGAGGTGGAGGAAGAAAAAGAAGAAGACTTACGACGGAAGAGAAAGAAGAAGAAGGCGGAGGACATTAGGGGTGAGCAGAAGTTTTCCAGAACCGGACCGGACCAATGGAACCAGACCAGACCAGACTAGTCAAAAATGGACCGGACCAATACTTTGGATTGGTCCTGGATCTGAATTTTTACAGAACCGGACCAAACCAGACCAATGTATATTTATTATTATTTTATTATATATAATATACTAATATATTAATATATATATATATATATATATATATATATATAAATTGATAAGAAGATAATAAAAGGGATACAACTTACAACCTAAAGAAAATATATAATAATTTGATTCAATATTCAAACAAGTTTCCTTATTTGATTAAAGAAAAAATAGGAGGGGAAACATTGTTCTTCCCTATTAATTAATTTCCTACCTCTTTTTGTGATTCTAAACATTATTAGTTTGAAGGATTGTTACCTGTAAATTAATTAAATTAACCATAAGGGGATCGGAGAGGAAGATGACTTGTAATAAATTTCCTCACAACTTTCTTTTTCGTTTTTCTTTATTAATTTGGAAGTAATGATTTTTACATTTAGTTTATTTTTACAAGAACAACGAACCTAACAAAATGTTGTATGAAGGAAGAACATGATTTGATTATTGATCATTGTTTTTTAGAAAATCTAGTTATCATCTTGATCAAAGATACGCATCGTATTGGTCCGGTCCTGGTTCTCTTACGTCTTCAATTGGTTTTGGACCGGACCAATGTATTGGTTCTCAGACATATTGGGTTGGACCTGATTATATATTTTTTAAAAACCGGACTATTGGTCTGGTCCTGATTCTCTCAGTTTTTTCAAAAAAGTGGACCGAACCGGACCAAGCTCACCCCTAGAGGACATGAAGGTCTGGTTCATTATGATTATGCAGTGTGGTGCAAAAATGTGATGCAGCGCGGTGCAAAATTGAATGAGGGATTTAAATTGATGCATCGTAGTACAAAAATTGGATTATGGATTTAAATTGATGTATCACAATACAAAAATTGATGCATCGCAGTGCAAAATTTTGATACAACGCGGTGCATTTGCGTGAGTGATCCGTAGCGCGTCACATATTCATTAAGGGTATCGTAGTCTTTTTGCCATCAAAAATAACTTTTTTTTTTGTTGAAAAAAATAATAATGAACTAGAATGGCTCAAAACTTTTGAAAGTAAACCGAGCTGCCCGAATTCATCTCTAAAATATTGTCCCCATTTGACGACAATAGTTGCATTTCAATATCAAGATTCATAAACATAAACATTCTTGTGAACAACTCACTTAATTATTTGTATCTTCAAATATAACAAAAAATATGTGTTTCTCATAAAATGTTTTGTATATCCATATATTTGAATTTAATATGTTGAACATTATACGAATCATATATACCCACCCAACGTTGGTCTCAATCACAACAATGATGTGAAATACACACACTTATATATATATATATATATATATATATATATATATATATATATATATATATATATATATATATATATAATGTTGTAATTTGACTCCGATCAAGAAATAGATGCATAGATATTGTAAATATTGTTGACCAAATCAGGGTTCCATCTTTTTTTTCTCGTCAAATGACATAAATGTCGCTCAAATGGCTCACTTAGTCATCGTGTGGTAGTTTCCTATTTCTATGGTAATGCAAAGTATTTCACTTTTCAATATTTTTCTTCAAAAACAAAGAAGCTACTTTTTAGTCTTTTATTACTGGTTGGTATCGTGTTTTAGTAAGTAAAAAATTGTAAAAACTGTTTATAGTAAGAGATGTGTATTAAAATGTGTTGCAGAAAAGAGAACTTAAAAAATATATATTGGAATGTATCATTTTTTTATTTCTATTTTAATTTAATATTGTCATATATATACATCATTCTACTATCTGCAGGGTCGGCCCACCCGCAAAACATGTGAGGTCATGACCTTGGGGCCTCTATATATAAGTATATGTATGCGAAGACGGAGCTGGAAGAGACGACCATCGACCACTCGATGTGTTCTAAGTTCTCCTCTCCACCCGACCACCGCGGCTCGTCGACTCCACAGCATAGCAGCACAGCTCCACCTTTAAGCACGCCTGAGGGTGATAACGACGAACACGACGGTAAGTTCTCCACTTCTCTCTTCTCTTTTAATCTCTTTTCTTCACTCTTTTTTCACAATTTTTCTTCAATTTGCTTAACTGCTTTAAGTATTAAAGTATGTTATGTGAACTATTTATTCTATTTTTGTTTTTTCTTACATTTAATCAAGTAATTTTGGCCTTTTTGGAATTTGAAATTTTGGATTCTATGATTGATCACATATGCTAGTTAGAATGCCTAACAAAAATATGTGGCGTAATTTGAATTGCATTGAGGATTTGAGATTAATTTATTTTAATGGAAAGGAAATTTGTACATATATTATATACTAAAATAGAAAAAATGTACACGGTAAATAAAAAAATTATTTGTTTGTTTTTTTGAGTGATAATGAAACTTGAATTATTTTATGTGAGTTATGCCCATGACTTTGTAATGAAGTGTTTTTATTATTATTTTATATGTTTGTTTCTTTAATTTTTTTAAAAATAGAAAAAAATATGATGCAAAGGAAGAGCCATGTTCAATGTAATCGTCTTTGGGCCCCCGAGTTTACAGGGATGGCCCCGACTATCTAGAAGGGTACATATAAAAGAATTAGAGAGAGTCAAATTAAAATAGAGCTGTCACGTGAACATAAGTGAATTTTATTCCAGTAATAGTTAATAGATCACTTATATGAGTGTCATTTGTGATACTTTTAATATTTTCTAACAATTCGTGTTATTTATTACTGTGTAATGATTTATTTTTTGTGAGATTCTTTGTCAGTGTCCTCGGCTTGATTGTTTTGGACATTTGGACCAAAAATACCTTGAAAAATAAAAAATAAAAAGTAATATTATTTGATGAAATGACGTAAAAAGTTCAATAAAAACATTTATTATTCTTATTACAATTCAAAACACTAAAAAGTAAAACACAAAATAATAAAAGTTGAAAATAACTCAATGATACCCTCAGTCCTAAAATTATTGTTATATTTGACCCAGCACACAGATTTAGAAGAAAAAAAATAACTTGATTATTAATATTGGTTTGATACATAGTTTCTTTTAAAGCACATATGTATATGATTCATAATTAAAATATGATCGAATAATAAAGGTAAAACGGTAAAATTGTTATCTTAAAAGAGGAATTTTAAATAACACAATTATTTTAAGACGAACGAAAAATAAAAGCAAGACAATAATTTGTGACGAAGGGAGTAACAAAAAACAATAAGTCATGAATGACAGCCCTAAATGAACTCGGATGCCAAAAGAAGGTAGGGGGTAAAATGAGTCATTTCGGATCAAGTGTGCAATTTTTGTTGCGATCAAACAACTCCACTAATCTGCAAATCGCGCTTGCACCCTCGAAGAATTCCTAAAACTTTGCATTTTCCACTGAAATCGTTTATGTTTCTGAAATGACACTTTGCATACTTCCATCCAATACCGTTAGACTTCAATTCATGTTGTTTGATTTATCCTTGGTGGCATCCCCCTAGAGCTATCAAGGTTGGTTCGATCAATACACTAGTCATCAAAACCCACAATTTGGTGGGGCATGTGAGTTGACCCACCAAGGTGGTGGGTCAAATGAGTCAACCCACCAATTTTTTCTCACACAACTTTTCAAAAAGAATAATAATACTAGAAAGTGTTTTGCAACGGCGGTGGCCGGTGCTATTGTTGTTGCCTGAGGTGCCGTCGTGCCGGTTGATTGATGTGAGAGAGAGTCCAAGATAGCGAGAGAGAGAGATGCTGATAGCGAGAGGGTGTATGATGTGAGACAGTGAGAAGAGTAAAAGATTGAAGTCACATTCTTTGAAGAAGAATAAGTAAAGATTGTGAAGAGAAACCTAGAAAAAGATGAGTCATTGTCTATGGGTTGTGAGGGTTTTTTTACGTCCGTCTGATACAAGTTTATTATAATAAATTACTCTAAAAGACTAAAACCTAATTACCTAAGCCAATTTGTAGATCTGTCCGACCCAACCCACATCAAAACATGACCTTTACGGTTCCAACCCATATGACTCACACTTTTATGAGCACATGTGTTCTCCACTCAACCCAATCTTTTTAGGTGATGGGTTGGGTTGGCCGAACGGATCTAACCCATTTTGACAGCTCTTCATCCCTCTTGGCTAAAGACTCTGTTAACTCCAGTTCTGCATCACTAACAAGTAACAACTGACAAGCAATATACGTATATGTTTTCTTAAACCAACAAGCACGTGCATCAGATGGGACTATTCTAACTTAACCAAGGGTTCATGTTCGATTTCTATGGGAACGCAGTTGAAATAATTATTGGGAGATTTCTGATGCCACTTTGTGGTCCTATCCGTCTCGAGGGATTAATCTTGAGCTTTTTGGCTTGGGGCCACCTTTGGGAAACCCAAAAAAAACGATTATGTTTTCTTAATTGATAGCTTAACCAGAATATAACAGTTAACACACAGTCACATAGAGAGAGATGGAGAGGATACTTATTGGCAACAATAATGCTCATTACAAATTTACTACTCCATAAGTTGATTGTGTAGCGTTTACAGTAGGCATGTGTTCCATACATGATACATCCATAGCATAATTCCGGCTCGCAATGTACAACCATGTCCAACCACTATACAATGATGATCCTGCTGCAACTAAAGATCCCTGACAATATGATCTGCCAACTTTCTTGGTCGAATTTCCCGTGGCATAGCTTAAAGGGGAATGTACAAGTTATGAAGATGCCACATCACTGCAAAGCTTTATCCATGAATCTACACAGAAGATCTCAGCATTTTGAAGTTTATACCCATGGAAAAGTGGCAACGGAAATCCCATCATCAGCCGTAAATTTACATATGGAACGATGACAGTTCTGAGGACAGCTGACATTACTGACTGCAAGTTTTTTACAAGTTTTTGTCAGTTCATAGTTTGATCAAAAAAGGGTGGTTCTGGCTCTTAATAGAAGAAATCTAAAACATAGAAGTCCAGTCTTTCAATCTCAATGCAATAACAATTGCAGTACCATATGTAACTGAAAAATGAACTACTATACCTGAATGGGATGCATATGCAAGTTACCAATTTTAGACCATTCTAGAGACATGGTGAATTTGCTTAGTTTAACAGCACCGGCAAGACTGTTCCTTGAGATTTCTGCAAATCCTGAAGCACTAATCACCTGCGACATATAGAAGTGAAATAAATACAATAGCTCTGTGGAAGTTGAGTACAAAGGGTTGGTATAACTTATTGAAGGTAATGTGGAAAACATACCAATGAGATGCACACTACAGGTATTACTTCACCAGAATCCAAAACATTAACCGTCAGATCTGAGTAAATCGTGGTATAAACATTTTGATTTATAACCTTTACGATTGGGGGTGAAGATATTGTAATATTAAGGGTCATGTCATCATTTGGGAATTGCTTGTACAGCTTAGGAACAATATATTTCCATCTAGCAGTGTTCAAATATGACTGCTCTGGTACTTTGTCAACCATCCATTGCATTGACTTTGCCTAAACAATAACAAAGAGCAGGTTATCCATCTAAAGTTAGGGGGTTGACACAGTCGCACGATGCATTAAATACTCACTTTGAAGTAAACTAGTGATGCTGAGTTAAGAACTTTTTCATGTATTGAAATCCCAACCATCTGATCTGTACGCTTGCAGGATCCTGAAGTTTGTAAATTTCTAAGGTAATGGCCAGAAGTTATGTTTTTGTCCTTCCCGGTAAACAGCCCATTAATTTCAAAGCCAACTGAGGAATTACTCAATATGGGGTCTTTCACAAAAGTGATATTCCATTGAGCCACGTCAGCAATCGAGATTTCCTTTGGAAGAGATTGCACTTGTGAATCAATCTTCATCATCCCTTCTGTAATTTTCTTGGAAATAGTATCTTCAACTGCAGAAGCTATGGTCCCTTCAAAAGCATCTAGCAGTCTAGAAAATTGGTAAGAAGATAAACCGCATGAATTTTTTCAATATATCATGCCTTCAAATACAACAATATACACTAAACAGTGCCTAGAAAATACCCTTGATATAGCCAAGATGCGCCACCATTTAACTTTATGGAGATAAATTTCACATAGCAACCACAATCTTGAATTGACAGTTTAAGACTTCCCTGTTGATTCTCTAAACCGAGAGTCAACCCGACTTCCATATCTTCAACCTTGGTAGAAGCAGAATTTTATTTCGTAAGACGTAAGAACATAAAAGTTGAGGGCAATCATCACATGGTCATGCGATAGAAAGAACAATTAATGTTGGACTATCAACTCTAGTTCCAAAACATACACTAGTTAACTAAATTTAGCCTTCACCCCCAATCACCTGGGGTTGGTAAGCATATACATAGACATTTTAAAAAGCTTCTCTACACATAAAAGTGACTATGCTTGCTTCCTTATTTCCTTAATCAATACTCACATCACCAACTAAGCGCCTCTCAAGTCAACTAAAAAATACCAAAACTAGTAACTTGCTATCTCAAGCAATACAGGTGCCTAGTATAACATGTAATGAATTTAGGGTTGTGTTTCAAATTCAATTCATAGTTTTTTTTCCATCTCTTTCCGACTTTTTGCTTAAATCATTACATAAAACGGAAAAATAAGTAAATATCCAAACGTGGGCAGACATCCTTGGAAAACCTTATAGTATAACTTGGCCCGAGAAAATTGACATTCCTTGTGTTTTTGAAACAAGATTGAACCCAAATATTGACTATGCCAACATACTCAAAGCTTAATTATTACTCCCTCAGTCCCATATAAAGATTCATGTATTGACTATTCAAATGGTCTCTGCTCTTTCACAGTATAAAATAGACATAATTTAGACGGTATGAGTGTGTACCTGAACAGAGGCAACCCCTCTATCAGAAATGTCAACTGGGAGTAACCAAGTGCTGTACGAATACCTCCAGTCCATACTCAAATTCGCAGTAGCACCGGATACAATTATAGCAACTCCCGTCTCTCCGGTTCGAACGATCGAAGATGTGATATCAACCCGGTATATAGTCAGATTAGAAACAATCATTTTGACTTTACCAATCACAGGAATTTGGACAGACTTTTCAATTTGGGGTAACTTGAGTGGAATTATGGTTGAAATTACCCGTTTGATCAGTAAATCCTTGACGAAATTAAGACCCGTCTGCGAGATATCAAAGGATATGAACCCTTCTTCGCTGGATGTGACATGGGTGTTTGAAGAAATCAATAACAAGGGTAGTAAGAACATGTAGAGAAACTTTCGAGCCATTTTAAGTTGATTTGAAAGGAAAAACATCAAAGTTTAGAAGCTCAATTTCTTGTGTTGTGTGATTATAGTTCCTTCATCTGATCTCTTGAATGGTAAGCCGTAAAAGGAACGTGAAGGTAATATTTGTTCGTTGAAGATTTTGGAGTGTTCTCCCATAAAGCTTGATTTTCAGTTGCACTTTTTTATTTGTTTAAGTATCAAGTATGTTCTTGTTTTGTCAACCAAAAAAAAAAAAGTAGGACTAGTATTAATTTTTTCAGAACACCCAAACGTAACATCTAAAACCCTAAACGTAACACCATTTAAAGAATAAAATGACCTAACTACCCCTAGCTACAATTACACAATAAACTCCCTCATTTAATTCCCTAAACCAACACCCCACCCCCCCCACACTCTCACCCGTCTCCCTCTCTCTCTCTCACTCGTCTCCCTCCCCGTCCCCCCCCCTCTCTCTCTGCTCCAGAAGAAGCTCTCCCCCAACAACCCATCCCCTCCCCCATTCCTTTCTAACAGATCCTCCCTCCGATCTCTATCTCTTCCTTTTTCTCTCTCTAGAAATTCTAGGGTTTCTTCCTTCATGTCTTGTACGACCACCGCAAACTGAGCCAACACGATGGGTTCACTTCCCGATCCCGGCGATGGCGGCGAGTTCACTCAGTCGCCAACGAGCTTCAATGAGTTTAGAGCTCTCCGATCACTTCACTTCTCGAGTCAAAAGGTGGAGCCCACTAGGTAAGACTATGGCATTTGAAAGTTGGAACCCACCTTCTGCCAGCTCGTTTTTTTTTTTCAAATTTGAATAAAACAACCGCTAGTGAACGGCGGTTGTTTAGTAGTACAGCCGCTAATGTTCAGCGATTATAGACAAAAACATCCGCAAATTAGTAGCGGATGTTTCATATAAATACCGCAGGTTGGTAGCGGATGTATTTAACAACAACCGTTATTTTGTAGCGACTGTTGTAATTTATTTTTAAAAAACATTTTTTAAAAAAAAAATCTAATGTAATATGTTTGTTGTTATTTTCGGTTTGTTGTTTTTTCAATTTGTAGCGCCTGTTTTGTTAATTTGTAGCGCCTGTTTTTTCAATTGGGGTAGTTCGTTAGGGAACTGTTAGGGAGATCAATTTGTTTTTTGTGTTTGTTAGGAATGTTAGTTACTCAATTGGAAGTAATTGGAGGGGGTGGTTGGTTGGGGGAGTAATTGAAGGGTTAGTTTAATATTAAATGTGTAGAGGGGTAATTTCATTCATTAAATGGTGTTACGTTTAGGGAAAATGGTGTTACGTTTAGGGTCTCTCAATTTTTTTTAGTTTGGCCAGTTTTTTAGGATACGTTGGAACGTGGAAGCTCATCTCAAATTAGGTAGTTCTAGATTAAATAGAAATTGTGATTTTAAAAAATGTTACAGTTGAGGGACATATTATTTTAAGTGATAGTTGATGAGTGCTATTTGAACTCGATTCATAGTTTTATTTATTTATTTATCTATTTTTGATAGGTAAGTATGGCCCCTAGTTTTGTCATCTCTCCGGCCCCTTGGGACAGATATATATTTATTTTCTTATAAATTTGTCAATTATTTGTTCAATCTAACCTTAGCCTATATCCGATCTATAGATTTTACATATAAAATTGCTTGAATTTTTATAATTATTCAATGGTTAAACACAAAATATTTGAATGACAATATGAGTAGTGCATATGCTGATACTTTATACAATAATTATTTTTCTGAACAATTACCATTAGCGGTGACAAGTAAATGTTAAAAGTAAATTTATTGTAGATATTCGGTTACTAATTGGTCTTTTCTATTTACTAATTTATATGAAATTGTCCGTAAATTTCATAATATGTCATAACTATGTATGTTTATATTACTGTTGAATTGAGTAAATTATTTGAAATATGACTGTTATATAATTTATAGATATTATTGATATATAAACTTGTTATAAAATATAGAAACCATTTTTTAAAATAATAAAAATACCTAAGCACCTCGAACAACAAACTGATTCTAAAAATCTTTAAATTTTAGAACTATAAGAATCTAAAATTTATAATAATGAAGAAGAATTAAAATTTTCACAAAACTACTCATATTACTCATAAATTAAGTTTCAAAACATCTAAACAAAATGATTTGTTTCAAAATATTTATTGCATTTAGTTTATACACTCCATACGGTTGCAAATAACTATGGTTGACAATCATTTCATATACTCATTGGAGAAACATTAATTAATACATGTGTTTTTTACTAATTTGTCTTTGTCTATTAAAAAATTTATCTAATATCTATCTTTTATATTTCTTATTACATCGATGAATATATTTTAAATAAAGTTAGTTAAAGTATTAAAGATTTCATGAGGTAATGATAATATTCTATGTTGAACAATATATTATTTAGTAAGCATGTTAATGTAATTCGTTTTTTACTAAACGAAAAAAATATTATCATTATTTTGGACGTTTACCAAAAATATTTCTTTAGTAAACCATTAACTAATTCATTAAACAAATTGAATCGACTGTTTCATCATTTAATCTTATTTTTGGGAGTTTATATTATTGTGGTAAAGATTTAGAAGCCAATATGCCAATTACAAATGTAAAAAAATATATTTAAAAAAATGTAAAATCAGATATAGAATAAATTATTCAATTTTTGATATTATTTTGATATTGTATTTTTTGTCATTTCGTAAATCATATTGAACTACATTAAATGTTATATAATTTGTTTACATTAAATGCACTAAAGATATTTGTAAAGTCATTTGAATCTGAAAAGTTGTTGTCAACTTCATTAATTGATTTTTAGTTCAATTTCCAAAAAAAATGACAAATATATAAATTATAAATGTTTCTAAATTTGGAAAATCACTTTTTATGAGATATTTTCATTATTTGAAACTTAGTCTATAAGTGTTTGGTCAAATGATTTAAAATGTCACATTTAAAGTGACATGGATGTCACTTTTTGTCGTTAAATGTCTTTTTTTTTTTTTTTTGTCATTTTTTGGCCTTAATATTACTTTTTGGAGGTCTTTTGTCACTTTCAGATTGTGGGTCATGACACATTTAATGCTAAATATGGTGATGATTTTATTTACTCCCTCCGTCCCTAAATTATCGTCTCCTTTTTTTTTCGTCTGCCCAAAATAATTACATTTTGAAACTTACCTTTTAAATATCACTTTTACCACTTTACCCTTACTTTTTCACTCTATTTTAATTATGACATATACGGACGTTAATGGAAACTACACATTAAATCAATATAAATAATCGTCAATTCTTTTTCTTAAACTACGAAAGTCAGAGACAATTATTTAGGGACGGAGGGAGTATAATGTAAAGTGACATATTTAATACTAAACTGACACACTTAATAGTATAAAGTATAAAGTGACATTTTTAATATTATAAAGTGACTCTTTAACGCCGAAAGTGACAATTTTCATTTAGGCTTAAATAGCAATTTGGTCATCATATTTTCCAACTTTTTTCATTAAACTCACTCTACTTTCTTTTTTTCTCAATTTAATCATTATACTTGATATTTAGTGATAATTTTGTCACCGAGTGTTATTTCCGTTAGTTAGGTAGATGAAAATATTCAAAAGGACAAAAAAAAAAACCCTTATTTTTGTGGGTAAGCAGCAAAGGTCTCAACAATCATGGGCTTGGTCATAATCATCTTCACCATACCAGCATCACCATTAAACTTAGGCTCAGGGAATTTTTTATTCTTGCCTAAACCATTTCTGCCACCAAAAGTTGCAAGCAATTCGTCCACCATCCACCTCCGTCCGCCGTTACATCCATCACCACCATCCACCTCTCAATCCAGGTCAACAGCAAACAATTTCCTCCTTTTTCTCCACCATTTCAAAAACACTCAAATCCAAAACTCATCCCAAACTCAAAATCTTAAAGCACCTCAACACCCAATCTTTTGAAACCCATCTCAAATTCACCTCCAATCTCTCTCCAAATTTCAACCTGTCCACTCAAATCCACCCCCAATTTCATTCACCCCACAGCTGCCACACTCAGATCCAAGCCCTCTTCACCGGCATTGTAAAGGAAATGGGCCAAATCAAGAATCTGATTACGCCCAACACGACAGTTTCGAGAGATCGAAAAATGAAATTGTTAATCTGAATGTCAAGAGTTTCTTTTCTCTATGGAAAACTATTCCTACACATCCTACCCTGAATCCGACACCTCATCCTCACGATCACGCGAAATTGATTTTGAAAATCCTCCGTCATGGGAAGAGAATTCATCCAACAACAATAACAACTACAAAGTCAAGTTCATGGGTAGCTATAGTGGCAAAATTCACCCCCCACCTCACGATAACCAGCAATCCTATATTGGCGGCGAGACTAAGATCTTAACTGTCGAACGTATTACTCCCTCCGTTCCTAAATTATCGTCTTTCTTTTTCTTTTTCGTCCGTTCCAAAATAATTGTTCAGTTTGAAACTTACCTTTTTAGAACATCATTATCGTCCACTTTACCTTTACTTTTTCACTTTACTTTAATTATGGACCACATAGACATGGGTTTTAAAAGAAACTACACATTAAACAAATATAAATAATCAAGTCAATTGTTTTTTTTTAACTGTCCGTCGGGTCAATTAGAACGATTATTTAGGGACGGGGGAGTATTAAATTCTCTGACCCCGTTGCCAAGTTGTTCGCTCTATGTGAGGCTGATGTTTCTTTAAGTATCAATTTCCTGGTAAATATTTTGACGCTTTAATTTCTGTGACCAACGATGATGATCTTGAGCACATGATGCACGAGTACGACCGAATGAATTGTGCTTCGCCTAAGCCGGCCAGACTGAGGTTGTTTTTGTTTCCTGCTAGTGGTCCGAGCCCGACTTTGACACCAGCTCAGAGTTTTGGTTCAATGTTAGTGTAGGGAAACCTGAGAAGGAGCGATTCATGGAGGCTTTAAATTCCGGTCCATTTCAGTCGTCTACGCCACCTAATAATGTGGACTTCTTGTTTGGTTCAAATAAAGGAATGCCACCACCTGAGGTGGCCAAGGTACACGATTGAGAAGACCCAATTATCCAAATCTACTTTTGAAGAGAAGATCCTTACTAATGTTAATGAACGTCAGTTTTGAAAAGAAGACCAAATTGCGTTCTGTAAGGGCATTTTCAAGTTTTTATATTTTTTAAAAGTTTTTTATTTAAAAAATTGAATGTAGTGATGAACGTGAAAATAAAGTCGATTATATTGATTAAATTTAGGAAAAAATATATACAATGAGCTTATTGAAAAAAGTGTGAAAGTAGGGTGACACATTTAATACTAAAGTGACACATCTAGTAGTATAAAGTATAAAGTGACATTTTTAATATTATCTAGTGACTCTTTAACGCGGAAGGTGATAATTTTTGGCTTCGTTTGTTTCACGGAAAATGACATCTGAAAAATGTTTTCCTTATTTTTCGGTGTTTAATAACCTTAGTATAATGTAGTCAACGTAAAAGCTTTTCAGAGTCAACGGAAAATGAAGCCTTCTTTTCCTAAAAATGACTTACGATTCATTTTTCGTAAGTTATTTTCCAAAAGTTCGAGCACCTCTTCGCCCCTTCCACAAGTACAAATTCACTCAACAAATAAATATATTTAGAAATATAAATGGAGTTTGTGCACACTATTTATAAATTATAATTTTAATAAATACTCACTACGTTCTAAAATTAGTGTCAACTATATTATTTAGGGACGTCCCAAATATTGTTCATTTTCTTTTTTTAAACGTTTTTTTTTTCATATCAATTGTCAATTTTTTTTATTTGTATTTTTCAGATTGAAAAAAGATGGACCTTAACTAATAATAAATTGAGATTACTAATGGAAAATTACTTAAATCTCAACACTATCTTATATTCAATATGAGCATTAATATTAGAATATATTTTTTGTATTTATTCATATATTGTTTTCCGTAGCATTTTCCGTACGTTTGCCAAACACCCGAAAATGCTTTATGGCTTATTTTCAAAAGATTTACCAAACACCTGAAAACGAAATCTTTTCCTTTTCCAAAAATCATTTTCCGGAAATCATTTTCTGTAAATCATTTTCCATGAAATAAACGGAGTCTTTATTTATAATATAAGTTCACTTTTTAAATCAAAAGTAATATATTTAAGGCCAAAAGTGATACATATAAGGCTAGTAAATGATACTTTTTAAAAGAAAAAAATGATCATTTTCATTAAAGATGCATAGTGACACTTCTAGGACAAAAAATAACATATTTTATGCTAAAAAGTGATACTTTTAATACTAAAAAGTGACTCTTCATTTATAAACATGAGTGGTGCCGGTGTAATTTCCAAAAGCTAAGGACTAAGTTGAGATTTCTGAATTTTAACCTATTTAACATTGATACCTTCGTTTATGATTAACATCCGGATGACTATTTTACACAAGATTTTGTCAAAAAAAAATATACTTCCGTAAATCTCAAACAAAATAGAAAAATATTTATAACCTGGTTACCACTCTTAAAATATACCCCAGTAAATCTCAAATAAATCTTCTATATCCACCTTCATTATAATTGTTCCTACTTCCCTTAACCCGAAATGACTTTCTCCCCAAGAAGGCGTAAATCTATATATATATATATAACTAGTTTTTTAACCCGTTCGTTAAACGCACGTCAACAAAATCGTATATAAATAAAATAAGAAGGATCAGTTTATTAACAATTACACATAAATATATCACTAATTATTATAAATTCTAAAAAATGTTTTTATACACAACATTTGTTGTCTTATTAGTTGATTTTTCATCTTCACTACATATCAATATCTTCAAACCAAAATAATTTATTATTCTAGAAACTACGATATATAATCTATGGCTAAATAATGGGTTTTTTTTTTCCTAAAAGAGACCTATGCATCAATTATTGACTTTGAAACTTGTTAATTATCATTGCATACGATACCCGCAAAGTAAATTATCTTCTCTGAAACTTGAAAGACAGTCTTACATCGGATAAGTTAATGACAATATTGGGATAAAAATATTTTCTCCAACATTGCTTCCTTTCAAAAAATTTGTTTCAACAATGTGATCCACAAGATTTATGATGATTAGTTTTGTTCCAATGCACAACCCTACAGCATGGTCAATGTTTCTTAATATCATTACTGGAACACTTTATACTATTCAAAAACTATGTATAATGAATGTCTTGGAACAATCTTAATTTTTTTCCGCCCTTCAAATAAAATGCGAACTCAAATAAGTTCTCTCTTTTGAATGATTACTTTTATTAAATTATATTTATATTTTATGAATAAATAAATTTCTGGGAAAAAAATAAGCTAAAATCAAAATAACAAAATTATTTTTACCGTTAACAATTATTTTGATTTTAATAACTTCCGTTTTTTTTTGTTTTATTGGCTTCATAACTATTATCATGTTTTATTTTTAAGAATTAGTTTTACGGAAAAAAAATTGTTCCGTAATTTTTTATTATTATTTTACTAACCTCAGTTTAAATTGTTTTGTTTTATTGACTCTGTAACTATTATTTTTGTTCCATCAAATATTTTTATTTTACTAACGTATTTTTGTTTTACCTAACTATTTTTAATAATTTGTTTTAAAATTTTGTTCCGTAAATTATTTTTATAATTTTACTAACATCAGTTTAAATTATTTTTGTTTTATTGACTCCGTAATTATTATTTTTGTTCCATCAGATATTTTTATTTAGCTAATATATTTTTGTTTTACATAGCTATTTTTAAGAATTTGTTTTAAAATTTTGTTCCGTAAATTATTTTTATTCTTTTAGTAACCTTAGTTTAAATTGTTTTTGTTTTTATTAACTTTGTAACTATTATTTTTGTTCCATCAAATATTTTTATTTTATTAATGTATTTTTTTACATATATATTTTTAATAATTTGTTTTAAAATTTTGTTCCGTAAATTATTTTTATTACTATTCTTTATGTTTAAAGAGAGAAAAATATTTAAACATATTAAAAAGAGAGGAGATGTTGGTGATGAGAGAGAAAACATGAAGGGGACGGAAGAGAGAAAGAGAAATACAACCAGAGAAGATAAGAGAGAGAAATAGTGAAATGGTAACTCAAAAATCAATAATTCAAAAGTGAGATTTGGAGGGAGAAATCCACCCTTAGCATTATATATATATATATATATATATATATATATATATATATATATATATATATATATATATATATATATATATATATATATATATATTATTAACCTCTTGTATTTTTGTTTTCTTGACTCCGGATTTTTTTTTGTTTTAGTTACTATTTTTAATATTTAAAGAGAGAAAAATGTTTAAACATATTTAAAAGAGAGGAGATGGTGGTGATGAGAGAGAAAATATGGAGGAGAGTAAGAGAGAAGAGAAATACTATCGAGAAGATAGGAGAAAGAAAGAGTGAAATGGTAACTTAAAAGTCAATAATTTAAAAGTGACATTTGGAGGGAGAAATCCACCCTTGTCATTATATATAGATGGCAAGGTTAGATTTTTTTCTCTAAAATTTTAGTTTTGAATTATTAACTTTTCAGTTACCTTTTCACTTTTTCTCTCTCTTATCTTCTCTGGTTATATTTATTTTCTCTTTTTCTCTCTCTCATCCTCTCATATCTCCTCTCTATGTTTAAACATTTTTCTCTCTTTAATCATAAAAAATAGTAACTAAAACAAAATAATAGTTCCAGAGTTAAGAAAACAAAAATATAAAAGGTTAGTAAAATAAAAATAATTTATGGAATAAGCCACTATAAGAATAAAAGTTACAGAATCAACAAAACAAAAATAATTTAATGTGAAGGTTAGTAAAATAAAATAATTTACGGAACAAAAGTTTAAAACAAATTCTTAAAAATATATATGTAAAACAAAAATACGTTAGTAAAATAAAAATATTTGATGGAACAAAAATAATAGTTACATAGTCAATAAAAACAAAAACAATTTAAACTGAGGTTACTAAAATAATAAAAATAATTTATGGAACAAAAGTTTAAAACAAATTCTTAAAAATAGCTTTGTAAAACACAAATACATTAGTTAAATAAAAATATTTGATGGAACAAAAATAATAGATACGAAGTCCATAAAACAAAAATAATTTAAATTGAGGTTAGTAAAATTATAAAAATAATTTACTGAACGAAAGTTTAAAATAAATTTTTAAAAATAGTTGTATAAACAAAAATACGTTAGTAAAATAAAAATATTTTATGGAACAAAAATAGCAGTTAAAGAGTCAATAAAACAAAACAATTTAAATTGAGGTTAGCAAAATAATAATAAAAATTACCGAACAAAATTTTTCCGTAAAACTAATTCATAAAAATAAAACAAAAATAATAGTTACGAAGTCAATAAAACAACAAAATATAATGGAAGTTATTAAAATCAAAATAATTTACAAAACAAAAATAATAGTTAACGGTAAAAATAATTTCGTTATTTTAATTTTAGCTTTTTTTCTCAAAAATTTATTTATCTATAAAATACAAATATAATTTAATAAAAGTAATCATTCAAAATGAAGAACTTATTTGAGTTCATATTCTATCTGAAGGGCAGAAAAAATTTAAGTTTGTTCGAAAACATTTATTATATAGAGTTTTTGAATAGTATAAAGTGTTCGAAGTTGTCAAGTCATTAATTGACACTTAAAATTAGTGTTTCGATAATGCTATTGAGAAATATTGACCATACTGCAGGGTTGTGCAATGAAACAAGACTAATCATCATAAATCTTGGGGATAATATTGTTGAAACAAAAAATTTGAAAGGAAGCAATGTTGGAGAAAATGTTTTTATCATAAGATTACCATTAATTCTATCCGATGTAAGTCTGTGTTTTAAGTTACAGAGAAGACAATTTGCATTACTGGTATCATATGCAATGACAATTAACAAGTATCAAAGTCAATAATTGCACATAGGTCTCTATTTGAAAAAAACCAGTATTTAGATATGGACAATTATATGTCGTAGTTTATAGAGTAACAAATTATTTTTGTTTGAAGATATTGATATATGGTGAAAATGAAAAACTAATAAGACAACAAATGTTGTATATAAGGAATTTTTTTAAAAATCTATAATAATTAGTGATATATTTATGTATAATTGTTAATAAACGGATCCTTCTTATTTTATTTATCTATGATTTATTTATCTATGATTTAATTGACGTGCGTTTAACGCATGAATTAAAAAAAGTAGCGTTCAATAATTTTGGAAAGGTTTTTCTATATTTAAGAGTTTAGATCATCAGTGACAAAATGAGCACGGTAGTTGATGGGACACAAAATGAACCACGTAACCTGACGGGACAGAAAATGAACCCAGGCCAACCGCCAAACTCGGGTTATAAATACGATAGTCAGTGTCCAACGCCTGTAGAAGCCCACGAATCGATACAGAGTTTTGACCTAAAACCTCTCCATTATTTAGGGTTTAACCAGAGTGAGCAGTCGCCATGCCGAAGAACAAAGGAAAGGGAGGCAAAAACCGAAAACGAGGAAAGAACGAAGCGGACGATGACAAGCGCGAATTGATTTTCAAGGAAGATGGCCAGGAGTACGCTCAGGTGCAGCGTATGCTCGGCAACGGACGATGTGAGGCCATCTGCATCGACGGCACCAAGCGCCTCTGTCACATTCGCGGTAAAATGCACAAGAAAGTCTGGATCAATGCCGGCGACATCATTCCTCGTCGGCCTCCGCGACTTCCAAGACGACAAGGCTGACGTCATCCTCAAGTACATGGCTGATGAGGCCAGGCTCTTGAAGGCGTACGGAGAGTTGCCTGAGACAACCAGGCTTAATGAGGGCGGAATTGACGAGGAGGACGATGGACTCGGTGATGAGTATTTTGAATTTAAGGACGATGATATTGATGCTATCTAATTGTCATTGTTAGTGTTGATGGATCGTTTTGCTCGTACAGCGTTGTTCGTTATAGATCGGATTAAATTGCAGCTTTGTTTCCATTTAATATTCTAACTACTGCTCTAACTTTTAGTGGTGCTATTGCTCTGTTTATTACGAGTAGTAATCAAAGTGATGCGATTAGGGATATTCTGAATACCGAACCGATGTGCTGTTATCAATTCCATGGAGTTTGCTTACTGTTGATTTTCTTTCTGAAATTTTATGTTTCGCAATTGCTTGGATTTCTGTATCTTTCCTGCAATTGCTTGTGATTAGTTATGATTATGGATTCTGGCTGGTTATTTAAATTTTTTAAAATAATCTGGTAGGTCTCTCGATGCTTGTCGTCCTTGTCTTTTTTTCTTCTTTCTATTTTTGAGCTCACAAGGCAATGCTTATCAAGGGAACATGAGTTAAGGAACTTGGGGATAATAGTTTTAAAAGCAAATCAGTCTTGATCTGATCTACAGATGTTGGTTACAGATCATTTTGGTTATTACATATGATTGGTTATTACATATGATTGATACTGACAGTTCCATGGAACAAGTTAGCTAGCTGGAGAACCAGGAACCATTTTGGGGGATCAGGACTTGTTGGAATTTTTAGGTGACATTTCTAATCGCCAGTGAAACCATTTGTTATTATTTTGGGTCAGTTCTCTCGCCCTATCAACTGTGTGATCCATGTTTTCCTTCTGTATAAAGAACCCAGCCAGGCAGCCACTTATTGTGGGATTCGTAAATATGGTTTTTCTTTTCATTTTATTTTTCCAGGTACATTGTTCGGCCTGATGAATGAAAGTCACCTTAAAATGTGTTTTGCTTATTTGATGGAGGACCAGATATTATTGAAGCCATTTTTACTTTCATAACATTCCCAACAGTGTAGTATATATGGTACTGCTTCGTCGGCTGGGCAACTATCTGCATGCATAAGAGTTGTGAATGTCTTGAGATTCGTTATCGGTGTAGCTTTGTGAGCTCCTGTTGTATGACCCAAGAGTAAAAACATAATGGCCAATTGTTGCTGCATTTGCCAGTTTTGAATTATCTTTTTGATGTCTTTTCATTGCGTGATTTGCTTCGTTAACTGAGTAACAACACTAGGCTGTTTAGCGTTATCATAATATGACCTTTGCAGAAAATATGTACAAGCTACATACTTAATGAGATTACTTGGGATTGTCCTATTGATTAGATGGCTTGTCAATTGTTTAATAACCTAAAAGCAATCATTTTAATGTTTACAAACGTTATTGGCTGTACCTTCTTGCATGTTTGTTTGCAATGCTAGCGCATGTTCCAGAGGTGGTTAGACTTGTGTTGCCTCCTTGCCAATTGAGGTCTCCCCAAATCTTTTTGTTTTCCCTGAATACAGTACTAACCAAAATGGCACATTCACAAGAGATGAGAACATACACTATGGCACATGGAGAATGAATGTCAATCGAAGTGTGCACTTAAGCCCTCGCACACACCAAAGGAATTACGGTGGAATGCTTTCCCCGGCTGTACCAAAGCCTCCTTATTTTGGATTTACCCAACATTTTCTTTTTGCACCAAGTTGTAACTATTTACTAGAGCCACAAATGGGGACAGGATTAACTCCAAAATAACCGGGTAGAAATACAGGACGCACGAGGAGGTTGAGACGAAAATGCAGGACGCACAAAGAAGTTGAGACAAAATGTGGTGTATTTACAGTCACCCAGTATCACCATCCAATGGAAGCAAGAATAACGAGGAAAATACATGAACACAATCCGCAAAGCATCTTCACCATCAATACAGCAAGATCATGCTTGTGAGCAGATTCACCAATCTTTCCACTCTTCATTGTTTTTCTCAATTTCATCTTTGGAAAAAAAAATCATCTGGGAAAAAAGTAAACAAAGAAAAAAATTGCTATCCCTACTACCTGGCTCTTTCACAATAAACTTTGTCCATGGGCATAAAACAATGTACTAATAATACACATTAGTATTACATGCAATAAATAGAATAATGGGGGTCAAACAATAAGGGCACCTCAACAACTCTGTACCGCGCTTGCAAACCAAGGAGGCAGTATAGTAGCTACCCACCGATCTTGTATAACATTCATATAAGATGATCATCACCATGCAAGAATATAATCATCTTTCATATCACACATGAGATAATCTTCACCATGAACGAATTTAGCATCTTTCCAATCAATGCCCCCGGAATGGAAGCTAACAAGCAAGTACCACGAATTCATATCATAAAAAATAATCTGGTGCTGGTTTCTTGGCTGGAGCCCCTCTTGATTCCTGCATATAACCAGAATCTCTCAATTCATAACTGAAAGCCGCACAATGATAATTATTATTCCAATCATACAACATGTCTAAGATACACGACTATCTGGAAGTAATAAGATTTATTCTTATATTCCAGCAAACAGAGCAGATTCAAATGTACAAACCTGTGGAGCTGCATCAAACACACGGAACTGCTTATTTAGATTTTCATCCAGCTCGAGAATAGCAGCGACATTACCACATCTGCAACAAGACCTTGAGGAATAAGATGACATTTCGAACAACTGAAAGAGGCCATTTTTATGACAAATTAGTTAAATCACCTGTAACAGTAATTTGGAGCTGACCAGACAGTAACTATCTGGTTATTGAACATCCATTTATAACCTTCCATTACCAACTGGTGGGCACGGCAAATATAATCGATGTTATTAGTGTGGTTAAAAGTCGTTACGACGCTGCCACCAAATAGGAAACCAGCACCACGGGGACTCAGTCCCCAGCCATCGACAATGTCCTCTGGATCTGACCACATGAGGTCGCACATTGCACCATCATGAGGAACTTCTTGCTTCCGATCAATTGTCCGAATCTGGCGAGTAGGCTATGTCAATATACCAATAAATGCTTAAGATAAGAACCCAAATGGTTGAAAAGATGACTTCTCTGACCTGGTCTAATGTGGATATGGCAGGAGAGAGACCACCATGGACAGAAAATAACTTGTTCTCAATGAGAGCCGACAAACTGTCAAATAGCGCAAGTGAGCATACAGGAAGTGAATCTGTATGCAATTTGTGTTTGGAGCAATGTTAATGGAGTTCAGCTGGCCATAATGCTAGACCTATTTTTTCATGGGGTAAACCCAGATTTAATGCATGGCCAATTCAAACACATTTATACATAATCAATACATGTGATTCTTGATCATCGGCCCAACTTTATCATAATATCTTACTTCGAAACAGTAAAACAGCTTCAAGACTCAAGAGTCACTTAGAGGTTTTTCTGGAGCAAAGGGCACGGCAGCAAACAATAACGAGAATCCTTGAGGAAATTGCTTTTATAAACTTGCGGTTGCGGGTACACGTTGTGACACACAGAATACTAAGAGCAATTTACTTAGTGCTGAAAAAGGATCCTCCTCCTTGGACTACAAGACATGAATGAGGCCCAAAAGTACAATGACTGCAAAAATAAGACAAACGTGGTTGAAAGGAGAAATATTTGTACTAGTTCCAAACCGTTAAAAAGCTCTACTGACCGATTAGGCATTTAAGTGCTTACGTTTGCGGCCCAGTCACGAGAGCCCGAACCACAATGAGCGCCTGCCCGCTGGCCCAAAAAACACTTGGGTCAACTAGACCCATGACAAACTTACCCAAAAGTCCATGAATAATTGTTGGTGCTAATTGGTAGTTGGTAGTAGATGGCCACTTTTTTTTTGATAAATAAAGTATATTAAATATAAAATGCGTCAAAATTTGAGACGCATCCTAGTACACGGGGGACATATACAAGACACAAACAATTAATAGTAGGTGGCCACTTATAAGACTACTATCGTTCTTACGTTTATCCGATGTGGGTTTCAAGTATTACAATCTCCCCCCACATATATCTAGTATCCTCTACAATCACCAAGATCGTACCCCTAGGCGATCCAAGCCTCAAGAGTTGGTTTGTACGAGTTTAAGAGGTGGCTCACAACGCACCTCCCGCTGAGTAGCACTTTGTCCTCCATAACATTTAGTACCCACATCTCCGACCAGGGTCCTGCTATGATACCATTTTGTCACAGCCCGAGCTTGAGAGCACGAACCGCAACGCGCGCCCACTCACGGTCCAAAGAGCACCTAAGTCAACTAGGTCCACCACAGGCTCACCCAAAAGTCCATGGATAATTGTTGGTGCTAGTTGATAGTAGGTGACCACTTATAATCGCACTATCATTCCAACTTCTATCAATGTGGGTTTGGGGTATTGCATAATACCTCCTACTTGTCACTCTATTGTCTGCGTAACATTCATCAAAGATTCAAAGGGTACATTTTGTTATGTTCAGGAAGTTCACAAACCTTAGGTAATCGAATATATCGGTGCAGTATCTCCAAACATTGACGGAACCATACTTCCTTAAGCACTCATCATAGAATCCATATACCTAGTGAACAGGATAGAATATAAGTCTTATAAGCGCTCAAGAATCAAACTACAGAGTCAATTAATTAGATTATACCTGTGTGATTTGCCGGCTCTCATGATTTCCCCTAATTAGTGTTATCCTATCGGGATATCTCACCTGAATGTAACATTGTCATTTAATTAAAACAATCAACAGAAAAACGGAAGCAACTAAAACAAGAAGTGCAACCATTCTACTACCATTATAAAAGAAGTTTCATTGGCATCCATTGCATATATAATTACTAGTATACCCTTTTGCAAGATATTTATTTACTACCTTTATAAAAGACACATGCAATTACTATTTTACCATTTAGATGATATTTAATAATTACACGTTGACGCCACATGTTTGTCAAAGAAGGCTTGCATGGCTATTATTCTCATTAAGTCAGTCAACCTTAGACTACATGTATATTGTTCAACACTTTTGAATATATATTTTTTGATGTATTAGATTTGCTTCACAATACAAATTATTATTTATTACAGGTACCTCAACAGGTTCAATGAAAGAATTTGCTAGCAAGAGTTATTCTAATACTCTCTTTATCCCAGAATGATTGCCTGTTTTCATAAAAATCTTGACCCAGAATAAGTGTCTATTTAGTTACTAAATTCATTTTTGCCAATATCATGTTTGAATGTGCACTCACAATGGTATAATGTGAATACTAAAACTATTTAATTACGTACATGTGCTACTAAAAGTATTTTAAAGTAAATTGTTTAAGTTCCTTACAAAATAAACATGGACACTCATTTTGGGATAAGGGAAGAGAGAGAACTAACTAAGCTTCTTTTCTTTGTTACCGGTAGAAATTTTTGTATTTCATTTGGATATTAGAAGATTATCATTTATAATACAAACCTTCCTCATCCATTTATTCAAATGGAGCCTCCCGGCCAATCATAAGACCCAGGCCTGGCCTTGAGGCATCTCTGGAAGGGCGATGGTCTGGGGGCCCCAAATTTATACATACAATGGTATATAGCTATGTATAATATAACGTTATAAAATTTCTATAATTGATTTGTGGGCCAATGGATAAGGCACTTGTCTAAAAACTGGGAACTCTAGGTTCAATTCCCGGCATGTTCAACTTTTATTTGATTTTGGGTCTGTGAATTTACTAATCAATAATTTTATATATATATATATCTCATAAATGATAATTGTACAATAGACTTTGTGACCCAATGGATAAGATGCTTGTGAATTGACCTAGAGATTATGGGTTTAATTTCTAAGCATAGTCGCTAAATTTTTATTTCTTTTATTTTTATAAGGGGCTCATTTATTCTATTTTATCATGGCCCCCAAAAGTTCAGGGCCATAGGACCTCAAGAACTGGATATAATTGAATCACAACCCGCCTAAAATTCTAAGAATCCGTTGATTGTAAATTTTAAGTTCTAAATTTGAGGTCTTACAAGAAGTACGCGAATAACAAAATAGTTCGACCAATAATGAGGAGATTGCAAAACATGCAAAGCATGTGTAGTAGACCAGTGTAAAGAAAAAAAAACGCTCTTTTTTTGGGGGGGGGGGGGAAGGAATATTCTCAGGGTTCAGGCCTCAGTGGCCACCATAAAATACAGCAATCACGCTGACTCATACTCACCATCAACGCATCTTCACCGACCGAATGGAATGTCATGAACACACAGTACTCTATCCATCCCAAAATAATAGTCCCATTTGACAAGTCAAACTTGTTAAGCTTATAGCTTTACATACTTGAACCTCTCTTGAATTGCTATATAAATATTTCCTATTCAAGAAATGGGGCTATTTTTGGAACAAATTAAAGAGGAAAGTATTTATTTAAGACGGAAGGAGCATATAACTAACACAGAGAAGTCACATGACCACACAATAAATTGTTACCCTCAAACGGACCCGGTTGACCAGAACAATATGAGGAAGTCTAAGTCGGTACAGTGGCTTATCAATTTCTAGTAAACCAGTGATAAATTAGTTCCAATCACTTGCCCCAACAGAAGCTAAAGACTTTTTTCCTGCTGCCTATACTTGTAGAACTTTTTTGGGGTTAATAAAATTCTCACTTTGATATATAAACAGGAAATAGTTATGGTTTGTACCAGAAAATTTGAGTTGAATTTGCCTTTTGAGTTCACTTTGAACTATTCATGACCACCGAGGATCAGTGCTTACAACACCAGAAGGGAGTGCAAAAGAGAAAAGAATATACGAAACTAAAACAGTCAGAAAAGAGTAGAAACAACTCTCAAATCCCGCGTAAGATCTGAAAAGGCAGTCCCAGGAATAAACCCCAAATGCCTTGGACAAAAGAGAAGCCAAAAGAGATCATTAATTCTCACAGTAAATTAAAAGAGAGAATCTTGCTGCTGAAAATCCTAGCATTTCGGTCCCAATACTTCAAACAATAAAACTCCCCTATCTTTCCAAGCAATTTGCCACCTTCCCCATTCCCAAAAAGTGGCAGCGGTGAACTTTACATTGATTTATACAGGTAAACTTCATACCAAAAGGTAGGCAACCATCTAGATTAGTTGTTCTTGTTAGTTCGACTCCTGAGAATTTCAAGGAAAGGGATAACAATTTACCAAGGTTTTGTATCCTGATTCCTTTTGTAAGAGGTACCTCTATGTTCTCTCTTCTTTAAAACTTTCTGTTCCACTTTCCCTGAAATGAATACTCAGATTTCACTCCTGAAATATTATTATCACTCACAAAAATAATGCAAAAGACCCAGAAAAAAGATAATACTATTTCACTTTGTTTTTGATAAGTTAAAAAAGTATAAACCAACAAGCGTCAGGTGGCGCGTCCGTGTACATTACGACTATCCTCTACCAAAAGAGATAACTAGATGATACAATAGCAATTCTGAGATGTCAGAAAGATTGAAATAATAGTATAAAGATCAAAATAATAACAGGTGATAGTCCGCCTCAAAATAGGATTCTCAACATCCACCAAAAAATTCTAGCAATCTAACACAAGATTATACTCCCTTCATTCCTAAATAATTGTCCTCCTTTCTTTTTTTGTCCATTCCAAAATAATTGTCCTCTTTTAAAACTTTCATTTTAAGGAGAACAATTGTACCATTTTATCCTTACCTTTTTTACCTACTTTAATCATGGTCACATGGATAAGGGCATTAAAAGAAACCACACATTACACCAATATTAATAATTCAGTGAATCACTTTTTTTAAACGGTGTGCTGGGTCAAAGACGATTATTTGGGAACGGAGGGAGTAGCAGTTTTACATCAAAGTACACTCCCACAACACAAATAAACGAAGATTGCAAAATAACTTTATAGGCCAGGAAGCTTGTTTCATCATTGGGGATGAAAAAATGGCAATGATTTTCAACAGAGCTTAAAAGAATTAGCAAACGAGAAGAAGAATGTGGTATCAAACAACTAGCTCTCAAGCTTATGAATAAATGCTTCAACCATTTGATTGATATTTCTTGCTTATTCATTCTTCAGTGCTCCACCAGAAAGGGTAGAGATTCTCAAACATCAGGTTTCAGCCTACTGATGATAAAATCAGATGCTTTTTGCTCTTTCAACTTTCTTGGATATATGTTAGGGGGTTGGAAAGGAGGGGGGAAGGGGGTTGTTGAGTTACAGAACACATCAATATAGGAAATGAAAGTGAGATCTTCTGAATCTAGGTTGCAATCCAAAGTCAAAACTAAAATGATTATCGAAACCAGCCAAGTTTGACAGACTTTGTGTACCTGAACTAATCAAGGCCACTCATCAACTGACTTCCATCCGGCACAAACCTATTCCTAAGATTCATTTCTGGATAAGAGATACACTTTTCTGGAACAATGCATTTCTATGATATAAGTTGCGTTTAATCAGTATTAGGGGTAGCAATACAGAAGGTTAAACAGCCTCCCCAATCCTACTCTAATGGGATGTTTTTGGAATATCAGGTCTACTAAAATGGATGTGGGGCGAAGGAGATGGGGTACAGCCGTACGGGTAAGGGCAGGGAATAGATACCATCTGCCCTATTTATATCTTCTTCTTATTTCCACTTTTTTTTTGAAAATGTAAAGGCTAAAACTACAGTACTTTGTCCTTGCCTTGGTAGCAGTTTTAAAGATTTGGAGCTCTTATGTTCTCAGACTTTTAATAGTAGTAAAGTTGCTGTATGTATATTTTGAGTATTAATAGGATTGTTTATGAAAAACTTTCAAGGTCTCTATTGCCCATGAAAATTTCAAAATGCATTCCCTTTTGTTGTGTACTATCCTTCATGTAACATGTACACCACGCACCATTTAAATAGTATTGGGAAAAATCAGTATTAACATTATTGTAGAATACCTAGTTATAAAATCCATTGTTAATTTATTTCTTTATTTAAAATAAGATATGTTTAACATCAAGTCACCTCAAATGTCACTGTTTATTATTTTGGTGGCTAAATCACCAAGCACTACGAAACCAGAAATTTTGTTCATGTTCCTCAAATTCTTCTAGTAGAGTTAACTTCTTATATTGGGGCACATTGGTCTTGAATAAGACTGAATGTGATTGAATGCTATTATGAATTTTAACTTAATACGCTTGACAATAATTATTTACTTTGTTATTTTGGTGTTAATGTGTAGGATTGTGTTATCCTATAATATGTTCGGATATAATCTGATAACAGTAGTAGTAGACAAAGAAGGGTTTGAAAGGGGCGAAGATGATGGAAAGTTTGTACCAAAGTGATGGCTGGATGAGTGGATGGGGTTACAGAGGTACCCCTTGTGGGTTGGGGTGGGGATATGAATAGGAGTTTCAAAGGGGCAGAATTGCAAAAGGCGACTCCCACACCAGCCTGTGAGAACCCCATTTCAAACTGGGGTGTTTACACATCCCCACCCAATTGCCATTCTTATTCAATATCTGTATGAACAACAAGTATAACCAATTCAAACATTTGATATTAAGTGTCCATTGGGTGATGGCTTTCAATTGAAAGCTCGCTTTTAATAAGAAACTGTCCCACAATACCCTTACATAGATAGATATAACATGTACACCACGCACCATTTAAATAGTATTGGGAAAAATCAGTATTAACATTATTGTAGAATACCTAGTTATAAAATCCATTGTTAATTTATTTCTTTATTTAAAATAAGATACGTTTAACATCAATTAAAATCCTAGTTCGATATGGGAAAAAAACTTCCGGGATCAATTAAAATTGGAGTGGATATTTTCGAGGTCCCTATTTGGGCAGACTGCTACTTTCTGTCAGCCGTGGTTGAGGTCTGGGGGAGTGGTGACAGAGATGAAGTCCCTGTTACGAAGTCTGTTGGGGGTGAAGAGGGTGAAGTAACTCACGCGCGGGCTAAGAAGGTACGGGGGCAGGCAGCTGCAGAAATGAGTACAGGAGGCAACAGACCTGGCGGAGGCACGTGGGTGGACAGGTTTTCAAAATTTAAAACAAAACAGTCTAAACAGCCAGGCAACGTCGTTTTGAATAAGGGGAAACCCGCTGGTGGATTGGGTCACTCAAAGGCAAACAGTAGAGGGCCTGAGGATGGTCCTTTGGGAGGCCCAGAATTTGGGGAAGGCCCTTCGAAAGTATTTAGTATGGGCCAGAGGAATGTTAATGAGGAAGAAGGTAATACCCAAGAAGGAGGGGTGGGCTCGATAAGTGGGCCGTTTACCTCCTTTATTGGAGATGAACCTGGATTTATGAGAGAATGCCCAGGAAATTTGGGATGTGAGAACGAAGTCCAAAAACAGGGAGATGAGTCCAATAATCCAATTGACTTGTCGGGGAGGAGATTGATACAGGCTTTGTGGCGAGTGAAGCTACAGGCCGCTCTCACTTTGCGAAGGAAGGAGATAGTATATCAAAGGAAGCTAGTATATCGAAGGAGTCGGAGATTGGTCATTCTGCGGTGAGGAGGCAAAGCGAGACAAGTGAAAGTGGTAAGAGGTCTCCAATGGAGATGGGTTGTTGTTCGCCGAAGCAGGTTACTGAGGACGGTGGTTTGCGTAAGACGCCTACGAATAGTTCGACGGATTTGTCGAGTGAGGACAAGGGAACATAAATTAATTTGGGTGAAGCTACTGTATGTGAACAGATGGAGAAGGGCAAGTCAACCAATATTCCTGTTGTAGAGACTGACAGTGGAACAGATAAGAGACAGGATGAGACATGTGAGGGAGATTTCAGGTCACCAGAGTGTGGCAGTAACAGTAAGCATGAGTCTGACACAAAGGGTGAGAGTCCTCTCGAAAAGGTTGGTCCAAAGGCCATCACACCTCATATAGGTTCTCCTGCAGTACTCCAAGAAGCTCCTCTGAATAGCTCACTGTTGAATGTGGTGCCGCCTGACTGGGAACATGAGAATGAGATGTTGACAGGAAAGGAGGATACAGAGAATATTTCTATGTGGGTTAGCAAGAGGATGAAGGGATTTGGGACATTATTAGGGGTGCCATGCAAATAATATGAAGATAGATTTCTGAAACTACTGTTGGATATTGAGAAGGGTGGAAAGGCGAAGGGGCAGGGGATTAGCACTACTAAGTTGAAGAATCGAGTTCGCAGTAACAGGCAACTAAAGAACCTCAGTTGCAGCTTGAACTATGACCAAGTGGAGAACGGGGTGAACGGGTGTTGAGGAACCAGTAACTTTCCAGTTGTTTCTTTTTTAATGGATATGCGAATTATCTCTTGGAATATGCGGGGTATCCATGATGAGGATAAAAGGTTAGTTATTAAAGCGGCACTAAAGAAATGGAGACCTCATGTGATCTGTTTACAAGAAACTAAATTGGCAAAAGTGGACAGAAGAATTAGTAATGAGTGTGGGAGGTGGCAGATGGTCTAAATGGGAGCATTTGAGATGCTATTGGGGCTTCTGGAGGCATTCTAGTGATATGGGACAGCAGAGTCGTTGATAAAGTGGGAGTGATGTTTGGCAAATATACTGTCCCGTGCTTGTTTGAGAATAGTAACAACGGTTCAAGGCTGGATTTTTTCAGGAGTGTATGTGCCTTGTGTGGATGCAGAATGTAGAGATTTGTGGGTCGAGCTTAGAGCTGTGTTTAATAGGTGGCAATCTCCCTGGTGTATTGGCGGGGATTTTAATGTCATTAGATTTCCTCCCAAGCGTACGGGGACTAAGGGGTTCTCTCCTGCCATGGCAGATTTTACTGATTTCATAAATGAGATGGAATTAGTTGATTTGCCTCTTGAAGGGGGGACTTTTACGTGGTCGAGAAACAATGAGAAGAAGCAATGTTCAAGAATTGATAGATTTGTGGTGACAGAAGGGTGGGCTGAGGGGTTGGGGGCATTTCTCAAGTATGCTTACCAAGGTTTGTTTCCGATCATGTTATCCTCTTGCCTTGAACTGTGAAGGGGTGCGTAAAGGCAAGACTCCATTTCATTTCGAAATTATGTGGTTTGAGGAAACAGGATTTCTGGATTTTGTGAAGGATAAATGGCAATCCTATTTGGTAGATGGTGATCCATGCTTCAGATTTGCGAAGAAATTAAAATGTTTAAAAGAGGATCTTAAAAGGTGGAACAAACAAATTTTTGGAAATCTCAAAATAAGGATTAATAAGGCACCGGAAGAAATGCGAGTTTTGGATGAGAAAGGAGTGGCTGGGCTGAATAGGGAGGAATCCGCCCAGAGGAATTTATTACAAGTAGAAATTCAGAAACTTCTCAAAAGTGAGGAAATTAGTTGGAGTCAGAAAGCTCGAGTCCAGTGGCTGCGTGAAGGTGATAACAAAACGAGGTTCTTTCATTGAAATGGCTAGTATCCACAAGCATGGTAATCAGATTGAGAAGGTGCTTATTAATGGGGTTCTGCTCGAAAGTGAAGCTGAGATCAGGTAAGGAATTGCAAGGTTCTATGAAATAATGTACAAAGCTGAAGAGGATCCGCCTATTAAGCTGGAAGGGGTACCATTTAAAGTTATAAATGCTGTTGTTAGTAGTCAGAGGTATGAGAGGGGATAAAGCTCCAGGACCTGAAGGCTTTCCTATGGCCTTTTTTCAGCAATGCTCGACATTTCTAAAGGATAAGTTGATGAAGGTATTCAATTTTTTTCACAAGCACGGGAGATTTGAGAGAAGTTTAAATGCTTTCTTCATTGCTCTCATTCCCAAGAAAGCAGGTGCGGAGGATATAAAAGACTTCAGACCTATAGTCTTATTGGGGGTACACAAGATCATTGCAAAAGTTTTATCTGCTCGTCTGAAAAAAGGTTCTAGGGAAGGTGATCTCCGATTCTCAACATGCTTTCGTGGGTGGGAGGCAAATAACAGACACGGTGCTCATTGCGAATGAAGCCGTAGATTCCAGAATTCGCAGCGGGGAGGCAGGATTAATTTGTAAGTTGGATATAGAAAAGGCATATGATCATGTGTGCTGGATTATTTGTTGTCAAGGATGGGGTTCGGGAGTTGTTGGAGGGAGTGGATTTTCTTCTGTATTTCCTCAGTGAGATTCTCAGTTTTGGTAAATGGGAACAGGTAGCCTGGGTTTTTTGCTAGCTCGAGAGGGCTCCAACAAGGAGATCCCCTCTCTCTGTTTCTGTTCATTATAGTGATGGAAGCGTTGAGCAAGATAATGGATGTTTCTATATTGAGAGGTCTCATTATATTGAGCAAGATAATGGTCTTGTTGTTCTTCCAGGCTGTTTCAGGATTGAAGATCAACATCCATAAAAGCGAGTTTTTTTCCCGGTTGGGACGGTTGATTCTGTGGACAGGTAGGCGGACTTCTTCGGATGTAAAGTTGGCTCCCTCCCGACTTCCTATCTCGTCTTACCTCTTGGAGCGTGCTAGCGGGTTGGAAGAAGTAGTATTTGTCTAAGGGTGGCCGACTGACTCTTGTTAAGAGCACGTTATCTAGCCTGCCTACTTACTTCATGTCTGTTTTCGATATGCCGGTTTCCGTGGCCAAGAGGTTGGAGAAACTGGAAAGAGACTTCTTGTGGAAAGGCCAAATGGATGAAAGGAAGTATCACTTGGTGAAGTGGGAGGTAGTTTGTTCCGGTTTGAAGAATGGTGGGATGGGGATTAAAAAGTTAAAAGTTTTCAACTCGGCCCTTTTAGGGAAATGGTTGTAGTGTTACCGTCAGAAAAGAGTGAGCTTTAGAAGAAAGTTGTGATGACCAAGTATGGGCAGGGAATCATCTAATGAGGTGCATTCTTGTAATGGGGTAGGGGTATGGAAAAGAATTAGGAAAAACTAGGAGAAGATGAAGCGCTTCATCTCCTTCAAAGTGGGTAAAGGGGATTCAGTCAAATTCTGGAGAGACAAATGGTGTGGTGATTTGGAGTTAGAGCTAGCTTTTCCTTCTTTGTTTAATCTTGCCGTAAGCAAGGAGGAGTATGTAAGCTCGGTTATGGTAGTGGAGGGTGAGGCCATTACGTGGAATCCTTCGTTTAGAAGGAACATGCAAGATTGGGAGGTTAATAATCTTGAGATCTTTTATGAGTTGTTGTACTAGCAAAAGGTGGACAAGAGCTTGGGTGATTCTATCGTTTGGAATGGAAAGAAAGACGAGCCCTTTTCTGTTAAGTCCTTTTACCAAATCTTGACAGCTAGCGACAAGTCTTTCCCGTGGAAGAGTGTTTGCAAATCAAGGGCTCCTTCTAGGGTTGGGTTTTTTATGTGGGAAGCCGCACTCGAAGCTATCTTAATTGGTGACAATTTGAGGAGGCAAAATAAAATCCATACCAACCGGTGCTTTATGTGCAAGTAGGACGGAGAGAGTGTGAACCACCTTCTGATTCAATGCCCGGCTGCAAGGGAAATTTGGAGCTTTGTGTTGGGACTGTTCCAGATTTCCTGGGTGATGCCTCAGTCAATCAAGGAACTGCTTATGTGCTGGACTTTGTACAAGTGCAGAAGAAAAAATTGTTTTTGGGATGTTGCTCCGTTGGCAGTCTGCTTGTAAATTTGGAAGGAAAGGAATCGTAGAGCTTTCGAGAATGAGGAACAAAACCTGGAGGGGATTAAAAATCAGATTATTCGGACTATGTTTTTTTGGTGTGATGAGGTGGTCCCGCACGGTTCTAATCTCTTTGTAGAATTTGTGGATAACATTTTTGTTGGCTAGTAGTGGTTGGTTGTATATTGCTTATGTACATAGGACGCGTAACCTGTTTTGACGCTTTCATTTATATACTTTTACTTATCAAAAAAAAAAACAGATATAAATAATATAATTTGGCCAAGGTTTAAATGACTACAGAAAACATATATTCCTCATAGAAATTAGCAATGACGAGAAACAAACTCCAATTAAAGATCATGTTGATGTCTTTAGAACTCTCCTAGACGTAGACGCAGTCTGAGCAACCTTAATGAAATTAATATAAAAGTAGTACAGTCCATGGACAAACCATCAGAGGGTCCTACTATATTGGTCTGCAATTACTCATACTCGGAATATCATATTCTATATTAGATGTACATATTAACGAGTGACCAGCTTCTTAAATACCTTATGCCAGTTACAAGCAGTTTGTGTTCGCTAATTAAATAGAAGCCCATGATTCTGCTATATTCCCATGTTTGGCCCAGGAATTTGACTTTAAACTGTTTCAGACAGAAGATTGAGTACATTAATTAATATACGGTTGGATTTAGCAATAGAAGGGGTACTCAACATGTACAATGTGCACAATATGAATGTCATGTTGCACAAAAATACAAGTTAGCTAAAGAAAACTACTGGATAGCTGACACATACTTATACAAACAGACCCAAGATGCAAATCATTACAGGAAGCAATCAATTTGGTTCAGTTACACTTAAAATTCGTGTCTAGTATACCCTTCCCAGCACCTATAAACAGCATATCATCTTTCTTCCTTCTATGAACAAAAAATATACCCTCTCTCCCAAAATAAGAATCTCATTTACTATTTTGGGATGTCTCAGAAAGAGAGTCCCGTTTCCTTTTTAGACGGTTTTTGGTGCCAAATGTCTAAAGTACCTTTTTTCTAACTGTGAGAAAGAAAATAAAATGGACTCCATTGATTTGACACCACTAGAGGAGGACCGATCAAAAAAATTAAAGAAGGTCAACATTTTCTTTTGATAGAATAACATTAGAGGAAGTGAAAATTTGAGACAGTATTTTCTTAAAACCCACATAAACTCAATAGGGGGCTCTGCTTTTGGGAGGTAGCAACTAGAGAGTAGACCATATGTGAATCAAAGTGGCTTGGTAAGGAGTGCGTACTGTTTTCCAATCCCCATACCAAGGGACCAGACTTATCTATCAAAAAAAATGTGCACTGTAAGACATATTTGAGGTCTTACATCAGCTACATGATTACTTCATAATGGGTCCCATCATAACAAAATCAAATATGCATATGAATAATATTAGGTAACAGTCATGGTCCTCGGCTTACTTTTGAACCATAATTCAGCCAGTTGTCATAATTATTTTCGCTTTCATTACTCCATCCATAATCCATTCCACTTATAGAGTCTTCTTCTAAATAATCAAACAAGTATAGAGATACATTACTACACTGGAAGCTGACCAGAGTGACAATCTCAAGGGAATCAAATTCCTTCACCAGTGTGGAACACTGAGGGACTCAAAACTTGGAATGGAACACCGAGGGACTTAAAACTTGGAATGAAAAAAGATTTTATTTTTGTGAGCTTGGGAGTTTGAATGTTCCACGTTCAATCAACAAGGTGGTTTCAGAATGTTAACAGAGTTGATACAGACGTACTCAGAGCTTCAGTTTCAACACTGATCCTAAAGATCATAATATATCCTATCTTCTGCAGGAATGTAGAGGTCCATTAATGGAGTCTGTTCAGTTTCTCAGGGACAGCAATGAATGGTTGTGAGGTGCCTTTGGTTCTACAGTATTGTGAATGTACAAGCAAATACACCCTAAATGAAGAGATATTGGAAATAAGTCTTTTCTAGAGAACGATACAATGAGTTGAAAACCATCAAGCCAGAAGTGACAAACCTTTTAACCACATGACTGGAAATAAATCAAGATGGAGGTCTCAATGGAGATGTAATTAAAAATATTAGAAGCAGAATTATTACCTTTAGGGCAAGTAAAAGCAGAAATGTCTCAACAGAGTAATATCCTCTATCAACAAAGTCCCCAAGAAACAAATAGTTGGTCTTTGGGCAATCACCACCAACTTTAAAAAGCTCTTTCATGTCATAAAACTGCCCATGAATGTCGCCACATATCTGTAAAGACAACAGGAGAGTATAGCAATAGGAGATCCATGAGCAAGAATTACAACCAGCATTAGCATTCCAAATTAGATAAGATTCATGTAGTCAAATAAGTGATGTCAGACAATAAGACTATCTTCAAACAGAAATCTGATTTACATATATGATCATAGCCTAAAGGCAAGTGATTTGATCTATAATAATAATAATAATAAACAAGACCAGACAAGCTTCATTGGTTGATGCCCATTCACTGTTTATTTAAGCTGGGAAGCATGACAGACGCAACAGAAGCGCGATAAGTGTTTGCAAGACCAGAAAGGGAAAGAAATAACTAATCCTGAAGTGTTCTCGGCTCAACCCAAACACCACTATAAATTACCATGGAATCCCTGCTCCAGACTCCAGAGACATTTCTTGCAATCCAAACCCACCACTGCTCAAGCTTGATCTCACACAATCAGGCAGCCCTTAAAGAATTTTATAACCAGCTCCACCCTCTTTCATTCTCTAGAGATTGACTTCTCACTTTCACCGATATAGGAAACTAACATTAGGCACAGTGTGTTCTGCTCCAGTTTATATTGCATACTCCAGAGACACTTCACTTCTTGCAATCCAAACCCACTCCACAGAATCCAGGCTCAAGCTTGATACAGCAGCAACCCCTCACACAATCAGGCAGCCTTTAAAGAATTTTATAACCAGCTCCACCCTCTTTCATTCTCTAGAGATTGACTTCTCACTTGATTTTTTCATCATGAGAAGTGTTCAGTTCCCTAAGAGCTCTCATTGCCACAAATCATACCAAGCTAAACCAACAAAAAGGTAAGAGGATGGATTACCAAGCTGTTAAGACTTGTAACCCGTTCATAAATGTGGGTTGGAGTTTTACACCAACTCGGCTACCACCACTTGCTTGTTTGGTGAATTGCCTTCATTTTTTGGTGAATTGCCTTCATTTCTTCTTCTAAATTTTATTTTTGTAGTTATTTCTTCACCCATGACCGTCTTGTTTGTGTTGATCTTGTTCAATTTACCTTCAAGTTATAGTAGTATGTTCACTTTGGGAATGTTGTTCCACAGTGTCTGCATGTCACGGATTTGAAATAATCTCCCCACTTGCAACAGAATTACTCCACTGTAACTTCCCTGACGCCTTGTGTGTAGGTAAGTCCACGCTTTACTTCAAGCCAGTAAGTCATTACTCTTCTTTCAGATAGTATCATATGTGCATAGCGTACGATGCATACAAAAACAAGTAGCAAGATACTTCTGATAATTAGATGATAAAAGCAGCTCATTCTAGCTCATCAGCTCCACATAAATTTATTGAAGTTTCACTTGTTAATACCAATCATCTACGGTGACAACTAATGCTAAGTACATAACCGAAGAACTCTGAAGTCCAAACAAGTCAAACAAACTTCAAATCAGATACTTTCGGTATGGAAATCCCCAATTCACTTGAGAAAGTGAGTCCGTACTACAGAGAAACATAAGAGATACGAGCATTCTCACAAATCACAACTAACCAAACAACCTAGATCGATCGCCCCGCCCCTAACCCGAAGAAAACTCAGAAAATCAAACCCTAGCACGCTCAAGTCACTGAACAAACAAACCTGTGAACATACATATGCGCAGGTTCATAGATATCAAAAAATAAGATTGAACAGCAAGTGAAATTGGGCGACTTACAGTGACGGGAGCATCGACTCGTTGAACGTTGCTCTCTTCGACAAGGATTTCCATGGCTTTGAGACAAAGAGCCTTGACTTCTGACTCTTTCAAAGGCTCGCAGTTCTTCAGCTGCTCTATTTGCCTGTCTAGGTCTGACATCTCGTCCCCTCTTTCTCTCAAACCTTACTTTCTCTCTCTAAAACCCCCGCACGAGCAGGAGCAGGAGCGGAGCAGGGGCGAGCAGTAAAAAATCTCCCACTCAAAATTAAAGCTTTATTTTGGTACTCAGCTGTGGATCACTTCTTTTTGTGGGCTTCAGTCTGTCTGTCTGTCCTTTTGTCTCCGAGTTCTTCCCCAGTTCCCTCTCCGCTCTCCTAAATTTTGGTCTAATTTCTTTCTCCCCTCGTTTCTTTTACTTTTATTCCTTTTCTGTCCCCCCCCTTTATTGAAGGGAGATATTTACGGTCGAAATACAAATAGTTTGATTGCTCCCTCATAGAATTTGATTTGTATTAATAAAATGATAGGTGAACTGCATAACTGTTAACATGTCAACTTATGACAAAATACTTATACAAAATTAGAATTTTAGAAATTGAGTAATTATTTGTGATAATTTACATTATAGAATTCATAATTATATGGAAAAAAATTTAAAAATGTTGATGAAATATAAAAGGGTAGGTCTCCAGTAAAATCGTCTTAAGGATCTTAATTCGTAAGACGAAATCTCGTTCTCTCACAGTTTAACACACCAACACATGATGAATCAAATAAAAAAAATTTATTTTACAAAAAATATTCGTAAAATCGTTATATACAAATTTTTATTAATAAAAAAATAAATAATAAAATTCTAGATTTGTACGTCAAAATTCAAAAATAGATTACCAAGAAAGATTACATAATTCAGAAGTTTGTAAATAAAATATGTGACCTCAAATACTTTTTTCAAGGTATACTGAATTTTGATCCACCGAACTTTAAATAACTTGTAAAACGGCCATCAAATTTTTTATTTATATAATTACGCCATTTCATCAAGTTTACGGACTCAACTTGCCAAAATTTGGACGGTAGTTAAGTTTTTATGTTACTTGGGTATAAAATTCCTATTTTACCCCCTTTCAAATGCTGATATAGTACATGTTTGATGCTTCAAAGAAAAAATCATTAACAAATTATTTTTTTATGTATAAATTCATAGTATATGTCATGTACTTTGTTCAAAGGTTTTAAGACTTTACTTATGTTTTCAACTTTGTTAAATTTACCATCAGGATTATCATTATAGTAACAATTATACCTTGAAGATGCACATGTACCTCATATGTACTTTACATTCAAGATAAAGTTATTACCAAAGTGATAATCTTAATGGTAAACTTAATATTTTCCTTTTATCTTATCTACATTCTCTCTATTTAAAGACTAGTTTGTCATTATTTCTCTCCTATTAATTTTCGATCGTTACAAAAAGAAAAATCTAAATTTTAAAAACCAACCTAAAAACTCCCATGTCACACACAAATCCATAAGTTTTTTACCTTTTAAAAACTAGTTTAATAATAGATAATACTTTATTCATTCTGAAGTAAGTGTTGCTTATTTTCATTTTGGATTGTTAAATAATAAGTATCCTCTCTTTATTTTTAGAAGATTTCTTTGAGTAAATTTTATAGAATATCTTTATTCATTATGAGATAAAAATGACTATTGATTAGACACCACTAAGGAATTGACACGACCAAATCCCAACCTCAAATCTCTATACGAAATCGGATCAATGATCTAACAAAATAACAAATCAATGCAAGCCAGCTAAACAAGACTAATCCATTGTATTACTATGAACAACAACCACAAATCATTCTCTCTCTCTCTCTCTCTCTCTCTTTATATATATATATATATATAAAGTTTGTGAGAAACATTATGATTGTATCACCTCATCTTTTGATAAATCTTAATTGTAAAACATTCATGTGGAGGTTTTAAAAACTTTTGATTTTTTAATCATTAACTAATAATAATAGATAATAATAATCAATATGATAAGAGGTATTAATATCAGTATATATAACCTCTTATATTGTCAATAGTAGAAATATTATATTTAAAAAATTTTACAACTAACATTCTTTCTAACCAATGTGGGATTAACAATAAAAGGTGAGAGTGAGATACAACTCTTTTATTGGTAATAAAATGTGAGGTTTTTAATCTAATGACTTTTAAAACTAACATCAATTTATAACCAATATAAGAAACATTTCGTCTAATAATAATATTAGTAAAGATGTATTTCATATTGATTATAAATTGATGTTAGTTTTAAAATTCTTTTTGATAAAAGACATATATTTATCACCACATAAGATATGTATCTTAAATTGTTTAGAAAAATATGTACGTTTTAAAAGTCTTATATAAAAAAACTTCTACTATTATTACCAAAAAAATAAAATGTATTTCACATTGTTTAAAAAGAAAAGTTAGATTTGAAAATCTTTAAACTAACAAATTTCACTCTTACAAGAGATGTATCTCACATTGGTTAGAAAATAATGTTGGTTTTAAAAGTCTTTTGATAAAAGACTTATACCATTATTACCAATAGAAGATGAATATCTCACATTAGCTATAAAATGATATTGATTTTAAATTATTTTATATATTACCAATAAAAGAGATGTATGACACATTGTTTAAAAAGAAAAATTAGATTTTAAAGTTTTCTGACTAAAGACTTTCACTCTTACAAGAGATGTATCTCACATTTGTTACAAAATATTCTACTATTATTACAAATAGAAGAAATGTATCTCACATTGTTTAGAAATTGATGTTGGTTTTAAAAATACTATTATTAATTACAAATAGAAGAGATGTATCATACAGTTGTTATAAAGTGATGTTGGTTTTCAAAGTCCAAAATGATCCAAGGACGCATTGAGCTAAATAATTCGGATATCTGGCTTTCAATTCTATCCAAAATCTTCAAGGCTCAATCCTGAAATGCAAACAACCACCGTTAACTAGGCAGGGGCTTTCCCTGCAAAAGCTCTCCGGCGTGAGAATTAGCCAACACTCAATTGAGTAAGCAAATTGACAGAGTTTAGCGTTAGTATAAAAATCATGTGCCTTCCCTTCTTGATCAAAGGGGTTTTTATAGTCTTCATGGGAAGCTGGATAACTCCCCATTAAATGTCAGTGCGTGCATGGCGGGCACATTAACTGCCACGTCCAACACAACGGTCTAGTCATGAATGCGGAAGCAAGTTTCTCGGAGATAACTGCCCACGTTCGGGATGACCATTATTTACATAGTCGAGCATGGTAAGTTTGCTCGTTGAACATTTGCTCGCCTGGGTGTTTAGCCCCCAGCTCGTTACATCCAGCTCGCAGCTCACTATACACTTGCCAACTTGGTATTTAGCCCCCAGATTTTGAGGGATAACTGCAAGGTTCTCAATCAAAACTGATCAAAGTCTGGCCGGTGCCCGCTTCACAATTTCGAGTTAGGCTTTGGGTTACACGTGCTTCACTTATGACTAAAGAAAATGGGCCAAGCACGTGTCTCAGTTCTGGGCCTATCGGGCCAGGCAGTTCAGTAATCCCCTGATCCTTGTCTATCGAGTATTTATGCTTGGAGCGATGAGAAGTATCTCTGAACTTTTCAAGTCTGATTGTTCATGAGGTGAATCATTTTACGAATTTACCAGGGATTGTCTTCCTAAATGTCATAAGTGGATGCCAGCCCCAAGGAGGTTTAACCTTGAAAGGGCGGGCCGCCACTAGCCGTCTTACACCATCACGCAGGCTCATACCCCAAGGCATCATTTAATGCAACGCCTTGGCTTCCGTGCCCTAATGATGACAGGAATTCTCAGAACGGCCCCCTACCGACGGTTTCTCCTAGTATAAAAACACAAGTTCCTCTCCATTTTGAACTTTCCCCATATTTGTGTAAAATAAGAGCTAGAACCACTTCTCATATCTGCATTCAGCCGCGCAAATAGGACTCCCAAGATTTTATTCAAGTCAATCCTTCAACGTTTGACAGGTATTCTTCAATCCTCAATGTTAGTCTTGCTACAATTTCTATCGGTGTTTTCGCTGCTAGAACCCCAATTCTTAGGGTTCAATGATGCCGACTGGGTACATGATGAGTTCTGTTACGATCTGAAAATCAATCTGTCGTAAACTAGGTCGTCTGATACCCACGCACTCACTATTTGTCTTGAATCTTATTTCTTTCACCAAACAACACAAACCCTTTAAAACATCACGGGTCTGGGTGTTTCACGAACTCGTCCAGATCTACAGGGGGAATCGAGGAATACCTGACTAGTGCCCTGCTCGATGGTCTTAGGATGAACCCTTACCATGGGTTTTTGTTTATCTGCTCTTGTTTGTCTACTCGAGCAGGATTTAATGTGTATTCCTCGATTCCTGTAGGATGTCCTCTGGCGACGAAACCAATTCTGAGGTCGAATGGTGCAACTACGATCATGGAGCTTCGACTGAAAGTGAAGAAAGCTCTGAGACTGAATCCAATAGCTCTGAAGAGACCGAGCTGGAAGAAACCCCCACAAGCCTTAGAAATCCCCACACTTATGTGATGAAAATTCCTGAAAGTCAACATATATTGCCCGAGGTTGAACAAACAAATTTGGAGGAAGTAAAACGATCAGTAGATGAGTCCCCGAGCACTGGTATCCCCCATGCTCAACGCATGAAACACAGACATCTTGAAAGGTAAACATACTGCAACCAACACACCTGCCCAACTTAAATGGGATGACTTGTCCTGTGAAGACGATGTTTCCGCCTGGTTCTGTTCACTGGGTATGGACCCCAAAGATTACCGAGTAAAGGCCTTCGATCTGGACATCGAGGAGAAAGGGCATAACTTTCAGGGAGATCGAATGGTTTTTTACTTCGATTTCTTCCTGGTTGGCTTAAGGCTTCCTCTAGATCCCTTTTTTGCTGAATTCTTGCTTTTGAATAACACCTTACCCTGCGACCTGACCCTCACCACCGTGAGATTTTTAGTGGTTTACACAGTTGCCGATCGGGTTTGAACCCGACATGGCCTTGTTTAGAAAATTCTTCTTATTTTCTTTGGACAAAAAGAGTGGTCGTATAACTGGATGATCCAACTCTAATTACTTCAAACTCCTCACCGAAGGCCCCAACAAGGTGGATGCTTGGGATGAAAAAGCCCTGCTCATCGAGTCTCAGATCGGATGGCCCTTCGCTCCCTATCTGGAAGACTTACAGGTCGCCAAATATGATAAGAATGCTTTCCGAGCAAGAGAGCTTCATGATAGCCGAGCCTTCGTAGCTTGCTCAAGATCAAAGTTTCAAAGGCGCCCAAGCGATCAGACGGTGCTTGACCTACCCGCCCCACATCCGACCTTCCCTACTTCGCTGGCCGATTAAGTCGGCCCGTAAGGAATTGAACCTAGGGTAACCATTGATGCCGAATAACCCCACCCTTACTAGGGTAACTGTCACGGAGGGAGATTCCCTAGCGAGTGTCCCGATTGTCAACAAGCTGGGACCAATTGCACCCCTATCTTTTCATTGAATGGTGTGCACTCAAATATGCTTTTGTCTACACCTTACTATGTCCTGATCTAATTGCTATGACCCTTTCACGACTTCTTTTGCATATATGAGGCAACTAGAGGATTCCAACATATTCATGTAAGCCATGAAGAGGGGAGTTATAAGGAGAAATACTCAACTGGCCCCACAAGATCCTGCTTGTCTTCCCACCATTCATGTTGTGAATATGGGTCGCAGATCAAACCGGACTGCCACTCCTGTCCCTATTGTTGTTCCTGCCATCACAATTCCTACCATTTAAAGATCATCCCCGCTTATCAGACAAAGAATCGCCTAAACGCCTCGCCATTGAACCTCCGATTAGCTAAGCAGGAGGACTAGATCAAGGACAGAAAAAGGCGATCAAGCTAAGACGTTCGGCTCCCCATCGCCTACATGCCAGCGAGACAACTTCGAAATGCCTAGAAACACGGGAACTCGCTGCCCAATTAATTGTCGAGGTAGCCAATGTGTCCGACCTGGCCAATATTAACACAAACAGTGCGGTGGGCATGCTGCCACTGTCAAGCTAGGCATGGTAAAGAGACTCCGTCACACCGGCATCCGAAAAAGAAGTGTCGATCATCCCAGCTCGGTCCTCATCAGAGAAATAGGGATGTGTATGACCAAGGTAACTAACTCCCTTGTTGTTTGGAAAAGTGAAGAAATACTACATACTCTGTTTTTGACTTTGTATTTTATTTTCAGGCGGCCACCAAAACTGAACTGTTATACGATCGGCTGCTTGAAAACCACAAGTTCTCCAGTTCCCTGTCTTTGGAGAAGAACCAACTTGAAGAACAAGTCAATACGCTCCGAGCTGAGCTTAAAGAAAGCGAAGAAGCCGTGACTACAAAAGTTACTGAGCTCTCCAAGCTGGAGGGAGAGAAGAGGACCATGGAAGCACATCTTAGCTTTTCTAAGAAATCGGAGGAAGCTGCTCTTAACAACATTGGACAGGTGAGGAAACAACTCAAATAAGCCCTCAACCAATTGGAGCGAGCAGAGGCTGAGGCATCCGAGAAGGAAAAGAAATTGAAGGAAGAACTGTCCCAACCCAATGAAGAATAGAGGCGAGCAATAATTGCTGACTACAAGAATTCTGAGGACTTCCAAGCCAGTGTCGAAGACGAAGCCTATCCATTCTTCCTTCAAGGGGTGCACCACGTCCTAAGGCAATGACGGTACGGATGGATATCCGGCCATAACATTTTGCCGAATCGGGAACTAACACCCTTTTCTCGCCTCTTCGCCGCTGGTCATGCCTCGTGCCCTTCACATCAAGATGAGCGATTTCTTCGCCCAATCGATGCACAAAAGGACTTGCCGCTGGATTCTCCCAAAACCGCCGATGGACTATTACAGCATCTGATGACCTGCATCTTGATGGCCAAATCACAGAGGCTTCAACCTTGGCCGCCACTCACGGTGATGACTGGACGTAATCGTGATTCAGAAACCTAACTAACGAAGCAAATTTGACCCTCTGCCAAAGCACTCCTCAAGTCACTCCTTCTGATCTTTAAACTTCCTTTCTGGCCTACGTGCCACAACTTTAAACTTTTCATTACTATTTCCCTGCAAGACAATTTACAATATCTTTGGGCATGTAATATTAATACTTCTGCACTAAATATCAATGCTTGCATTTTCACAATAAAGCTTCAACCATTTTGAAAAACCCATATTTTAAATCGAGCAAGCACATTTCGGGATTGACGAAAAATAAAAAATGCATAGCCCTCAAACACCAACCCTTTTACCCGAGCAGAGATACCTTGTACTCGTGAAAAAAAGAATAATCGAGATAACAGGCTCGAACACCAACCCTTTTTCACGAAAGCGTAGATACTGACTGCTAAAAAGATCGAGATAACAAAGCTCGGACACCAACCCTTTTCACGACTGCATACTCGTGACTCGTGAAAAAGAGAATAATCGAGATAACCTTAGTCCACACTCGAACACCAACTTTTTAGTCAAGCAAGAAAAAACCCATGCCCGTTAAAAGCATAATCGAGTTTACACCAAATGCCACAAACGGGATACTCAAAAAATGAGACCCAATGTATGCTCATTCATTTCGCCCCAACTTACATCAAAGCAAAAAGAAAACATAGCCCGCGCAAAACTAATCAATGGTAATACTTCTTCAGGTGATCTGTATGCCAAAGATGTTTAAGCTCGATGCCTTCATCTGTTTGCAACATATAGGTCCCCTCCTTAACAATTCTGACTACTTGAAAAGGACCCTCCCAATTAGGAGAAAGCTTCCCCCATTCTGATCGATGGCCTGTTGCCTCAATTTTTCGGAGAACCCAATCGCCCACAGCAAATGATTGACCGACCACGAACCCTCTTATCGGCGGGCCTTTGCTCGCCGCTTATAATCGCCATTCGCATCTTAGATTCCAAACGCTTTCTCCACCAAATCAAGATCCACGCCCGAGCTACAATGTCAGATTCCATATCATAACGAGACACCCTATGGTTCGGGCAAGTACATTTCTACCGGAGCCACGGCCTCGCATCCATAAGCTGGAAAAGTTGTTTCTCCCGCTGGCCCTCTAACCGATGTTCTCGATCACCCACGTGGTCGATGGCAACTCATTCACCCATCTTCCTGCTTTATCCTCAAGATTTCTTTCGAGGATATGCAAATTTG
>CM028380.1:75299809-75510487 GCA_013146195.2 Codonopsis lanceolata
TTGAATAGTACTACGTCCACTACAAAAGTGGTTAGCTTTGGATTTTAAAAGGTACACTTGTTTATCCACTAGGTGTGAGAGTAGGATCACTAATGGATCGTGTAAAAAAATAGTTTTTAACCAAGTGTATAATGATGAGAGAAACAATCAATGAATAATTGTTCTCTCAAGTGCTAAAGTAAAGAACAGTTTATAATCAAACTAGATGAAGCTGAAACAGAGTAAAGACTGGCAGATCTACAGCTTCAGGAAGTTTGGTGAAGTGTTAGTTTTTGTCCTTTGATCTCTTGAATGCTTGAGTTATAAAGATGAAGCTTGAATGTTTAATTTTGCAAGAGTTGTTGTTCAGATCTTCATAGCTTGAATAAATAGCGGGGAGATCTTTAGGACCGTTGGTCTTAGGGTAGAGAGCATGTGTCCAACGTTATAATGCATTAAATGCATTTCGGCCAGGATGCATGCGCAATGTATATCGAGATTCGAGTTGCAGGCAGCCATTCCAAACCGATTAAGTTTTCTCCTTGCGCGGCTTGAAAGTCTTCTTAGCCAAATGAGGAAATGTCTTGGATGTCATTATGTGTGAGGCAGTATGGACATATGTCAAGTTAATGTCGAAGAGTTGACTTCTTTAGATGGAAATCGATGAAGATATCTTTTTGAATATTATCGACTTAGATATTTAAAAATATCTAAATCAAATAACATGTGACTTAATTCCTCGATATGGTTTTGTCTTTGATTTTGAGCCAAGCGAGACTTCCAAGTCTGGCTGTGTTAAATTTGTGCTTTCACGAAATTTCTTTGTTAAAGCCCTTTTGATCCGCGTCCGCCTTAGATGAACTAACAATAAACTAGTTCTAAACACCCTTGATTCTAAGACAGTTGCCACACCGATGCGTAGACCCATTAGCCACTGTGTAGTAGAATTAGAAGATAACTCAACCAAATCTAGAACTTTGTGAGGGTCAACGACTCTGCCCAGAATTCCATGTCGCAAGTAAACAACGAGAAAAAACAAGCAAGCATTTCGCCTTTGCTCGGATCCAATTTGAAAAGCCGAAAAGCAACTTTCGAAAAACAATTACTCTCGGCCGAATCCCCTTGACAACAAAGCAGCAAAAAGACTCCTCTCCCGGAAGGACGAGCGCACCCTAAAATCTACTAGAAGCTAGTTGGTGCAGGATAAAACCCCCACGCTTCAAGAGGTAGGCTATTTAAAGTTTTATTTATTAAAAAGTGCTATTTAGACCAGCCCAATGTAATAAAAATGAGCGATTATGTTGTCCTATTTTCTATAGGAAATAGCATTAAAAAGAGCCATTATTATGGCTAAAATTTTATAAATGTATTTGTAACTCCAAGAAGGAGGCCGTTGCAAGTTTGTAATAATATAGATACAGATATGTATATTTAAATGTTTTATTTCATCTGTTAAATAAATATAAAAAATCATATTTTAGCCAAAAAACTATTTTGAGACCGAAAGGGCGATTTGAGGTGCTAACCCCTTCCCACCTCGTAACTTAGCCTCCGAACCCTTTTGCAAATCGGTTGCATTTGGTTTTCTTTGTTTTCCTTAAAATAAAGATGACGACTTTGTTTATCACATTTTGAGTCCACAAATGAGGCCAGGCGTATTCCGCGCGCATTAAAGGTTTTGAAACCACCCGCTTTTCATCAGTGGGGGATCGGTCGAAAAACTGTGGTACTCACACTTGCATATTTGTCCCCAAACTGTTAACCCAAACACAACCGTTTAAAAATTTTAAAATGACTAAATTGCCCTCACTTGAAGCTGAGTGGGATGCCTAGGTGGAATAAATATGGCAGGAAGGATAATCATCTATCCGTCCCTCTCCAATATTTATCCATCTCCCTCTCTCCTTCCCAGACTTATTATACTTTCTATAATCAAGTTGAGTATGTGCATGAACAGGTGTAAATCCACACTTTGTCATTTCATACAATAATTGAAATGTTGAACAAGTGTTATGTTTCCTGCATAATGCCAATAATACATAGTTGTATAAATCATGACAGAAGTTGCTGAAGTTTTGTGTTGTGCTCAATCTCTCAATAATAGAAAAACTCTCTTGCACCATTCCTTTTTCGCAAAGCACCGCAATGGCATTATATGTTCCATTGTCTAGTTCGCAACAACAATAAATCATTTGGTCAAGACACTTTAACCACATCATATACCTTCCTATGTTGGCACAACTGCTTGATTATTGGGTTGTAAGTCTCTGCAATGGGCTCAAACCCTTTTCCAAGCATTTCATATCGATCACAAATGCGTAATCAGTTCTTCCATGATAAGCAAGAACACTGGTCAACATATTGTACATAGTTAGGTTGAGCGAACAACCCGCATCTACCATCTCTGCTAGAAGCTCGTTCGCTTCCTCCCACCTGTCTTCATAGCAAATCCTCTTCACCAAAATACTATAGGTAACAACATTCGGAGTAAGCCCCATCGAGGGCCAATCCCTAAAGAAGCTTATTGCCTCGTCAATTCAATTTTTCTTACACAACCCAGTTAACAAAGTGTTGTAGAAAACCAAATTAGGGGTTCCGCCCTTTGAAATTATATCATCCAAGAGCCTCATGGATTCATCAACACCACTTTCCTTACAAGCAACATAAAGCATGATTGAATAAGTGTGTGAATTAGGCACGAGCCCCCTTTGAGTTAGCCTGTCCATAAACAGTCGTCCCTACTTTAAGTTTCCATGCCTAAAAACCCCTTTAACTAAAGTGTTGTAGATGGCCGTATCAGTGGGATATCCATTATCCTCCAATTTCTCAACCAAGGACGCCGCTCTAGTAATGTACAACACTTATCTGGTGAAGAAGAGAAAAAGGAAGAAGGTGTGTGGGTGTGGGTGGGTAGGGTCAGGTGGAAAGAAAAATAAAGTCTTGTGTGTGTTGAGGGGGGTGGCGGGTGGGAGAGAGAGAGAGGGAGTGGTGAGATGATATGTTTTTTTTTACTTTTTTCCTTTTCACTTTTAAATTCAAGATAGGAGGAGTTAAAGATTTTTTTGGTCCAACTAGACATCCCACTCAGTCTCAAGTAAGGGTAATTTTGTCATGTTCATAAATATTTAACGATTCTGTTTGAAATAACGGTTTGAAGGACAAATATGCAATACGAACCAATATAGGAAATGAAAAACATGTATCACCCTTATAGGAAGAAAGGTAAAGTTCAGGGACCAAATCATATATTAATCCTTTTCTTTAAGTTCACTTGGATTTTTTAATTTTATTTTAAGAGTTTTCATTTCATGGATATTTTGAGTTTCTAGTGTGAATGAAGTTTGATTTCATGAGGGTAATTGTACTGTTTACATTTACTTGGTCAAGAAGCTTAACTAGTGTAATCTTATTGAATTTGTATTGTTTTTTTTTCTCATGGGTGTGCAATGAATGTTCATCTGTCCCTGGGTGCTACTGCTGGATCTTACCTGATAACTGTTCTTTATTTTAACTTTTTGTATGTGTCATTAATCATTATTAAAAGTATATCATCATTATTAATCATTATTGCTTGGTACGTTGTAAATAGGCGTAGTAGGAAATGGTAATTGAATTTTCTCTAGAAGCTCTTTCTTTTAATTGAATTGGGTGTATACAATGGGCTTTGTCTGTTTTTGTTCATGATCATAATCGAAACATGAAACTCATTTTAGGGAGGAAGTAGCTTTCACCATTTGTATTAAAAGCTAGAAGTAGCTTTCATGATCATAATCTTCTCAATTATTCCTTTCTGGCATTGCAATCCACAAAATAAAATCCAATTTAAGCTTCGGGAATCCAATTTTTACATCATAACCCCAATTGAAACCAATTTATGCATCGCAAGTCCAATTTATGTTTCATAATTCAAATTAATGTATTGTGATTAACAAATTGATGCATCATAGTGTGTTGAGTAAGTGATCCTTAGGGTGCCTCTGGCTCATTACTAGCATAATCATATTTTTCACCTCAAAAAGTGTCTTTTTTCTGTTAAAAAACATTTTAAAAAATATATGAAAGAGGACCGACCAGCAATTACTCCAATTTTATTTATAATCAGGCAAGACCAAAAAAATTTGACCAGACTAATTTACTGATTTGGTTTCAATTCTAAACTTTAGTAAAATCAGATAATTTGCCTAAAGCGGACTTGGTATATATTTTGGACCACTTATAACGGTCTAATCGGCACAATGCATCAATTTTTGCAATGCAATGCAAAATTGAAATGAATTATTACAAGCCGGTCCACTTTCATTGATATTTAACCTCTTAAATACCTCTTTTTTTCAATCGCATAAGTCCACTTTGTTATAATTCTGCTATGTTCTTAATTTATTTTGTTGAAAATGAGTAATTTTGTTGAATTGATCGGAGCCCTAGAATTGCGCATGATAGAGAAATTACGACTGAAAATCGCAAGGACAAAGAGGAAAATAGTGGGGAAATCGGATGGTTTCACCTTGGATTCAATTAATCCACCACCTTAACTTCTCATTCTATTTCCTTTTCATCTATCAATCTTTAGTTTGAGGAGTGTCTTCTTCTTGTTGTTCATCGTTTCTTTTATTTTCTTCTTCTTCATCATCATTATTTATGTTTGTGTGTTTGAGTAAAAATAGATTCATTTTGTTTGTTGTAGTTCTATGCATGTAAACAGTTCAATGAAATGCTTGAATATAAATTTTTTCGTTGTTGGACACCGTTTTTGAATCTGGAAGCATCAATTTTAAATCACGATCCATTATTTATGAATTATGATGCACCGATTTGGATTTGCGATGCAGGAAAGATACATTAATGAATCATTTGTTTGATTGTGTACAGGAAAGAAGAGACATGAGGTTTGATTCATTTTGTGATGAATCAAATTGGAAAATCGATGCATGAAAATCATGCATCGCCAAGAGACATGAGGTCTGGTTAATTTTGGAATTCCGATGCATCAAAATCATGCATTGCAATTTCAAATTTATGCATCATCAAGGGACATGAGGTCTGGTTTATTTTGTGAAGCAACCAATTAGAATTTTGATGCATCCAATTGGAATAAGTAGTTTCGTGTTAATCCTAAAGCAATTAACCTTGAATTTGAAAGTGCATTATGTTTTCCACTAGATCTATTACAGAATAACTAATGGATCGTGTACAAAATATTTGACTTGTGTTTGGTGGTTGGTAGTGAATATCTAGAAAACAGAATATTCAGCATCTGTACTGAAGAAAAATTAATGTAATCAACAATTAAGAAGATAATAAATGAAAATGTTTGAGCAGTCGTTTTGTTGTTGTTGAGGACTTCGTTAATCTTATAGAATTTCTTGAATGCACGGAGAGTAATAACTTGTAAGTTGTAGAGTAGTTTCATAGCATTAATTTTTTCACTCTTCAATGACAATATTTATATGAGAGAAACCTTGAGACTGTTGTGGAAGAAGAAGACACCAACAGCTATGGTGGGTTAAATGCATTAAATGCAAAGAGTTGTTGGATTGAATTCTTTTTACCTAGGTCTGATCAAGTATGGAGACGAAGAGCGCGTCTCCGCAAAGTTGTCGCAAAACTTTAGAGAAAGATGTGTCGATTGTGTATCCACTCTATCTCATTGTTCAAGAATCACCAAAGAGGATAGTCTTTCAAGTGGATTAAGACATGACAAAGAGATATCTTCAAGAAGTCAACTTTGAGATTTATGATTTAATCAGATATTCTAAAATGAATATCTAAATTAATATCATCTAATAATAATGCTGAGTTGGATATCTTGAATTCCTATATCTCCAGACAAGTCATACAGTTGAGCATAGGCAGACAAGGTCTACTGGTGGAGACTGTTGGTGAGGCATTCAAAGCTTGCCGAAGTCTGCTGGTGAAGACTACTAAAAGCTACGAAGTCTAACTAATTGTTCTAAAGGCAAAGTTATATACACATTTGCCACGTTAACTAGTACGCAACTCATTTAGCCACTAAGTATAGAATCTAATGTAATATATGAACAAATGAGAATCAACAATCTCCTCCTATTTACATTCGGTCATCATTACTACAAATAAGGGCTATGAACACTTATGGATAAATAATAACATGTCAGAAGAGATTGAAAGTTTTATAAACAACAAACATGCCTCTATCCTTAAGAAGCCTTAAATGTAACAGCTAATATAAGTGCTTACAACAGAAGAGATTTGAATAACAAACACAAGTAGATTAAAGCAGATAGTTTAAATAAATGTAAAATATAGGTTTAAATTCCAAGCAGGGATATATGACTTAAAAGAAAGACATGAAATTTAAACAGTAGACATTTGAAATAATTACATTTCTGTATTTCAAACTAGAAGTTTAAAAGTACATAGTTTTCAAAAGAGATATAGATACAAAGGAGAAAGGATATAGAGATTACATATCTTCTGGCATTTTTTTCCTTTTCCTTTGTCTTTGGTTGGAGCTTTTTGTTCTCGTTGTCTACGCTCAAGTTCTTCAACTCTTCTGGCATATTCTTCTTCAGCATGGTCTGCTATGACAGAATGGGAATGATAGTCTAACTGTTCTCGGAGCCTGTTGTTTTCATCCATTAGTACAATGTTCATTACCCGCATGTGTCTCTCCTTCGTGATGGCCAGATCACGAGCTTGCTCAGCTTCATTATGTTCTCGAGTGGATTTTTGTCATTGAATATTAAGTGTTATGATTGGTGCGTGATCATGAGCTAGCTGTTCTGAGAAGTTGTGGAAGAACTGGAAGAAGAGTTTATTTACCTATCGAACAGTCTCATGCCGTTGTATTTCCATGTTGATCTTGAGATCAATAGACTCTTACTTGATTTTCCCAAGCCTTCTCCAAACATCCTTTTGAAATTAACGAATGATATTGGCTTGTCTGGAAGCAGACTTGGATGATGCAATAGTTATTTATGCAGTAGAAGTGGAGACGCTTGTAAGTTCTCCAAGCCTTGAGTATATAGCATCCAGTCTGTTTAAGAAATCTTTATTGGCTAGATTGGGGATGAAAGGGGTAGAGCGAAGGTTTACTAAAGTCGACTCTTTTAGCGTTGGAGACGAAGCAATAGCAGGAGAGGTAGACACGGATTACTGCTGGTAGTGTGAAGATTCTAAAGAGAAGGATGATGAGGAAGCAGTAGCAGGGCTGGAGGCTGCTGGTTGGGGAGATGGAGAGGTAGTTGGAGAAGAAGGTGGAGTGATAGGAATTTCAATGTTTGTGTCAGAATGATCACAACATTGTTTTGGGCGGTAGGGATGGGGTCAGAATAGAACCAAAAGGAAGGTGGAGGATAGAAGGGGTATGAATGTAAAACTGGTTTGGTTGCTGGTTGGGTGGAAGGTGGTTTAGGGAATAGATCCGTTATGGATGAAAGTTCAAAGATGAATTTTTTGGAAGTTGAAGAGATAATGGATGGGTACTAGGGACTAACAATAAATGGAAGGGATGGGTTTGGTTCGGATTGTGAAAGCACATGTATTAAAGGTTGGTTTGTAGGTGAGGTGTGTGGAGAAGTAGGCGTGTGCTGGTGTGATGTGTGCAGGTGAGATAAAGTTTGTACAGAGGTTAAGGGAGAAGATGAAAGGGAGTAGTCAAAGGGAGAAGAAGGTGAAGGGGATTGGGTTGGCTCCTCCTAAGGGATAGATTCCTCCGGAGGGTTTGGCTCCTCTTGGGTAGATGACCAAGTCGGTAGGGTTGTAGAAGGGCAATCAGTAGGGATGGTAGAGGGGTTATTAGTAGATATGGTAGGGCTATCGGTAGGAATTGAAGGCTCTGCTAGTGATGGTTCAGGATGGGTTTTGCGCAGTTTCTTGCGCTTTGTCTTGGAAGGGAAGGTCGGTGGATGGCTTTCGTTTGTTGGACTTGGATGGTTTGGAGGAAGAGGGAGAAGGTTGGTGTTGAGGTTTAGGTGCATGTTCAGGGGTTGAGGTGGAGGCTCCAACAGTGTTAAGAGAAGTACTGGTAGACATGGCGGCACGTGTGCTAGCTTTCCTTTCTACTTTGAGCCATTTGGCTTATTCAGCCTCTAGTATAGCCTGCTGCCGAGCCTTAGTAGCTCTATTTCCTTTAAGCTTTTCAACAGCCATTTCAGTCTCATCGTTTAATTCTTTCAATTCTTTAAGAGGATCCCTTGTAACCTGGCTTGCCCTTACTGCCTTGTGTGCAACTCTGGTAGCCTCTGGCAGCAAATATGGAAGGAGTGATGCACCTTACTACTAGTGCTGGAGGATTTTCAACTATGTCAGGTTGGAGCTCTGGCAGGCCACGAAGTTGTCTCCTTATGTTCAGATCTTTGTAATATGAGGTGAAGAAGGTAGCAGAGAATTATCCTTAGACACCTTTTTTAGTTAAGAAGCCTGAAGGGAGGAGTTTATTGTTGGAATTGCTCTCAGCAGAGCATTGATAAGCCTAACATAGGGTCTTTTTGTAGTTCACGTTGTCATGGGCGTGAAAGATGAAGTGGCGGAGATCCTAGTAGATGTAGGATGCTCAACTTAGTTGGATGCGTGTGAAGATGGCACTAGTGAGGGTCAGTTGTTGGGCAGTGAAGACGTCGTGGGATCCATTCTTGAACAACATGAATTTATCCACAAGATGGCTGGTGCAGTACGTAACCAGAGGGAAATTTCTTCTGAACATCTTCCCTTGGGGTTCTTTAGGTGTGCCTTCTCCATGCATAGCAGCCCAAGCTACTTGATGCTCAGTCTCTGTTATCTCAAGGTCACCATCATAAGCCACGCCAATAGTCTCAACTACAGTCCTTGCACTGAAGGGGAATGGGTAACCATGAATCCATCCACGAAAAGAAGACTTAATCTTAGGATCTGGCTACATCCTCTGATAGAATTCTTCTGCCAGCAGATTGCTGTAGGAAGAGTCATTCAAAGCAAAAAGAGGAAAGATGCCAAACTCGTTCATGTCTTCGCACATTTGTGCTCCAACAGCATAAGGCAGCACAGATTCCAGGTCTATGCACATCCCAGGTAAGTACTGAGAGGCTGGAAGTTCCAATATAACATCATGAATGGGAGGACATGGGGACCAGTTTGGTACTTTGTTGCAGCGTTCTAAGGAAGCATAGAACATATCATCTTTGTCATTTCCTTTAGCTTTCCCAGAAATCCCAGATTGTTTAGAAGATTTCACATGTAAAAACGATTCAGAAAATTAGGGCTTTTTCTATGAACATACCAAACATTCAAAGATTCCATTTTTATGAGAGTATAGAGTTGAAAAACTGAAATCCCTGTATGTTTGAAAGGAAATTTTCATAGAGAAACAACAATGGATACTAGAATAGATATATCATTAAAGAACAGAATATCCAAGGATTTCCAAGCGATGCAGTTCAATAATGGAGGAAATGGGAATTTACACAAAAAAGCGAAAATGTTGCTTCTAGAGGTGAGCTTGGCCCGGTTAGGTCCACTTTTTTGGAAAAACTAAGAGAACCAGGACCAGACCAATAGTCCGGTTCTTAGAAAATATAGAACCAGGACCAACCCAATATGTCTGAGAACTAATACATTGGTCCGGTCCAGAACCAATTGAATACGTACGAGAACCAGGACCGGACCAATACGATGTGTATCTTTGATCAAGAGGATAACTAGATTTTCTAAAAAACAATGATCAATCATCAAATCATGTTCTTCCTTCATATAACATTTTGTTGGGTTCGTTGTTCTTGTGAAAATAAACTAAAGGTAAAAATCATTACTTCCAAATTAATAAAGAGAAATGAAAAGGAAAGTTGTAAGGAAATTTATTGCAAGTCATCTTCCTCTCCGATCCCCTTATGGTTAATTTAATTAATTTATAGGTAACAATCCTTCAAACTAATAATGTTTGAAATCACAAAAAGAGGCAGGTAATTAATTAACAGGGAAGAACAATGTTTTCCCTCCTATTTTCTCTTTAATCATATAAAGAAACTTGGTTGAATTTTGAATCAAATTATTATATATTTTCTTTAGGTTGTAAGTTGTATCCCTTTTATTATCTTCTTATCAATACATAATATATATATATATATTAATTATACTATATATATATTAGTATATTAATTATACTATATTAGTATATTATATATAAAAAAATAATAATAAATACATATTGGTCCGGTTCGGTCCGGTTATGCGTTTTTGGTTTCTGGAACCGGGAACTGACCCAATTGTCTGGTTCTATAAAAATTCAGAACCAGGACCAATCAAAAGTATTGGTCCGGTCCATTTTTGATTGGTTTGGTCCGGTTCCATTGGTCCGGCCCGATTCCAGAAAACTTCTGCTCACCCCTAGTTGCTTCAACTTCCACAGAAATATAACTAAATTGAACATTTAAACCAATAAAGTTTACTAAAAATTTATGAGAAAGGTTAAAACTCTAAAAGAAGTACTAACCTGGACTTAACTCTATTGAGCTAAAAAGAACAACAGAGTTAGTAACAATCAAAGTTTGCTGGTATGAACAACAATTATACTTAAATACTGAATATATATTGAGCGTAAGGATCGATCATACAAAGTTTCTCCTAAGATAAGAAAACTTGGTAGCGTCCAGTGGCTTGATGAGAATGTCAGTCAGTTGATGCTCAGTTGAAACACATTCCATACTGATGTTACATATCTCCACATTGTTTTTGAGGAAGTGATAGCGCACATCAATGTGCTTTGTCACACTTAATTGGGCAACCAACAGTCTTGATGTTGTAGTCCATAAGTTGTTGCTTTATCCATAGTAACTGAGAGCGGCAGCTACTGGCAGCAATGTACTCTGCCTCTGTAATAGAGTTGCAGGCAACTGAACCTTGTTTCTTGCATGACCATAAGACAAGTCTATTTCCAAGAAATTGACAAGTTTCACTGGTGCTTCTTCTGCTCACTTTGCAGGTTACATAATCTGCATCTGCGTATCCAACTAGATCAAAGTTGGTTCTTTTCGAGTACCAAGTACCCAAATTTGTAGCTGTGGATACGTATTTGATGATACGCTCAGCAACAAGTAAGTGTGATTCTCTTGGATCTGCTTGAAATCTAGCACAAACACAAACAACAAACATTATATCAGGTTTACTAGCAGTAGGGTAAAGAAGAGAACCTATGATTCCTCGATACTTGGTCAAGATCTCTTGTTTTCCCTTCTTATCTTTGTCAAGATGGAAATCAATAGACATTGGTGTCTCAAATCCTTTAGCTGAATCAAGACGAAATTTCTTGATAAGTTCCTTTGCATATTTGGTTTGGCTGATGAAGATTCCTTCTGAAGTATGATGAATCTAAAGTCCTAGAAAGAAAGTGAGTTCTCCCATCATGCTTATTTCGAACTTGTTTTGCATCAACTTCTCGAATCTTTTATATATGGTTTCATTTGTTGATCCAAATATGACGTTGTCCACATAGATTTGTACCAGCATGGAATGGCCTTCGTGCTTGAGGATGAACAGAGTTGTGTCTAGTCTACCTCTCACAAATCCTTGTTCAATTAAGAACTTGGATAGAGTTTCGTACCAAGCTCTGGGAGCTTGTTTAAGACCATAAAGAGCTTTCTTAAGTCGGTATACATGATTCTTCTTGTCTTTGATGACAAAACCAGGAGGTTGTTCAATGTATATTGTTACTTGAAGATCACCATTGAGAAAGACACTCTTCACATCCATCTGATACAACTTCAAGTCCATGAACGAAGTATAAGCTAGGAAGAGTCTGATTGCCTCTAATCTAGCAACATGGGCAAATGTTTTATCATAATCAATTCCTTCTTCATGTCGGTAACCTTGTGCAACCATGCAGTCTAGATTTATTCCTTGTAACATTTTCGTCTTTATCTCACTTGTTTCTGAATATCCACTTAGTGCCTATAACAGAATGATCAGTAGGCCTTGGTCGATCTCAAAGACAAATGCAAAGACATACATGCTCTTATTTCGAACACTTCTTTTTGTGCGTACTCATGTATTGAGATCACCCATAATTTGAGAGATTGGGTGACCTCAAGCTACTCTTATGTTAGGAGGTAGATCATTTCTGATTGGAACCTCACTGATAGGTTTTGGAGTAGGTGGAGATGAGCTTTCACCAAAATTAGGTTTATAAGAAATTGGTTATTCTTAACCTTTATTTTCTGAGAGTAATAACTTGTAAGTTGTTGAGTAGTTTCATAGCATTAAGTTCTTCATTCTTCAATGACAATATTTATATAAAAGAAACCTTGAGACCGTTGTGGAAGAAGAAGACACCAACAACTATTAGGTTGAATTCTTTTTATCAAGGTCTGATCAAGTATGGAGACGAAGAGCAAGTACTGTGCAGAGATAATTGTTAGCCGAAAACAGCTTTGTCCTGCAAGAGTTGGTACAGTCTATAAAACTTCAGAGAGTGATGTGCCATATTGTGTATCCACTATGTCTCACTGTTCAGTAATCACCAAAGAGGAAAGTCTTCCAAGTGGATCAAGACACGACAAGGAGATATCTTCAAGAAGTCAACTTTGAGATATATGATTTAATCAGATATTCTAAAATGAATACCTAAATTAATATCATCTAATAATAATGTTGAGTTAGATATCTTGAATTCCTTTATCTTCTGATATGTCATACAACTGAGCATAGGCAGGCAAGGTCTGCTGGTGAAGACTGTTGGTGAGGGGTTGAAGGCTTGCCGAAGTCTGCTAGTGAAGACTACTGAAAGCTACGAAGTCTAACTAAATGTTCTAAAGACAAAGTTATATATACAGTTGTCACCCTAACTGGTACACAGCCCATTTAGCCAATAAGTATAGAACCTAATGTAATATATGAACAAATGCAAATCTAAAATACAATGAGAATCAACATTTCGTCTATATTGTTTACTAAAACACCTTGAGATTAATCTTTCTTTTCCGTGCAACATTCGCTCTTAACCTTCGTTCTTAATTTATGAAAGTTGGGTCTTGTAAGCTTTTGAAGTAGGTTCATTTCTTTACAGCCTGAATTACGATGCATCGACTTTGATTTTGTGATGCACCACGTGCTTAATGCACTGCTTGCCTAAATTGCAAGGCATAAACCTTGGTTTTGTGATGCATAGCGTGTTTGATGCAAAGCGGGCTTGAATTGCGATGCACCGACTTTGGATTTGTGATGCACATCGTGCATAATGCGTGCGTGTTTTCCTTTTATTCATGACATATTCGTATTTTCGATTAAAAAGTGCCTTTTGCGGTTAAAAAATGGATATTGTAAAGGTTGAAAAGTATTAAAAGGGAACCGGCCCAAATTTCTCCTAAATTGAAATATGTAATAAAATTAATGCATCACATTGCAAAAATTGATGCAATTTAAATTGATGCATCACTGTGCAAAAATTGATGCAACATGATGCATTTGAGTCGGTGATCGTAGTGCGCCTCAAACTCATTATGGGCATCGTAGTCTTTTTTACCACCCAAAAAATGACTTTTTGATTAAAAAAACATAGAGTAATATAATAATTGAAAACTTATCAAAATTGGACCAACCTGGATTTACCCCCCCCCCCCCCCCCCCAAAAACAACGTCAAGCGTCTTCTATTTCTATGACTCTTTTTCTCATAGAACTCTAGAAAACTCTACAAATTTTTTTAACTCATAACCACAAGTTAAAGTCATATACAATCCTTTACATCTCGCTTCCAAAAAACTCAACCCAAAATTTAGAAACCCACTCAACGCAAGTGTCCACCTTTTGCAAATTCGGCGACAGAAGATACAGAATCGTCATGCTAAAGACTTGTTGGTAAGTTAATTTTTTATGAAAAACTCATTTAATGATGCAATTTTTTTTAATTACTTAGAGAAAAAAATTGCATTTTGCAGATCTATCATTTTATTCTACTTAATAAAGTATATTTTTTGATTTATTTGAACTACAATACAATTTCTTAGTAATTTCATTTAATTTCACCATTATGTGTCTAAATATGAGACACACATAAATCATAAATTATTATATCCCCATTTTTATAACATGTATCAGCTTCAAAAAATAAAATCATATGTCGATACATTGATTTTTTTGGTTCGTATAACATCGAATCCAATGAAATATACAAAAGGTACTAAATTTGTGTACATTTCTAAATATATTTTCCACATCGACGATTTAACATGTAATTTGTTATTGTGTATGTATGTATGTGTGAGTTTTTGATCGGCATCTCTTACTTTTTCTAGGTGATTTATTTAAATTACTGTCTATTGTATTATGGTAACTTTACAATAAATTATCTGGTAACTTGCAATATCTTGGGCAGATGGTCTCATATCTTCATCATTTGTGCATGATGTAACATGAGCAAATGAATATCAACATTACTTAAAATTAACTTGAACCAATGTCTTCACATATTCTAGGAATTCGCTGGTACATGTGCCACCACCACTGTCTTGTTTTATCTACCCGGGCCAATCAAAAGTATCTTTAAACAAATTGTTCGTTTTATATAAAGATCAGTAAGATTTACCATCTTCATCAAAGGAAAAGTTTCGTATTTATATTGGAAGTCATCATTGAATCTTTTTGAAGAATGAACATCCATGGGACTTGATATTGTACTTCTTTATTAATAATTAGATATTATGTTGTAACAGTAAATGATAACAAAAAATTGTTATTATTATAATAACAATCTTGTAATTGTTTTCATATTGTATTTGTTTATAATTCATCCTAATTTTTTTTATATTATTCAATTGACTAAAGATAATAGAAATGTGAAAGATTTTTGAATTATTTTATCCACTTAATGATAATGACAATATCTAGGCATCGAAAACCAATATATTAATGACTCTTAAATTAAACAAAATTGTTACCATTTTTGGAAAGTTCATTTTGACGGGAACTTTTCATTTTGTATATATATATATATATATATATATATATATACACACACACACAATTAAATATTGGGTTTGCCAATTTTACCGGATCAAGAAGCTCATTATGTCACATGTGAGATATTTATTTTTTAAAATTCATTTGAAATATTTGCATATTTTCATGATTATGACAATATAAGTGATATCTAATTGATTTTTATTTTTATTTAGGAGGATAACGAGCGATTCATGTCATATTGGGAACATGATGGTTGGATGCTAATCACATTTTTATTAAGTGTTTTTTTTATGAATTTGACAATTGACCTTTATTTATATATTTGATAATTATTGTGAATGTTATGGATATTTTATGTTATAGATGTTATGAGTTTTTGTTATGGATACTTAATGTTATGGATGTTTTATTCTTATTACTTCATATTGAAAATTTGAATCAAATATGCGAATAGTATCGAATATGCGAATATAATCGAATATATGAATAGTATCAAATCGAACACTCGAATCATTGTTTAATAAACAAATGTTGTAAAAAAAATTAAAAAAAACATAGGGAGAAGAAAAAAAAGGATGATTGCTTATAATATTAACTAGTATACGTACACGTGTCATAGACATAATATCTATATGAGATCAGTTCAATAAATGGTCGAGATAAACAAAACTCATAACTGACGGGGTAATTCAAACAAAACCACAACTGAAGGTTTCATACGTAATTGTAGAAGAGTAGTTCAAATATAATTTATAACTGATGGGTTCATTTGTAACACACATACTTACGAATCAATATGAATAGTCAGTTGTGTTTAGCATAATTTGATCAAAGCCGCTAATTATACTATGATTTCTTTTATAATATAGATTGTAGGAGGTGACTTGTAATAGAGAAATAAAAAAAATAAGAAGTTAAAAATAGATAATTACTCGCACATATGAATATGAGGGTGAATCTCAACCGTTAAATTTTTAAAGATAATTTAATCATAACATCTGAATAGTTCTAATCAATTAACTATCTGTTTTATAATATAGATTTTGTGATTATTCTTTTAGCAAGATTTAAAATTTTGATTTTTAATTTTAATATTCTCTCTATATGGCCCACAGGGTTTTCACTATTTTTTCCCCTTTAATCATTACGAAATAAAAAATTCAAATTAAAAAATCGATTCCAAACTTCCATACCAAACACACCCTTTGAATGTTTTGTAATCTTAGCTTTATTCAAAGAAAGCTAAAAGCTATGTATAGCAACACATATGGGCGCTAATGATATCACGCGCTCATGTAGTTTTTCCAGAACTTCTTACATAATGGCTGTAGAAACTAATAAAGTTTTGGAATAATGGCATTCGCTTTCCATTGATTGAATCACCTATTTATAAGGAGAAATACAATTAGGGTTACACTTGGAGTAGGGTACAAGAAACCTATACAAGGAAGGAATCAAAATAAGGAAATAACTCTACAAGAAAATTACCACTAATTACAAATACAAATAAACAAGAATAATAAAAAGATATTATTCTCTAATATGCCCCCGCAAGATGGACGTCCGAGAGGAGAGACCAATCTTGTGAAGTAATTGATGAAACCGCTGGCGAGCAAGAGGCTTGGTTTAGGCATCAGCCAATTGATCAGCCGAGGAGACATGACATACTCGCATAAGCCCATCCTGAACTTGCTGCCGAATGAAGTGAAAATCTAGAGCCACATGTTTCATGCGAGTATGAAAAACCGGGTTCGAGCAGAGACTTGTGACACCCACATTATCACAGTAAATGACCGGTTGAGTCGAGGAGGTGAGACCCAGTTCGCCAAGAAGAGACACAATCCACCGAACCTCAGCAGCAGTGGCAGCCACTGCCCGGTATTCAGCTTCAGTCGAGGAACGAGCCACAGTGCGTTGTTTCTTGGAGCTCCAGGAGATCGGGTTGCTGCCAAGATAGACAATATAGGCACTGGTGGATGTGTAATCATCCTTGTTGCCAGCCCAGTCCGCATCAGTAAAGGCATGGAGAGCAGGAGGAGACTGACGATGAAGGAGGATGCCCGCATTTATAGTACCACAGAGATACCGAAGAACTCGTTTGACCGCATTCCAGTGCTCAGTGGTCGGGCGATGCATGAACTGGGAGAGTTTGTTGACTGCAAAGGCAACATCCGGCCGAGTAAGAGACAGATAATGAAGACTCCCGACCAATGCTCGAAATTCTGTCGGATCTGTGAGAGCAGTGCCCGCGTGAAGAGTCAAGGTGGGCGAGGTGGCGTAGCTGGGCGAGCATCGGTCATGCGAGCATCGGTCATGCCAAATAAGCAAGGAGATCAGCTATGTACCCACGCTGGGAGAGCAGAAGACCACTTGGGCGCTTAACAACTTCAACCCCAAGAAAATAGTGAAGATCACCGAGGTCCTTGAGCGAGAAGCGATTGGCGAGCAGAGATATGAAGGTCTGTACAGTAGCAGGGTGGTTCCCAGTGATTATGATATCATCCACATATACAAGGAGATAGATGATGTTGCCCGCAGTACGAAGGATGAACAGTGATGTGTCGGCCACCGAGTTATGGAAGCCAGAGGCAAGTAGAAACTGACGCAGCTCATTATACCATGCTCGGGGAGCCTGTTTGAGACCATAAATAGCCTTGCGAAGTCGACACACATGTTGAGGTTTGTCCTTATCCGTAAACCCAGCGGTTGAGCCATGAATACCTCCTCGGACAGGTTGCCTTGAAGAAAGGCATTGTTAACATCCAGTTGGCGAAGATCCCATCCGTAACAAACGGTCAGGGAGAGAACAAGACGAATAGTGGTCGGTTTAACCACCGGGCTGAAAGTCTCGTGGTAGTCAACCCCTGGTTGCTGGTGAAATTCCTTGGCCACTAAGCGAGCTTTGTAGCGATCAATAGTACCATTAGCATGTCTCTTGATACGGTAGATCCACTTACAGCCAACAATATTGCGAGCATCTGATGAAGGGACTAGATCCCAAGTCCCATTGCGAACAAGTGCATCAAACTCTTCAGACATGGCATGACGCCACTTCACATCCTTTAGAGCCTGAGTGACACATGTTGGTTCCCTGTCCACTGTCAGTTGAGCCAAAAGACTCATTTTGGTCCTTGGTTTGAAGATGTTGTTCTTGGAGCGAGTAACTATGGAGGAGGTACCAGCGGGCACCGGAGCAGGGTCAGCGGGCACAGGAGCTGGGTCAGCAGGCACATGAACCAATGTAGCAGACACAAGACTAGCAGGCACTGCTGGAGCCTCGGGCATGGTACTGGTTGCCGAGGAGGGCTGAGCAGCAGATATAATGCAATCCTCGAGCAGGGAGCTGGTGGCCGAGGAGGGTGGAGCAGCGGGCACGGTAGAAGGCACTGCGTGATCCACGGGCATAGTACTGGCTGTCGAGGAGGGCTGAGCAACAGGCACAGGACATGGAGTAGGCTCAGTGGTATCCTCTGTCATAAGAGCCGGTGTGGGAGGGTGGTGTATGGGCGATCTAAGATCAACCAAATTCTGATTAGTGGCAGGAGCCGCGGGCAGAGAGTTACCGGAGCGGGCAGCAGACGGTGTGTATGAAGTAAAAAGCAGGTCGTGTGGAGGGAACCAGGGTTCACAGTTGTAGATAGTCGGGCTACCAGAAGGGGAGGGCGAGGTGGACATGGGAAAGGAAGACTCAACAAAACGAACATGACGTGAAACGAAGAGCTTGGTGGTGCTCGGATCGTAACACAGATAGGCACTCTGAGTGAGCGAGTAGTCGAGGAAGACACATGGAGTAGAACGAGCAGCAAGTTTGTGGGGGGAGTAGGGGCGAAGCCAAGGGTAGCAAAGGCAACCAAAGGCACGAAGTTTGGAATAGTTGGGTGGAGATCCAAACAGTTTGTGGTAGGGAGATAGGTGAGCTAGGGTAGGTGTGGGTAGACGATTTATGAGGTAGGTGGCGGTTTGGAAGGCAAACGACCAGAAAGGTAGCGGAAGAGATGCGCGAGAGAGAAGAGAGAGACCGGTCTCAACGATGTGCCGATGACGGCGTTCCGAGAACCCATTGTGTTCCGGGGTGTGAGGAGGTGAGGTGAGATGAGTGATGCCATGAGTGGACAGGTAAGTGGCCAAGCCAGTGTCCTGGGCAAGTCCCATGTACTCGCCACCATTGTCCGAGTAAAGAGTGACAATGCTTCTTTTAAAATAATTTTCGACCAGGGCTTTGAAACGAGGAAAGAGAGTGGCGACCTCAAACTTTCGTCGGAGCGGGTAGAGCCATATGTAGTGAGTGTAGTGGTCAACAAATATGACATAGTATGTAAAACCATCAACGGACGGAATGGGCGAAGTCCAGACATCAGAGTAAATAATTTCGAGCGGGAAAGAAGACACTAAAGTAGATTGCGAAAAAGGAATTTTGTGACTTTTATTGCATAAACAATCATTACAATGGTTTTGTTTGATGCAAGTAGTGCCTAACGCAATGCCTAAACTAGATAGAATCTGACGCTGGATGGGTTCAGAGGGATGGCCAAGCCGATGATGCCAGTCATGATGAGAGACCTTAGAACCTACACAAGCAGAGGGGCGAGCATGAGGAGTTGTGGTCGGCCATTCATACACACCATCTTTAGATTGCCCGGTCAGCAGAATGCTCCCTGTTCGTAGATCCTTCACATGAAAAGAGGTTGGTAAGAACTCAATAGATGTATGATTAGAGAGACAAAATTGAGATATGGAAATAAGGTTCTTTTTCATGTCAGGAACAAAGAGAATATTATGCAAGGCAAAGGTGTGTGATGGTGTATGAAGGGAAGAGAAACCAGTTTTGGAGATAGGAAGCCCGGTACCATCACCAATAACCATGTCATCCGTGCCCGTGTAGGAGGTGTGAAGGTGGAGATTGCCAAGGTCACTAGTAACATGATGAGAAGCACCACTGTCCAGAAGCCAGCCCGGAGTCCCGGTGTCCGTAGAGGTCGCTAGATTGGCCCGAGGTGTCTAGCCACCTGTCGAGGAGGAAGTGGTAGCTTGGGGGTTGGTGGCAATCAACTGGTAGAGCGGACAGCGAACAACCGTGTGACCTTGTTGACGGCAGCCTTGACACTTACCAAGATATGGACGTTGTTGCCGAGGAGCTGATGTCGGAGCCTGTTGTGAAGGATGCCGAGGTTGAGAAGAAGCCTGGCGAGCATGCGAAGAGGAGTTGCGAGCATGCGAGTTGTTGTTCCTCGAGTAGCGAGTTAGCGTGAGGATGGGGAGAAGGACGCGGGAGATTGCTTCAGGAGCAGCTCGCGGTTGATGAGTTTTTCATGAAGCTCGTCAAAGGAGATGGGGGTATCACGGCCTTCAACAACATCCACTATGTGACGGTAGTCATCATCCAACCCACCGAGGAGGATCTCAATGAGGTCCTCGTGGTCAAGCGGCTTGCCCAGAGCCGCGAGTTCATCAGCCCAACTCTTGACAGACTGCATGTATTCGGAGATCGACTGAGTGCCTTTGGTTGCTCGCTTGAGGTAATCTTTGATCTGTTTGATGTGACCACGAGTCGGGCGAGCATAGGTATGAGCCAGGATGTCCCAGGCCTCACGAGCAGTGGCGGCCTGTTGGATCAGAGGAACTAGGGGAGCAGACAGGAAGCCAACGAGAGCCCCAAACAGGAGTTTGTCTTGGCGAATCCATGGCTGATAGCGAGGGTTAGGGGTGGGAACGTTCTTGGATGTTTGGGCATCCTTGGTGAGGACAGTGGGAGGCGGGCATGGGTGTGATCCGTCTACAAACTTGTAGAGATCATAGCCAATGAGGGTGACCTCAACTTGGAGTTTCCAAGCTATGTAATTAGTGGAGGTGAGTTTGGTGATGTTGTGGTGGGAGATGTTGATGAGGTCAAAGGTTTGAGTGGGATCAAGAGGGTTTTTAACGGTGAGAAAGTGATTTCCGTTAGCCATTGTAGATGGTGATTAGGGCGGCGGCTAGAGGAAGAGGAAGAAGGTTTTAGGAGCAGAGCTCTGATACCATGTAGAAACTAATAAAGTTTTGGAATAATGACATTCGTTTTCCATTGATTGAATCACCTATTTATAGGGAGAAATACAATTAGGGTTACACTTGGAGTAGGGTACAAGAAACTTATACAAGGAAGGAATCAAAATAAGGAAAGAACTCTACAAGAAAATTACCACTAATTACAAATACAAATAAACAAGAATAATAAAAAGATATTATTCTCTAATAATGGCAATACGTGCTTACATGACGTATCTACTTCATGTATATCAATCTTAGTTTTGTTTAAATTGTAATAAAACATTATATACTTTTTAGCACATACCCAAATTCATCCTTTTTTGCTCAATCCTGCCATAATAGAGCAAAAACTTGATCAAAAATTTCTTAGAAATAGCACCAATATGAAGCAAAACTAAAACATGCGTCATATATGTTGCAAGACAAAAAGAGATGCACTATCTTTATGTGTGTTGGGGGTGATGGGGAGGGCACCAGCAGAAATAAAAAAATATTCTTTTTAGTGTAATGTTTAAAGTATAATGGTTGGAGTAGGGGTGACAATGACTGACACGATAGGATAATACAAATTAATACGACACGATTATAAAACATGATTAGAGAGACAAATGACACGATAAGACCAACACGACATGAAATACGACACAAAAGATACAAAATTATTAATATATTCAAAATAATATTTATTATTATATTTATGATTAAATAAGATATATAATATGAAAACACGATAATAAGACACGAATATGATATAACAGTACGAATTATCACCCCTTGGAGACGGTGAAAGATATTTAATGTAAATAAATAGGTTTGTGCAATTTTGTAACAAATGGTTGGAAAAGGCCTTGGCAATTAGTGGAATTGCTTGCTGTTCTGATTTTTATTTTTCAGTTTTGTTTGTCATGAAACCAAACACAGTCACAAGTTTCTGCGAAAATAATCCAAAAATAAAATAAAATTATGGAGATAGAGCAGGAGATACCGTGCAACAGTAACGAAAGAAGTCGACGTCGTATTGGAGAAGACTTGTTTCCGCGTAGTCGCAGAGGATGCTTGTTTCGTAAAATCCGTATAGATTCAAACAGACCCATCTCTCCTCAGTTGTCCTCCGGCAATTATGGCGTCCGATAACGAGCCAGCGAAGCTACTGCTACCATACCTTCAACGCGCCGATGAATTACAGAAACACGAACCTCTCGTTGCCTACTATTGTAACTTTCTCTTCCTTTACTTGTTTCTTAAACCCTAATTTTCAAAATTGATTGTTTGATCTCTCCTGTAAGCTTTCCCTCCAATCATCATTTTATCTTATTAAAGCTACTATTTCAGGTCGATTGTATGCAATGGAGCGTGGATTGAAGATACCTCAAAGTGAGCGTACGAAGACCACCAATTCCATCCTCGTCTCCCTCATGAAACAACTCGAAAAGGTCGAAATTCTCTATTTACTCTTTGAAATTTTCTTCTCTGTTGTAAGTCTTTATTTCGTCCCTTCACCAGTTCACCTTATTGTTAATTGGGCATGCTTAAAGAAATAGAGATCAAAGCTGGTTGTTGGACTTGATTCCATGTTATTTACTTATCTCCAAGACTTCAATAAATGAAAACTTGGTGCTGGGTTTGATCATTTCATTCCATGCCATTTAAACCCGTTATTGAATGAAAGGCAGAATTGTCAATCTTGCTTGAAAACACGCACTTGGAGCAACAGGTTGGCTGGTCTCTTCTAGGGGTCCTAAAGGGAACTTCGTCATAATTAGGAGCCAAGGCATGAATGTTTATTTGTTTTCTTTTCGTGGACCATCTTTCCGTACACTTTATTTGATTTTAAATCTTTTTCTTCTTTTTTGGGGGTTAGGATTTTGAGTTTTGTCAGGTCCTACATAAAGGTTTAGGAGTAGGATAGATTGCTCTATTCCAAGTTTATGGCAGGCCACCGGCTACTTTGATGGCTTGCAGCGGTGCTTACATATATTACTGGTTCCTTGAGACCATTGGTTGCAGGTAATGGGATTCAAACCCAAGACATGGGTGGTCAAAGCCAGCAAGTCATACCAGCTGAACTAACCCAAGGAGTTCTGTTACCTTCTTTGCAGATCTGCAAGGTTTTTTTTGAAAATCAGGGTCAAGTGCAGATTAGGTAGATAAAAATGTTACTGATACATTTCTTATTTTTGGAATTGAAAACCTTAAGAAGCATAGTATCCTATTCGTCGGTATTCTAGTGTTGGTTCATCTAGGTCCTTTTTCTTGCTCATTTCTGAAGCCTGAATTCTCTTGAAAGTTTGCATTTGATGGTGGTAATATTGTTGTTTCCCAGATTTTTCTGATGGAGAAAAAAAAAAGAACAGAGAAGAGTTACTGATGCCATTTATTATTCGAGGCTGAAGTTCTTCTTGCTTAATGACTGGAATTTGTGTATTTTTAGGATAAGAAGGCATTATCGTTGGGGCCTGATGATCATCTTCACCTCGAGGGATTTGCCTCCAGTGTTTTTGCGAAAGCTGACAAGCAAGATCGAGCTGGGAGAGCAGATAAGTACGGAGACTTTTCATTTTCCTTTACTAAATTAACTGTAAACATATATTCTTGAGCTTCTTGGGTAAACAAAAATTCAAGGGTTATCAACATAAAATAATCCTTAACACTTATTGAGGAGGACAGAGCTTTTGGTTTTTTCATGTTGTGAAATAGTATGCCTTAGACCTCTGCTTCTGGGATGTGTCTATAGCTTATTGTTGGGATTTGGGAAAATGACTTCATTGAACTACCTAGGTCTGTATCATCGATCACATTCTTACTTATAAAACTACTATGCAACTATAGGCTTATAGCTTACGGTAGCCAAAGCTTTTGCCTTATGAATTCTGTCCTTCTCAGCAATTTATGTTGAAGTAAAATATACATACCGCTTGTTTAGTCCTTTATGACTTGCATTGTTTCAAGTTTGAATTTTTCACAATTCTTATTGAGAGTTTTTGAATTAATCTATTTATGTATATGTTTGCTCTGCTAACTGTTTGGGAAATAAGATTCATGTAGAGCATGAAGGATTATTTGTGTTGATAGGTACAAATGAATGTGTATTAATCAAGGTTGAAGAACTTTTATGAACCGGTAAGAAATACCTATACATTAGGATCATTCTCTAATCTTCCTTCCCTGAAGTTATTTTAATTTCTTAATTTTCCTAAAATGATTGCTGGTCAAAGTGATGGCACTACTTCTATCAAAGTTGATTTTGCGAGTTGTTAGACAAAATTCTTTTGCCTATGTAAGTTTGTATTACCTTTCACTTTCAGAATTATTTTAATCACAGCAGAATCAGTGGAAGGACATTTTTACTGTTATTAGGAAGTGAAATTTCCCGTGGCCTTGTTATATAACGGGCTTGAATATGCAGATTATCTTTGGCCTACCAAGCTTGAATATTAGAGGTGACAAACAGATGGGTATGGGCGGCGCCCATGTGGGCGGAGGCGCAAATGAGCAGGCTATAAGTATAAATAGGCTTGGGTGCCCATGTTAACATAAAATTATGGAATAAAAAAAACATTACATAAAAAAATAGTTAGGTTCACCGGAAGTTATGATGATCATTGTACCTCGTCCGTGATGATAGAAAGTACAAAATATGGATAAACCACCATGAATCATCGGTCCGTTGGTTTGGTAGACTACACCCTAATAGCTCCAATCTTTATGCCTACATAAATCATGTGTGTGTGTGTGTGTGTCTCTCTCTCTCTCTCTCTATATATATATATATATATAAATATATATAATTACTCTAAGTTGAGTGACTTGAGTCAAGGTCTGATTCGAAGTGCTCATAGTTGTCAGAGTCGAGAGGCGCTAAAAAGGCGCTCACGGAAAAAATACTAAGGAAAAATACATAAAATACATGTAACTTAACAAATATCAACAAAACATGTTATAAGTGAGCATAATACATGAAACTAAGCTCTAACATAATATCAATAACACAAATTTTTCATTCATAGTTGAAATTCCAATGCATTAGATGAACTTAACTAAAAATTCAAACAAGAAAATAAATAGTTCTCAAAGCAAATGAAAACAACGTCATGGAAATCAAAAGAGAACTAAAGTCATGGAATGTAATAAGTAACAACTAAGAACAAGCTAAAAATCCTCATCATATTGAGGCTCATCATCTACATTCACGTAATTGACACAATTTTCTTATGATTTTAATTTTTAAATAGAGTTACAGAACAGAAATAGAAACAAATTTATAAAAAAATAGAACACAGAGTGAAGGAAAAAAATAGTTTGAACTCTGAACACAAGTTACACCACACAGAGTGTGAAGAAAGTCTCTGCTAGGTCGAACAGAGTCATTGAGTCAGGTATTTTATAAAAAAAAAAAAAAAAAACTAAATGAAAACAGCAAAACTCAAACACAACAAAGTCAAGAAAAGAAAGAAGAGTTTACTTGGAAGATGGAACACAACATAGTGAAGAAGGCAGAAGATGAAACACTCCTTGAAGACGAAACCCTCTGTCGGAACCCTCTGTGAAGTCCGAAGAAGAAGACGCACCTGAAGTCGCAAGCTGTCGCTGCCTAGGGTTCATATCGCTGGAGTCCTGGTCGCGTGGTCTGAAGGAAGCTTTTTGGGTATTTTAGGGTTTATTTTCTATTTATACTAAAACCTAAACCAAGTCGTTTCACACTTTAAACAATTAAAAAAAATAAAAAAAGGTTAGTGAGCGACTAATTCAACTTTTTGGCACCTCTTGCCTAAAAAAAAGGCACCAAAGGTGACGCCTTTCCCCCACCTTTAGCACATTGACTCGCCCAGCTTCTTTGAGGCGCCAAAGGCACTCACCTTTGACAACTATGGAAGTGGTAGCAGAGAGGATGAGTGGAATCAGTAGGGAGGGCGAAAGTGGGGATTGCAAGAATGCAAGTGGTGGTTAGGATCTTGTCGTGTCCCCATTGAGATTTTATCGGTACACTCAACCTTTTAGAGAGATAACAATCTAATGTTTATTTTGAAATTTCCTTCATATAAGTACCTATAGATACGTATATATACTTTGAATATAGATATGTATTGGATTATGGATAGACTTTTTTCAATTTGGTTTTCATCTTAGTTGGAGATGGTGGTGGTCGCTGAAAATTGTTACCGGAGGTGGTGGTGGCCGCCAAAGGTTGTCGTCGGAGGTGGTGGTGGCCGTTGGAGATTGTTCATTAATGCCCACAAAGTCCATGTGAAGTAATGAGTATATGGGCACTCATTTATGCCCACATAAGCTCATGTTAATTAATGGGAAAATATGGGCATGCCTATTTTTGTCCACTTATATTTTTTCATGCGCCCATACCCATCAGCGGTCTGTGCGGATATATGGGTATGGGCAAAATTTGCCACCTCTATTGAATATTGTTATTCTCATTGCCATCTATTATCATGACTGAAATACACTTGAATTGATAGAAATCTTTGGCATATTGGGACATGTTAGATGGCCCAAAATGCAAGTTTCAAATCATAGTTGGGGTTAAATTGCAAAATAAAAAATAAAATAAAAAAGGTTCTCACTAAACACCCCATCGAAAAAATTCAAAGAATTGATGGCATGAAACTCTGGTCTAACAGTCAAAGAGAACGGCAAAAGCAGCGAGAGTGGAGGAGGTGGAAGAAAGAGAGACATCGTAATCCGCATGAGAGATTAAAGATTTTGTGGCTAGGCTGGAAAGTCTCCCCCCCCCTTGTTTTTCTTTTTCATTAATAAAATAATTCCAGTGTGCTGTCCCTGTTTCCTAGGAAAGAGACCAAAGATTTACCTTTTTCTGAGATTGAACAAGGTAGAATTGATATGATTTCTCCTTCAACAAGTGTGAGGAATAAGTTCTTTGTTTGCTGTATTTATGTTGCTTTTATACTCTGCATTTGTTGGTCTTAAGTAAATTGTATATTTTTATGTGTTGATCTATAATTGTTTTACGTTATTATTGTATTTTAAACATATATAAAATTAATATGTTACATTTCTTATAAAGTTTCTACCAGCTAGTTGTGTGCAATTTTAGAAAAATATTGTGCCCGCTCGTTCGAGTCCTATTTTCTTTTGGATAACATGTAGATTTTGGTGCTTCTTGGATTCCAATTCATCTATAACAAAAAACAATGGTATTTGCTATGAAAAAGATAGAAAAAGTAATTTTTTGACCCAGCTATGTTGCTCCCGTATCTGTGATGCATCGAAATGAAAAAAAAATTATATCCAGATATATTTCAGGCGTATCTATGCAGCCCGGTGTATCTTACGCGCACCAGCACCTGCTACGTATCAGATACCACCACGGTCCCCATTTTGGAATATTTATGCTTCATTGCTTAGACCTCTCTTTTCTCGAAGAAGACACGTATGCACAAGCACACCAATACAAGCACAAACATTGGTTGAATATAGCTGGTAGTTCTTCTAGAATGCTAACACCTTGAGCTTGTTACAGCAATACTGCAAAGACATTCTATGCTGCCAGCATTTTCTTTGAAATACTTAATCAGTTCGGCGAAGTTCAACCTGATGTGAGTTTTTGATTGCACTGAATTTCTGCATTGCAGCATATTACTTGTATGATGTCTGCAATTTAGTAATCTTATGCAGATACTCAATTACTGTTGTCAAGGAACAGTCAATGATTTTTTCGTGTTAATTTCATACGCATTTACAGCTTGAGCAGAAACAGAAATATGCGGTATGGAAGGCTGCAGAAATAAGAAAAGCTATAAAAGAAGGAAGAAGGCCTGTCCCAGGGCCGCCTGGTGGTGAGAAAGATCTGTCACAAATATCAAGTGGTGAATTTGTATGCTTCTTTACCCAAGAGCATTTGTTGATTTTCTTCATTTGATAAATGACGGTATTTCTTGACTTTGCCCACTATATTTTTTTGAGTACTGATAGGCGTATAAAGTTTTGTCCAAATTTTCCACCCGAATCAAGGTGGCAAGCATGTGAATGGTTAGACATGACATCATTTAACATGTGATGTCACCCTTTCACCAATCAAATGCTTGCCACCTAGATTGGGATGAGAAATTTGGACACAAAAGTTTGTATCCTATCAGTTTCCTATTTTATTTGCAACATTAATTTGATGCAGAGAGTAAGATTATTTGCTTCAACTTTTTCCCTTCATAATAGATAGTATCTTTTGACTCGTGGACTAAATTATCATGTTTAACATCAATTATGACAAGGAAGAAGAAAAGTGTGGAATGATTTATTTGGTAAAAGTTGAAACCAAAATGAAAGGCCATCTGCCACCATATTATGGTTTGCGAGTTCTCTTTAAGCTTTTCTTTTTGGCCTTCATCAAGTTATTGAGGCTTTGTTTGCTTACATAGTTTGTTTTTTGGTCCATGGTCTTTTTCTTGGCTTTCACTTTCTCGCTCATTGGCACCACCATTTTCCTCTCTCTCATACTTTCTGAGTTTCTGTCGGTCCTTAACTAACCATGGAAAAGATCACAAAACAAAAACGGACAACTTATCCAAACAGACCCCGGATCTCAATAGGTGTAGCATTATCCAAAAACTGGCAAGGAATGGAGCTGGGGCAGTTTTGATGACCTCAGATTATAATCGCTAATTAGGGGATACGAACTTGAATTCTATCTAATGTTTATGATGGTTAATATGCTTTCCTTGTGTATAAATGTTAAAGCCAGAATGTAATTTAACATTGCTTCTAGTTTCATATATGTAGCTGATAAAGAATGTAGATGAGCGAGTCTAATCTGAGGACTGTCTTGACGACATGCCTGTCATGTTTTAAGGATTTAGCTTATGCCTTTGCAGGATCCAGAGCTGAGCAGGATTGATCCTGCTACCAAAGCTGCTCCGGAAACTGGTCCATCCTCACAGTTGTATGATAAAGTTGACCCACAAAACTTTTCAAATTTCTTGCCAACTACTCCTTCACACCTTCCACCATCACCTCCCTCACAGATGCCACCCTCAAACATTCCCCCATCACCAAGTTATCCTACAGACGAGTATCCATCCCATAATTTCCAACATCAACCTTCAATAAACAGAGCAGAAAATCCTACTCACTCTCAATCATTTCACCATCAACCCTACCCGCAAGACCCCCAACAACACTTGCCACTGAATTACCCACCTCGTGACTCCCATCAACACTTGCCACAGAATTATCCACCTCACGAACCTCCCCCGTACACCCTACCCAATTTCCAATCGTACCCTAGCTTTTCAGAGAGCACCCTTCCAACAGCTCCGTCTAATTATCCTCCTCCTTACTATCAGAGCTCCGATACATCTTTTTCGTCCCCTCCAGCTTCTAACACTGCAAATTATGCGCCAAGCACTAAACACAATTCAGGTGGCCCAAATGGGACAGCCCCAGAAGCTGCACCAACTCCTGCACAAGCCTATCAATATGACAGCAATTACCAGCCTCCACCTGAAAAAATTGCAGAGGCACACAAGGCGGCAAAGTTTGCAGTTGGAGCGCTAGCTTTTGATGATGTTTTCATTGCTGTAGACTATCTTAGAAAATCACTCGAACTACTGACAAAACCGTCAGCAGGTCAGTGAAGTTCTAATTGTATTTATGGTGTGTGGATTAGATACATCTCTCATAAAATATTGTTGTTGGGTTTGTTTCTGAAGATGATACTGTATTTGATGGACCATGTAAAGGAAATGATAGTGATGATTGCATCAGTTCTTGTTGCAGCTTCAATCGCATACAGATCCCTGCCTTTTATGTTGTGTGTAACAGTATACATTTCGGTGAAATTAGAAATCCATGGCATCAAATATAAATCAGGGGGATAAGAGCTAGGCACATAGCACAGCAGGGGAAGAAGCTCAGGAAGCAAACAAAATTATTTATAAAAAAAAAAAAAACGTTCTTGTTCTTCTAGATTAATAAAGAAATGGTTTAAGGTAACTATTAGGGTGGATAGAAATAAGAAGTAGGCTTAACTATTCTAATATATGTATTCCTCTAAAATTGATAGCAAAAGTATGCGTACGATCCAATACCTAACAAAAGGCCAAAAGGGACCCATGTTTCTTGTTCTTCTCATGAGTCATGTCATGTGTTTGGTTCCTCAAATTTTACAATGCCATGTAGGTTGGCCTAGAAAAGGCCATCTAAATTTCAACGTGTGAACTTGTCCCTACTCCATAGGTTAAATATCTTTGAGCCGTGCTTTCAAAGATACTCCTATCCTCAACTTTGTTCCTGACCTAGTTCGTGCATCGATGATTACTAAGTTCTCCCTATAAACTTCCTCCTCAATAGTGTAACCCTCCCTATATTTATACAACACTCCTCAAAAACCAGGTAATTCGTTCATTCACGAAAATGGGAACGACCCTGTGTAGCCTTGGGCAGTCAAGCCCTAGAAGATTGCCGAGTGGCGGATGTGTTGGCCTATCAGCGTCCATAATTGAGTTCATGAAGCCTCGATGCTTATTGAAAAAGAAGAAGAGACTTCAACCATTGAATAAAGAAGAAGTAAAGCAAGAGCCCCTTCCAAAGAATACTAGTAATTTGCTCACTTTACGGGAATGGATCTTATCGTCACCATCACCAAACAGAAATGGTTGCAACAGCAGGATTTACCCAACGTTTGAAGGTTTATCAAACAATCGTGGAGATAGTTTCTCTATAATGGAGGTTAATGAAGGTGATAGAGAGATGGAGGTATCTTCATCGAGAACTAGAAGGAGCCTTAGTGGGAAGAACAAAAAGAGGGTGAGCTTCAGACTGCCTGAAGTGGCTGATATATTCATATTGGATTCTCCTGGTGATTATACTGGACCCTGATTTTTGATGCATTTGTGTATAGAATTGAAAAACTGGTTTTTATTTTATTTCACTGTACTAATGGCTTGTGTTCAAGTATCGTAGTCGACCCCACCGTCGCTCCGGCCGGCAATCCCGTTTTTGGAGCCCTCTTCCTCATTTTTATTTAGTAGTCAAACTCAATATTCAAATTCGAATAGCATTTCACAATGGCTAGGTACAAAGCAAACCCTATGGACATCATTACATTGACAGCCTAACAAAAGAAGTAAATAGAAAGGGTTTACTAACTTTTATTTACCGGCCGGCCAGTAAATTAGAACAAGCTAGAAAATAATACATCAAATAAAGATCCATCAATCATGTGTAGACTGTAGTGTATAGAATCATAACCGAGTGAAAGACAGAGCCTCTTCTCCTCTTTTTGGACTTGTATTTCTATGTTTTTTAAGATTTCTACGCTAGAGAAAGAGATGCTACAATGTGGAAGAACTGAAGCTTCTCCACTAGCTCTTTTGCATGGCTTGCGCCTCGGCGCTCAACCCTCAAGAACAATTCATCACTGAGCTTCTCGCCAATGTGCGACTCCACTAGGACCCCACTCACACTCCTGCAGCTGATGGCTAGGGCACGGCCAACCGAGGTTGCATCATTTGGCTGATCGACCACCAAGGGGCTTCCTCCGTGGAAAACCTGGAGGTTGTTGACCGCAAATGATCCATCGGCTTCGACCACCTCTTTGAAGTCTTGTAGACTCGGTGCATACACGGGTATGTTGAAGTTGTCTCGCTGCTCATTACTAATTAGCCCCTATTATTATTATTCAACAACGTACACTTGCATCAGATTCTGGGCTAGGCTTGCATAAGCACACAATTAAAAGTATGAATATTCGAGGTCGAGGGTGGTTCATTAATCATAATCATAATCATAATCAAGGCTGTTGATTTGATGGCTAGGATCGAAGAACATATATGGTCGGTCATAGGGATACATAGATTCCGTCTATTTGGCTCGACCCTGTTTGAACTTCCATTCAGTCATTACTCAATAGAGATGTTGGGCCCACTTATATGATGCATCTACGGTCAATATGTGACGGTTTCATCATGACCACCGACATGGTCACGCCAACATCTCATCATATCTTCCTAAATGTATATAATATTATATACAGTTAAAAGTTGGACTGTGGCCTTTTTGAGGTTGGGGTTGGGGTAGGGGTAGGTCAACAATGAAAATATGATGGAGATGATTACCTCTTGGACAAGATCATCCCAGGCATCCTGAAAGTGGGTCCCGAAGAGGATACCGGCCCCACCTTGGTCTGTGGGATCCACTGAAGTTCTACCCAAGCAGACTAGGAACATTGACCCACCTGCCTTGATCTCTTTTGATCTTGATCCCAAGAAGCCGGCTAAATCGGTTTGAAATTGCTTTCTGTACGCATTTGCAGTCCTGTCTTTGGCACCGTGGATGAATACCTTTCCATTGTTATAAGCCGTTGATTGCTTATCCAGCACACTCTCCGGTACCTGAGTCAAGCGTACGTAGTCTAGTCCATTAGTTTTTTAACTTCTTTTGCAGTATCTTCAACTATCTTTCTCTTTCTTTTTTCTGTTTTTTAATTTATAGGTTCGTTTGGGCTTTTGGTTCACTTTTTGGAACGAATTCAAAGATGCTGGTCTATGCGTTTAAAAATTATCGTCCACAAAAATCAACTAAGTGAGAACAAATCTAACTACAATTTTGCTAGCTATTGATGATATGAAAGTGAAAGAAGCTGCGTTAAGAACAAATTTATACTTTTGTTATAGAATGCATGTGAGTGTGATTATATGGTATGCAATATTAATATCTCCGCCCACAAGTAAGTTTTTTTGCCTACGATTTTGATCGGTTTAAACTAGGGGATTAAATCCCGATCAAGCTATTGTGTTCTTTATACACCCTCCGTTTCGGGTAAATAGTACAACCATACTATTTTAGGATGTTTCATATTAAGAGTCAACTTCAAAAATCATGTTTACAATATCCATAGCATTTCAGCATTACTCTTGTCTAATGTTAATTATATATTTCTTAATAATTAGATTTTTCATACATGAATTTTTTTTTTGGTGAAAGGTTACTAAGAAAAAAAAAAAGTTGGAATCCTAGCTTGGTAAAAAATGAGTTCGGTTATAAGTTCTTGCGGCTTTGCTAGGTTCCGTTGACGAGGCCCCACTGCACGTTAAGCAATAGAAGTGATTAACTATACTATATGAAAATTGAAAAGAAGCAAATCATTTATATGTGATAAATAGGTGGATCAATATCTTCATTTTTTTTCCTAAATCTGAAGGACACTATAATTTGGATTTTGTTGCATACACCATCAGTTCTTAAATAATTGTCTTGTTTGATTTTTTATTTTAAAATAAAATTTTAGCATGTGTTTTTTTTTTTACAATCCATAAAACATGTACTTCATTGGACACAAAAAATACTAAATATTAAGTGTTGCTTAATGGTTTTGAACAAAAAATATATTCAAATTTTCATTTGAAAAATAATTCATTTGGCTTTAAAAAGTTGACAGTTATTTAGTAAGTAAAGGGAGAATTAGTAATAGCAATAAAGATTAAAGACTAAAGTGAACCCTTAAAGTTGCATTTGAATATAAGAAATGTACGGGCATGACAAAAAAAAAAGAAGAAGAAATTACTTCATTTTCTTGCATTTAATGTGCATTTTTTTTTTAAAGGACTAACGTCCCGGAAAAGTTGAAGGCCAAACTTTTCTTGTAGCTTTCATGTTAAGCAAATAGTACAATGAGAATAGTGAGTGTTTCTAGCCATTTTTCTTTCCTTCACTTCACTTTACCATTGATAAATATTTTTCTATGTAAGTTTCCTGACATTCAAATGGAGCTTAAGATTCAAGCGGGGTTAGTTGTTGAATGTACCTGAGAGAGCCAGTGCAAGGAAAATGCAGAGTAAAAGACATGGATGGATTTGGCCGGAAAGAGCCTACGGTAGAAGGTTCCGGGAACACCAGCAGCAAAGTAATTGCGGTGGCGGTTGGAAGAGAGGCACTCCTCCATGCTACCAGCCCCTTGATTGGGAACAAAGGGTGGGAGGAGCTTAAAGAGTGTGTTGAAGTCATTGGATGGGAGGTCGGAGAAGAATGCTGAGAACTCGGGTTTCTTGTATCCTAAGGCCTCGTAGCGCTTGGTTATGTGCTCGATGATTGCGTCGATTATGTAGACTGTGTTGTTGCCACATGAGCAACCTAAGTCGGCCACCGTGAAGGGAAGTTCTGGTGATGATGACTTCAGTTGGACTATGTCAAGGGTTTCTTTCAGAAGGTGCAGCATTGACCGAGCATGTTGTGCCTATATATATATATATAATGGTAATTGGTAAATAAATATTATTAGTACATAAAACATTAATTCCATTTCCTATTGTCAGAGAGAATTAAGACTGATAAAAGAAAATAAATTCCATAGAAAAGATTATGAATAAGAAGGCCGGCCAGGGTGAAACCCTCATGTGTTCTATATATAGCACTACCCTAACTGCTATAGGCTTCTTTTAACCATGTAAGTTTAGTTTAAGGATGATTCAAGTTATACTCCTCCGGTTTCGGGAAAATAATCTACTATTTCATTTTGAGATATTTTACTTAAAAAATCTACTTTCAAAAATTAACGCATAAACTTGTCATCAATTTTTTTTAAAAAATTAATTTTTAAACGGGAACTCTTTGCCCGGGAATACTAAGTGATAATTTAATTACCTGCGCTTGAGAGTTGTTGGCATAGCTACCCTCTCCATTGCCTCCTTTCATGCTAAGCAGCCTTTCAAGATTCATGTTAGTAACAACAACATTTTCATGCTCAATGGGAGCCATTGCTATATTTTGCTTGCTAGTATGAATAAAAATATGTGTTTGCTCGTCTTCTTTACAGAGAGAGAGAGAGAGAGAGAGAGAGGTGGGAAAAAGAAGGTTGGAGGGAGTTGGATATATATAGGCCCGCCCAGGGGATGAGAGAAAAAGGGTGTGTAATTTGGATTTCAATTCGGTTAAGGATAAAACAAGGCCTAGCTACTAAAAACAGCTTGTACACATATATATGGGCTTCACATGCAACTACAAAGTAGGCCCAAGATTGCCGCCGGGTTTCCATGTTGTGTTTGCAACTAGCCTTCAATCTCTCACTCCGGCAATGGCCGGCCGGCATGTCCAACCAACGTTTCTTGAAATGAGAAGCAAGAAGAGATTTATGTGTGAAATAATTAAGGTTTATATCAATTAAATATTACTTCACAAGATTGGTCTCTCCTCTCAGTTGTCCATCGTACGGGGGCATATTAGAGAATAATATATTTTGTATTTATCCTTATTTGTTTGTAATTATTATTTAGCCGTAATTACTTTGTATAGTTATTTTCTTATTATGATTCATTTCTTGTAAATGTTTCTTGTATCATACTTCAAGTGTAACTCTAATTGTAACTCTTCTTATAAATAGATGATTTAATAAATGGAAATGTTATGTGTGTGTGTGTGTGTGTTGTGACTGTGTGTATATACTAGTTAAAATATTTTCATCAGATAACTAGCTAGCTTGTGTATGTTGCACCATGATACCATCTAATGTTTATGTATAGATTGGTATATGCTAATAATAATAATAATGATAATAATAATAGATCCTGGCAAACCTAATTATAAATTAGACATTGTGTGTGTGTGTGTGTGTGTGTGTGTGAAATCTATATAATAAAATGTTTGGTTCATTATTGTGCTTTTTGGTAGTTAAGATAAAGGCAAATTATCAGTTAGTAACTAATCATGTTAATCAGTATTAGTTAAGTATGAGAAGAACAACTAAGCATATTTTAAAAGATAACAATCATACGACATTGAGCCGGCATATTAAATTATTAATTAATTAGTACCCTTAAAGTATATTGGCCTATGGAAAATAATATTATTGGCATTTGGCGCACTACTACATCTGATTGATTCATAATTATGAGTTTATGAATAAATATATTTTTCACACACTATAAAATTTAAGTATTCAGAAGCAACTTAATTACTAACTGTTATAAGTTGGTGTTAGTGTTAGTGTTAGTGTTAGTGCTAGTTATCCCTAAGGGGGTGGCCAAGCACAATGTGCCTCGGCTCGATCCTTCCTACGCCTTAGAAAAAAAAACTTAATAAGTTAATATTTAAAAAAAAAAAAAAAAAGTGTTAGTGCTAGTTAAATAAGCTAGAAAGTGTCATTTGAAAAATAAATATGACTAAACTACGTGCCATGCATTAGCATTAGCAATGATAATATTAGTTTTATTCATTGTTAATTTTCACATGTTTGAATTATTCAAATGAAAAATATTTCGACTAGCAAACTGTATTTGTGTACATGTATGTATGTACGTTTTGTAATTAGATTAGTAAAATTAAGATGAGTTAATTAGAATAAATTAGGGCCAAATGATGATTAATAAATAATTTACCAAAATTAAAGTAAGTCATCCCAGAAATCATTTGGCAGTACATAACCTAACCTTAATTAGATTAGTTTGAGTTCTGGTTGGATTGATTAGTGAACAAGTCATCCATCTTCAAATTAAGCCAAACAAATGCGCCTCCTTGTTCGCGGTTTTAGGGAACAAAGCCTATTAAATTACATTTATTAATTGGGTTTAATTAAATTCGTGGACGACTATCATTTAGGGGGACAACTTCATTCCTCACTTTCAAGATACACACTCACCCCCATATTGTTTGGATTGAAAACGGAAAAATGTTTTCAGTATATAATATTATTAGTCGAGACTAACGGTTGATCACTAACTAAATTATATGCATGTGATTGTTAGTTCTTGTGTTGAGAATGAAATGGTTCGATTATCTTCTTAAATAGGTCAAGTCTCCCAAGCACGATTGGGTTTTTGGCTTGTATGTGCACGCAATTGAGGATGGGTAATGCAACCAGAAATTTGGAGCTTCAGAGCGGCCGCATTCAAGAGTGAAATGCGACCGTACCTGATAGTAATGCGATCGTATCGCGTAGGTCAATGCGGTTGCATCGGTGCGACTTAACAGTTTCTGATTTATATAATTAGATAATTTAGGGTTTGGTATTGTATCTTTATATATAATTGTAATCTTAAAACGTATTTAAGATTGACATAATAAAATTTCAATAATCCGTTAACCTAACTTTCTTTCCCTTTTATCTGTAATTGATCTTGCTATATTCTATTAAATGTTTACTTTGTCTCCCTTTAAATCATTGCAGAGATTTGAAAGAAAAATTAAGATGGTTAATGTGTTGAGTTGACCCTAGTGATCTACTGTTGTATTCTCCAAACACCCGGAATCTTGTTTCTCCAACAAACAACAACCTCTTTCTCTCTCACGCACACACACAGAAAGACAAGGAAATTTTCACTGCCACAACGCCGTGATAAACGGCAGTTCACGTGAAACTAGGCTTTATTGGTTGGTTGTACAAGAAAAGAAAACACAACCTTTTACTTTTAATATTCAACAAAACTCTTTTTACTAGAGTAACAAAAGCCATTATTGAAATCACAAAGTTGCAAAAGCCATTAATCTCTTCCTTCTACTATAACTAACTAAGATGGCCCTCTCTAAATTCACCTCACCTTTGAGTAGACCAATCCATGTTTTAAGGGGGATTGACTAGACTTGTATATTGGCTAATTAACCAGCTTTGCTTTCTTATGAGTAATTCTAACCCACTATAATGGCTAGCTTTTTGTTACGACTAATTTGAATCGCAGCTCCTCACAAAATCTCAATTGACAGTCTGATTTTCATCAAACAGTTTATATTATGTCGTTTGGTGGTGACTCAACTTGATGATCACATAATTAGTACGTAGCTATCAAGCGAGATTTTACGCTCTCTCTCATTTTGTTGTAATATTATATTGTAGATATACTAGCTAGAATACAAATGGCCGGGGTTGGTTATGTGAGAGATATATATTTGGTAGAGCCATGTTAAAAAGGGGATTGAATTGAGTAGTTGTTGAAAAGAGATGTTATAAAAGTCATTCCACTAGAGATTTGGAGGTCGGTTGTTACAAAAGTCTAAATTAAAGGGTTTCAAAATTGAAGTTACCTTTTCCAAAAGGCATAATTTCGAGCTTTTTCATTGGTTTACACAAAACGTTCCCATTGAGTAGTCAATTTGAAAATTTAGCCTAATATAAGTAGAGTGGCCGGGTTAGGGTAATTTATATTGTATGTTAGTGTTAGAGAAGATAAAGGTTTTTGTGTGAAGTTGGAGGGAGTTAAGGGTAAATCTCAATTTCGAATTTCGAATTTCGAGGCATATGTAGACATTGGACAAGGCTTGTTGGAGTATTACGGACGGAGCAAGTAAGCAATCAAAATGGATTTTTGCATGTCAACATCTACGTTAGTCAATAGCCAGACAACTTAAAAGAGTTAAAGATGAGGAGATGTAGACAAGATCCAAAAAACAGTCATCTTTACTTTTTATTAGGTGATACTACTACGGTCCATTAATTTTTAATTAATTAATTAATTTCACTATACTAGATTCTTTATATATAGCAGACACGGACTCAGCTCGAACAAAAATAAATACATATGAGTCATTATAGGTCGCTAACTCGGTAATTCTTATTTTCATTCATATAAGGGGTGAAATTGGTGTGGTATTACCAAGTTTCTAGTTTGGTTTTAGTTATTGAAAAATTTATTAATTGGTCCAGACGTAATCAAGTGTTCTCGTCCAAAGTGCACGCGAATGAGCACACTGGAATATTGCTGCATGCATCCTTTTGCCAAGTCTTGCAAGTCCTAAATCACACTGGAATAGGAATACTATGTATGTTATCATGCGAAAACTTAATTGATTTGCCTTTCTTTTCTGTACGTTTTATTTGCAATTCCAAGAAATTAAACTGCACTATTTTCCCAACACTTAATTGCCACTTCCTGATTCCAAGTTTACAAAGGAACAATATTCCTTCTTATTCTATCATGAAACACACTACTCCCTCTCCCACTGTCTCAGAAAAAAATAGATGATATTTTGTAATTTTTTTAAAAAAAATCTTTTTTAAAATTTTTTATTTATATTTATTGACTCAATAACTTTTTTTTTTTTTGGATATTTAGACAAAAATATCAAAACATCTTATTAATATTTGGATATAAACAATTTAATTTTTATACTCCCTCCGTCCCTAAATTATCGTCCTCCTTTCCTTTTTCGTCCATCCCAAAATAATTGTCCACTTTGAAACATACCTTTTTAGAACATCACTTTTACCACTTTTACCTTTACTTTTTCACTCTACTTTAATTATGGGACACATATACATGGACATTAAAGGAAACTACACATTAAACCAATATAAATAATCAAGTCAATTACTTTTTCTTAAACTGTTTACCGGATCAACCAGACGATTATTTAGGGACGATGGGAGTAATATATTTTTTTGATTTGTGTAAAAACCCACGAAACGTCGATTGTTTTTGGATAGTGGGAGTAATAGTAATGGTCTTGGTTTTGGATTTAGTAGGCAAAGTTCAATCACTTCACGGCCCACCTTCGGTCAATAGTCAATAGTCAATAGTAGCACATTCTTATATTATTTACCATCATTCATACTACCTACTTAGATTAGTATAACTATATGGGAAAGAAAAAGCTTTCTGGCTGAACCTAGCTCTAGCTAGCTTTACTCACATGCAAATTCCAATTGAGCCAACCGTTATTATCGTGTTAACAAATCCAAGACTTTCGTTAGGGTTGATTGGGTCACATCCATCTCGAGGTGGTCGTTTCTTCAACTATCATCCCTTTATAACCAAAACTGCCCAACCGACTCTAAAAAGGTTAAATGTGTCAATACCATTTATATATATAGGGCTAGCTCCCGTTTCGTGCATCATTTTTTTTAGTGGTCGATAACAAATGGTTCGTTTTAATAACGTAATTTATTCAAATGCAATAAAACGAATTGTAACTAAAAAAACCGTGTTTTAAGCAAAATTGATCACCACCAAACAAGCTCTAAATATTTTTAACTTCTTTTTTTGTTTAAGTATACTCAACTCATTTAAAAACTTAAATAGATTCAATAATATAAATCATAGTTTAGCAAGTAATTAGGCATCATAGCAATATTATATACATTAATAATGACAAAAATCAATGTAATTGATGCTGTGCCTAATTGTTGGATATCCGGGTTTTGAAAATAATGTATTCTTTCTCAAATTATTATTATGTTTGATCCGACACACGTAAAAGAAAAAATAATTGACTTGATTATTAATATTGATTTGATATTTGATTTCCTTTAAAGCTCATGTGTATGTAGTTCATAATTAAAATTTGATGAAAAAATAAGGATAAAGTATTGTCCTAAAAAAAATTCAATTGCTTCGGATGGTTTTCCCAAACTTGGAGCGGTCGCGTGAAGTGACTGCATTGGAGTCGGGGTGGTCACACCACTCTTATTGACACAACCGCTTCAGTCGGTTATTCTGTTTTCTATTTCATTTTTCCTTATATGTTTAGAGTTTAGTATTATATCATATATATATAATTGTAACCTTATAACATGTATAAGGTTGGCTCTAACTATTTCGATAGTTTGTTGACTTCAATCTATCTCTCTTCTCCTTTGATTGATTTTTTGCTATTGATTGTTATTGTTTAATTGTTTCCATTGTGCACAACATGCCTTACAAAGACACTCGGGTGTGAGAGTAAGTTCAAATATAGAATGAGGAGAGAATTAGGCAAAATTGTTCGGCGTTATAGGATTTCAAGACAAATTGATTCACATTTTGTTATTGCTCATATTCAATACTCTTTAATTAAATGTTGTATTGAGAATGCTTTAATTTATTGAAAATATGAAGAATATATATATATATATATGTATGTATGTATATGTATACAAAAAGAAGTAGAGTGGATCAGTTTTTTTATAAACTTCCTTAACATGTGTGTAAATCTCTAAAAAGCACTTCTTCTGTCCTCAAATTATCATCTTGCTGGATTCGGTGCACGGTTTAAGAAAACACATTTGATTATATTATTAATATTAGTTTGATGTGCAGTTTACTTTAAAACTCACGTGTATGTAGCTAATAATTAAAGTAAGATGAAAAAATAAAGATAAAATGGTAAAAGTGTCCTAAAAAGAAAATTTTCAAACAAAACAATTATTTTGGAACGGACGGGAAAAAAAAAAAAAAAAAAAAAACTGGAGGAGTAGTAATTTATTTTGGAAAGGTAGGATTGTAATTATGATTTAGTGCATCCACATGAATAAGGAGGATGAAGTGATGCATGCTAGATGGGTATTGTAGCCGGCCTGTAGGCTTAGCTAGCCAGTAGCCACGATTTATATATAGGTGAGTATTCAATTAATGATAAGCTAAGGCTAGAAAGTTTAGGAAGGAGAGAGGAGGGTAAAAATGCATTTGATTGATTAGATAATTTAGATGGGTAAAAATTAAAATGGGTGAGAAAGTGGTGATATCTGGATGCACTTGTGAAACGAACGAGTACAAGTTTTGTTGCATAAATTACTAGTTGGAAAATAGAGTTAGAGAGGAGCCGTAAATGTAATGGATGGAGATGATATTCCAATATGAAACTAGAATCATGCTGTCTTGGCTTCGACAAGACAAGATCAATCAATATGGATGTAAAAGGGAGCAATTGAATGGAAGTGTTGGTTTATAACAGACGCAACAAGAAGAAGAAGAAGAAGGAAAACATATATCATATATGGGGATTGAAGATATAGATTATAGCTAGCTAGGTTGAGTAACTACGTATATCTAATCTAGAGTTCCATTGGGAATGGTAGACTTGCATGGAATTTAGGGTTTTGCATTTTTATACAAACTTACTTAAACAAAAATTAAATTGATCATATCGAATATCGATGGAGTACTACTAGTAATGATTACTGTTTTCTTACTCCAAACCCGCAAGTTTGAAATACTAACTTATTTGCATTTACTTCTACAAGTTGGTTGGGAAGCTAATGCCTAATGGAGGAGTACTATCATACAATTACATCAAGGCTCTAGGCTTAAAATCAAGCCTATGTATGTATGGTTAACGAATTGAGTCCTCGTGGCTTAGTTTAATTTGTTAAGAACTAGTAGATTTGGAACAGGATTAAGGATCGAGTCTTAGCAATTACAGTGTGAGAGTTTTATTTTTTGTGGGGATGACTCCTTGTAGGTACTAGACATGAATTTTCCTAGCTACTTAATCGCTAAGTCACCTATCCCATCATGTAAAGAGAGTTTTCCCATTTTGGAACAGTTAACAAATTGAATACAGCCCTATCCCATCATGTAAAGAGATTATTATTTGCAAATAAACATCCAATTTCATACCTAAACTACCCTTCTTCCCCTAGCCCTACCTACTCTGTTTTATTTTCTCAAAGATAATAGGCCGCCCAATCCATGCTATTCTATTCCCTCTCGTTGGGTCCCAGTAGCTACCTAGTTTTAAGACACCCAGGGAACATGTTCTCGATTTGGACTTGGTAGAAATCACTGGAACAAGGCGTAAACTTGAAAAGCACCCCTCACTCAGTCCCTCTTCTAGCCCTCCCTTTAGCTTGTAGCATGACAAAAAAAAAACTAAAGTTGAATATGAAAATCCAATTACCCGTACCATGATTCCTGTTTTATTTCCATGTTACACAAGTCAAACTTAAATAAGAATATACTGTGTGTGCTTGTAGCCTTGTACCATCTATAATTGTTTTTTTTTTTAATGAAACTATATTTTTTTTAACAAACCAAAAGGAAAAGATCAACTGTAATTGTATTTTTACACTTCGTTTCGACCTTTCCCTTTGACAGGTAAATTTACTTGGTATTATTTCAGTCTTTAGAAATGCTGTAGCATCTAAATCCTCCAGCCACATGAAAAGAATAATAATAATAATAATAATAATAATAATAATAATAATAATAATAATAATAATGATGATGAAAAATCGATACAGAAGGAGGATTAGTTGTCCCGAGTCAATTACATTATAGGCCATTCAGGCACAAAAGAAGGGGGGCTAACAATCAGTTTGAAATGGTACTGTAAAAAAAATAAAAATAAAAGATATGAGCTATATGGCCAAAAGCTACATATTGTACAAGAAATTGGGTTATCAACAATTTGAAACTCCATGAATGCAGCAAGCTTCTACACTGTAATCGCCACCTGCAGTAAACAGATGCAGAGAATTATTCTTCTCTTCATCCTTTACCAAAAAGAGGTACTCAAAGTATAGGTATAACAGGTCTGAACATGCTGAAACAATTCCAAAGTTGGGTGTTGCTTGCATATTTCAGGATGCAACAATATAGAAAGAACTATGACCACATCGAAAATGACCAAGAAAGGTCAGGCCTGAATGCAGTGAGTTCCAATTCCAACTTCAGGAATTTGCAAGGTTTCAAACCCAAGAAACCAGTGAAATCCAGTCATAACCAAGGTCAAAGAAAGAACATTTCTTTTTTTGGAGATTGGAACCAAAGAAAGAATATTTCTACGAGTGCTAGATCAAATGTTTATGGATGCCAAAAAAACATAGACACATACATTTCTAACATTGTATAAGCCAAATTTGTACCAAGAATTATTGTACATAATGATGTAGAGCATTACGGGTTCAAGTTCAACTACTTCAAAACCAAAAACCAGTTGTGTTCTCGGTAATTCAAGGTATTATCACCACAACATTTCAGAGGAAAAACAAACTAAATATGCAGTATCTACCCAAAATGTGTAGTTACCAAGGACAGCAATCAATATATGTGAAGAAAAAGCTCATCTTCCTGAAACTTATTTGGTATAGCAGAAAGTTACAACTGTCAGGAAAGTTCCAAACTTTCTCCACCCTGTCCTTCCAATTAAGCCCCCTGTGGTTAGATGTTTACGGGCTTTTCCCCCCTGCATTATTTTTTTCGAGGTAAAGCCTTCCTATGTACGAGAAGTTTAGTAGATGAGTTCTCATAATTAATGTAAAAACTTTCTATCACTTGGGGTTTTGATGTTTTGTGTCATATGAACGAATTATGGGGACAAATTTTTTCTTTGATTTTATAACCTAATACAGAAATATTTCTTTCTTCCAATCTTCCCCGGCTGCATTAGTTTATAACCTCTTGCTCTGCCATGGACGGCCAGACTTTCATCGCGTACGGATGCCACTCTACACCCGCTGCAGCAACCCCAAACACCCTAACAATGTCTGGAAAACAGTGTTGCCAAAGATTCAACTTTGTTTTTGTTTTCCAATTCTTCGGACTTGGCAATTGGAAATGCATCTCCCTTGTCCATTGCTGCTGGTTCCAAATCAAAGAACATGTCATCACCATCTCTCTCTCAACGCCAAGTCTGATCTCTCCATTGTACCTTCAAAATTATCCCGATTCGATTTGATTGCTTATGGAATTATTTGGCGGGTGTTGAGGATTTTGTTGGGTTTCCATCGAGTATTTATAACATCTATTTGAATGTAGCGTTCACTGTATTCTGAATTGGGTTGTCGACGATTTAATTGGACGATATGATCTTTTGGGTTTTTAAGAGATTGTTCTGAGATTTGACATTGATGTTAATGAAATTATGACTAATTCAAATTTAATGAAAATGGAATCTTGAGAATTCAATTTGAGTTTTAATTGTTGATCAATCATCAGTTTTAGTAGTGTTTTGGATTTTGTTTTTCTTTTGAATGGCGGCTGGGAGAGATTGGGAGAAGAGAGGGAGTCATAGTTGACCTTTGGCAAGAAAATGGTGGTCAGGAAAGAGGGGGAGGGAGAAGGTGGTGTGAGTGGGAACGAAGGATGGAAAGGGGTAGAGGTGCCCATCTGGTTCAAAAACCAGAACCAAAATCGCACCTACCCCAGTACAGTTACGGTTTGCACATTTCAAAACCGTGGTTCAAACCACCAGTTTAAAAAAATGGACGACTGAAATTGATTGTTTCTTTACATAATCATCAACCTAAACCGCCCCCACCGCAGTTCAGTTACGGTTCCTGCTTCCAAGGTTTTGGGACCGTGAACGGGGGTTTGAGCTGTTTGGGAATGTCTAGAAGACTAGAAGGGGGGACTATTAGAGAGGAGAGAAAAAGAGAAGAGAAAAGAAAAGAAAATGAACAGAACAAGGAAAAAATATAAGAAAATTCAAAAACTAAAATAAATTTACAGAGTTCTACTTTATCAATATGTAAATCAACAATTATTAAAAACAAATATTTTAAAGAAGGGTTTAAATGAAGATAAAAAGATTTCGGCCATTTTGCCAACACTGTCATGTTAGGCCTTTTAAAAATCACGTGATGGTCTGTAATCACAATTTGTGAGATTTGGCAACGGGGTGTCTTATCTCTTATGCCTAAACACATCATCGAGGCTTTACCTAAAAAAAAAAAAAAACAACGGAGGTAAAGCCAGGAAACATGAAACCACTGGGGTTTTTCTTTTCCTATTTAACCCTAACATTTTTCTCCCCATTCAAACACCTCAAGCCCAGAACAACGAAGCAAACACTAGACTCTTCTCATACTGAACTGATAGATCATGATCACAGTGGAGAAAGTCATACACACAAAATTTCCAGGTCTAGTACAACATCGACTATTTTTCGATTTAGTTTGTGATAAGGTGTCAATAATTAATCATGAAGATAGAGATTATAGAAGAAATAGTACACTAACGTTTAGTCTGAAACAGTAAGTGTAGCTCCATAATAAGAGTGTAAATTATACCAGTCAAAGGGATTCCCACATGTAGCAGCGGCAAGATGATTGAAGAGATTGTCACAGACATGTATGTAATGCACCACTAACAAGTAACGTCTCGAAATACCTCTTTTGATTCATCATAAAGCCATCTGCAAGAACAAGTTTGGGTTAATAATGACGAAGTGAGACCAGCAATATCTTATACCTGCTCAAATGTGAAAAGACCACATAACTACCACGATAGAATTAAGAGGAAACTGTAGAAAGAGGTATCAGAATTGGACGCAAAAGAATGTCGTTAGAGCTGTTCTGTACACGAAGTTTCAAGATACCCTTAATGCGAGACTGCCACCAGTCCACTCACCATGTACCAATTTGATGAGATTTTTTGAAAATGACCTTTTACAGATCCATATTTGATAGTAGTATATATTTCTTCAGCCTTCCGAAACTGTAAAACTTGTCGTTGGTAGTGTATATGGTTGTTCTTCAATTCTAAGTAACAAATAGCTTTAAGATCGAATACGAACACAAATATCATTTCGGCAAAGCAGAAAGAGAGAAATGAAGACTCTTTCAGGTATAGCTGGAGTATTAAAGCCAAGACAGCCCAAAAAATGTTTCAACAACCTCTACATCGCTCTCATTTGATTCCACATCACTCAGCAAGAAAATAAATAAGGATTTGAGAACTACCTCAAATGCTGCACAATTGCTATTAAAAAAAAACACTTTTTTTCTCATTTTTGATTACTAAAAACATTTACAATAAGGGGTCACGAAATTAAAGTACCTAATTGACTTACAAGTCACAACCAAGGTAACATTTTGTGACCCACCCCAAAAAAATGCAAGCAGAATACCATGAGTGAGTTTTACGATGGATCATCCTTAACGAGGAAGTTTACACTTCAGGGTGGGAAAACTTTACTTCATACAAGTATTTAGGAGTAGTCAAAATCTCTATATGACCTTATAGAAAATTTGTTACAGAGAAAATCCTCACGGTTTCGGTTGAGTTGTCTACAGTTCAATGATCTTAAATAAACAACAAAAAGAAATCCTTGGTATACAGAGAGAACTGATTTGTCAACTGATGAAATTTACAACCCTCTGAAAGGACGCTTCAGGATCATGGAACAAAATCAATAAAGAAAGTTTTACCATACACCACATACCCATATATAAGCACAAGATATCTCCTCTATATCATTAAACTTCGATTAAAAGTAAACTGTAAATAGAAGCTGGACTATAAATAAAATTGAGAACGAATGGAACGCACTTGCATAAGAAAAGTGGTCGAAGTCCAACACTTGCCCCTGTTCCTAAGCGAGTTCGTCTTTCATTTTCTTCGTCATACTTGCTCGGAGGAAGAACTTCACATGGGCCATGAATCGATCCAGCCATTAGTGTGTTACTTTGATTAGATTCATACACCTACAACAAAGCAACAACAGGTCATAGGAGCTCTAAAATACATAAACATGAACCTTTTGGTAGTAGGTGCAGCTACTGACAACCACGTTGAGAGAAGTGGCTATTTAGAGAAAAGGCTAGGACAGGTATATTGGGATGGCAATGGTTTTTTGTTTTTTTTTTGGATAACTGAGGGGAAACCTACAGCAGCAGGACACATTGGACCCACCTATGGGACTAGAACCACCACCCGCCATGGATCCAGGCAAAGCTGAAACGTATCATGCATGAATCCACCATGGGACATGTCGCTTGTATTTCACCACACTCTCATTTTACTTCGACCAATAAGATACCGTCCCGTGAGCATTGGGATGGCAATGTAAAAGTCGGTGTATAAGAATACAGTTGACAACAGCTCAACTGAAGGGGGTAGTTTGACAGACTTGTTTATAGTTGTACATCAGTTTGAACACTAACATGGGTTTCCAGCAAGCTCTCCACAAGAACATATTATATAATACCAGAGGTAACAGAATTCCAGCATTTACATAACAATGAGTTAAATATTTCGGACGAAGTTGACTTTACTACTTCTAAAGCATTTAAAATTTACTGGATTTCATGGATCTCAAGCAAAATGTCAACCATTCTCTATCCTCAGAAAAAAAGGGAAGGGTGGTTGCTATGCCCAGCTAGTAAAACTTAAATTTTTCCATGCAGTTGGGGCACGGCATCTGGCAAGTAAGTATGCTGGACCTGCCTCCAAACGTTTACTATGTTGAACTGGCCCAGACAGAAATTATAAGAACTCAATCCCTGTCAATTATTCTCATCGGGTATAAGGAATATTGTGCCATGCATATGCATTTAAATGGGGTGAATGAATTAAATTATACATTCAGATATTCACCTCATTGCTTTCAGAGGAACATGGCCGACCAACACCCTTGGGCAAGTCACTAGGGAAGTAACACCGATTGACAGCCACCCACTTTGAACTGGTTTTGCTATCTTCCCACATGGTCTGCAGTGAAAAGACAAAATCTCTTTATGTAAATACCAGTTGGATCAATGTGGCACTGCTTCTTTACAAAAGCAATAAAGGTATCCCTTAATGAGATTTGTAAAATAGAATAGCTGCTTTCTCCAGCTATGTAGAGCAATGCCAACAAACAACATACACACATCCAACGCGCGTGCGGGGGGAGGGGGACATGTGTTATAACAGCACAACTATTTCTATGGGTGGTCCAACATTTTCAAAAAGATTACACACTCTATTCCAAAAAGGGGAGTACGCTTCGACTCAAGTAAATTGTTAACAATTCCTTAACTTTCCTAATTGTTAAGCTTGATATACATTGTTGAACCCCTATCTAACAACTTAACCTTTTGGATGAGTTGGTATCTTAACATGGTATCTCTGGTTTGGTAAGATCGTGGGTTCAAGTCATCCCGCTTGCATTTGTTACCCGGAATATTGTGAGTGCATGTTGTCACTCTGTTTGGTTTGTGATGCCTCCGGTGAGGCATGTTTGTGCATCTCTCCACGTGTGGACGGGTCACACGTAAGGGGAAGTATTAAGCTTGATATATATTGTTGAGTCTCTATCTAACAACTTAAGCTTTTGGATGAGTTGGTAACTTAACACTAATATAGCCATGTCATTTGTGGCCACAATTTCAACTTACTTTAGTTGATTTGAGTTGGTTATTCTCATCTACTAACTCGCAGTTGCTATCTTAGTAGCTCAAAAGGGAAATGTAAAACAAGAAAAATAATTTATTTTGTTTGGGAACATTAATAGCTTTAGTGATTCTGTTACTACTTCTGAATGTCAAAAAAGAGATTAAAGTAACTGGCAATAGAATGTGATTATTTGGTTATCCAAATATACGATTCAAAAAGTGCCTCTCTTTTTGGGACACAGGCAAAACATTAATACAAGATAATTGATTCTTCCAAAAATAAAGAGGCAATCCCATCCTCACATGTACAAGGCAAAACATTAATACAAGATAATTGATTCTTCCAAAAATAAAGAGGCAATCCCATCCTCACAAGTGCAAGGGAAGTTTATCAGGTATAGCCAACATACATTGGTCCGAGTCAAAATTCCACATATTTTGCTAGGGCAGGTGTGCTGCTTTGGTTATGTAAACAGTGAAACAAGCCTCAAAACATCATGTCCATACTTGTACAAGAAGATTTTTTTTTTGCTCAGTAAAAAAATATAAAATATTAAAAGTATACAGGGTAACACCACATTGAACCCCAAACATCAAAATCATGCATCAGTAAATGCGCCCACGTCACCCTAAGAAACTCAACACAAGATACACCTATAGGCAAACTCCAAAAAAGTAACATAAATAATATAATAAACGAAAAAACAAACTCACCCCAAAGAATTAACCCTTCAGAGTTCAGAGGCAAACTAGTATGGAAATACTTTGCTGCATTAAACATGATACATACAAGAAAATTCATTACCTGAAGCTTAGAAGGCGTATACTTGTTACCAGGAGAAGGAAAAAGAGCATGATCCTCAACTTTATACACAACTCCATTGATGCAGCAAGACTGGTAATACTTTTTCTCATCCACAACTTTTAGAATATCACCAATCCATTCAAAATCATGCATGTTATTCGGTGAAGACCTACCTTGCTCTATAGCGCCAATACTGCTTGCACTTGTTTCACTAGGATTAGCTCTCTCAACTCCTTGATGGCCTTGTTTAACTTCACCATTTGAATTACATGCTAAAGTTTCCCCACTAGGAGATTTTCCAGAGTGGTCAACCATGAGGTTGGTTTCTTTATATTGCTTTGACAGAATATTGTCACTGTTTGACAGCGTTGTTTGGTTCTCATTAAGGTGGTTTCCAAACGCTTGTGAGTGATCTGAAGAAATGATAACTGCCTCAGAAGTTGCAGGAGGCTGTGATCTTGACAAAGTACTCAGATTCTTGTCACATGATTTTTCAACAGATAAACCAGAAGGAGAAATGGAAGCTGCCTCTAAGGTTCTATTAAAATTATTTGGACAAGTTTCAGAAGGAAACTTATCATCATCCATCTTTCCTCCTTGCAATACTAACTTGCCCCCTTGCACATCTGTTGAATCTTCCATCTTTATGCTAGATGTCGTTTGGGTACAGTTATTGCGCACATTTCCAGTAGAAGCACTTTGTAAACCAGAGTCCCCATTTGCTGTTATCTGCAGCTGATTGACCTTTTCATCAGAAGTTTCCACTTTCTTCTCTAAAGATGGCTGAAAAGGTGTTCCTTGGGACAAAAACTTCTGTGTACTTATGTTTCTCATGACACGACCATATTTAGGGGGTAAAGGCTTCCCATTACTGAGGGTCAAACATTTTCCACAATGCCACTCACCTTTGGGAATTCCTTTTGAATACGACAGACATCTTAAGTGATATCCTTTCTCACAAGCATCACAGACAAGTGCAGTGTCCACCTCATTTATGGTAATCTTGCACACTTGACAAGTCAAGGCCTTGTTCATGTAATCCCTTGAAGGGGGAGTCCATGTTTGTTTTTCTGGAAGCTGTGGTTGTAATAACTTCTGAACAATTTTACCAATATCCTTGTGGGTATTAGGAGCTTGAACAGATTTCATAACCTGCAAATGCTGGTGTATGCTAGGCGGATTACCAGGTGTAGTTTGAGTGACAAATGGTTTAGACACTGTTGCTTGAGGTGCCATTCGAGACAAATTTGCATCAGCAGCGCCCTCAACCTTAACAGAGCTATGCATGGGAACCTTATCGTGTCCAACTTTAACTGAGGAAGCGGATTGAGGCTGCATTGACCAAGTAGGAGTTTTCACAGTAGCGTGATCGCCAGAAGAATTTGCTGCAAATGGATGATATGTATTACTATTAACAGATCAACATAAAGTCAAAATTTATCGTAGAAAAGTAGAGAATAGTACTCCATCCATCACAAATTGAGTTTCCGTTTTTAGTTTTTCATGAAAAATAAGGAAGTTGACTTTTAAGCAATTTCACTAGCAGATATACATGAATGGCAAGTGTCTACATTATGCATTGCAATTGCACACTAGGATATAATTGGTAAAGGTGAATTTAGTAAGTTCATAGGGGAAAGGACACTCGTATGGAACGAAAAAGATTAAAACAGAGACTCGTTTTCGGACAGAGCGAGTAATATAACACAGCTGTACATCCTTAGGGAAACTACTCTTGCAGCTTATGATAAGCTGCCAAAACTGACAAAAGGTGACATGCAGAATCACCAGACAACCTGAAAACATATCATCAGGGCGAACTAATGAGACAACAGAACAGGTCACGAGGAAGAAAATGGATCAGATTACCTCAGCAATTAAACATCCTTAATCAAGAATATAATTATGCATATTTTATGAAGTCCTTTACATAACTCTAAGACCAATAATGATGTAATCATAACAGCAAAGATGAAAAATTTGCCAATAGAAAAGGGAGCCTAATGTGGAACCAATCTTGCCAGAACAAGCGTAAGGTTCTGACTAGGGATCTGCATATGATAAACTCACAAAAGAAGCATTGCTTTAAGTGCAAAGGAGAAACAAGTAATACCTTGAGCTTGTGATGAATAGGGAGAACCATTAGATCTTACATCCAATCTGAAATGTGATCTATCAACCCGAGGTAAAGCTAATGAAGAAGAATCCCTTCCCAGATGACTGCCTGGCAATACACTGGGTACCACTGGTCTTACTTCGCTAGTGGGCAACTGATATGGTAAAGATGTGGAATTTGCTGTGGAAGCATGAACCAAGTGTGAAGAATGCTGGAAGCTTTTAGAGGATACCGGTGCATGACTTGGTTTATCAGAAGTAAACATCCGCACAGCATGTGATGTTCCACGACTCTCAGTTGAACCAGCTAAGTTAGTTTGCAACCGTTGAGATGAATAGGTAGCAGAATGTTGAGAAAACTCCTCAGATTTCTCCATCTAAATGGGAATATGAAGTAGACATATACGTCAGCCAACAACAAAGGGTACATGTCAGTAAGTGACAACTCAATCAGTTAAACTGCTATTGGTAAGAATAATCAAAATTGTGTAGGAACAATAAACTAGAGAGAAGTGACTAACATACACAAGTACATCCACATGATACAGGTGAAGTCTCTATCAGGAGATCACATATAGGAAAATCTAATAGGACAGTAACATACTAAAACTCAAAAAGGAATAGATCACGAAAATGAGTACCAAGAGACAAATCAAAAGTTACCATGCTTCTTAAAGATCAGGTTCTATATTCAACTTTTTTTCAAGAAGACGGTCATAAAACAGTATTAGAAGGCAACTGAGGACAGGTGCAACTCATGGAAGTAAGAACTATATGCGAGAGAGAGAGAGAGAGAGAGAGATAGAGGCAACGCCTAAGCAAAAACATATCTATGCTTCTGAAGCAAATTTTACAAAAAAAAAAATCCAGAGCAGAAATTGACCATTCAGGCAACACTCCTTGATTTTCAAAAACTTTGGTGCTCAATTGCAGAAGCCTCGGTATAATCACGGGAATCTCTTCCCCTCAAACATCCACCTACATGATTCTCTCTGTAGGCCTGAAGCATATACAGAGGAGCCATCTCCCACAGAATCTGAAACTGCCAATTTATGTCAAGGCCTTTACAAGTAGCTGCCCTCACACTTTTTGGCATAAACCAGTGATGTTTAATATAGAGAATAATATTTTACGTGGTTCCAGAACACAATGCCACAAACATGGCGTACTGTTACCTCAGATGATCTCATACACATATAGCCATAGTTGTCAAAGGCGAGAGGCGAGGCGCTAAAAAGGTGCCCAAAAGGCGCTCACGGAAATAATACTAAGGAAAAATATATAAAATATATATAACTTAACAAATCTCAACAAAACATATTATGAGTGAGCATAATACATGAAACTAAGTTCTAAAATAATATCAAAAAGATGAAATTTTGAGCTAGTTTAAATTCCAAATAATAAATAAAAGGAAAATATAAGGTTTAAAAAAAGTAAAGTAATTAGAAAAAATAAGAAAAGAAAACATAATGGAAAAAAATCACAAATTAAAAATATGATAAATAAAATGCCTAAAAATGAAAGGAAAAAAAAGCCTTAGTAGGGGGAAAAAATAAAATAAACAAACAAAATTACAAAACTATGCTTAATCTCCCAAAACCAACAAACCAACCACGGGACCAAGTTTGTTGGGAGCCGGGTGACCTAGTCTGTGGAGCTCCGGCCAGAAAATTCCGGTGCCAGCGCGTGAGGCTGTTTCCGGCGACCTCCAGTGATGGCGAATGGTTGCTACGAATCCGTCTGTGTTCTTATATTTGGCTAATATTGAAGATTGAAGCCTAGATTTGGAATGCAAATATTCAGATCTAGGCCGGAAGTTTTCGCCCGCCTCGCCAAACCTCTTCGGGTGACAAACCCTCGCCTCTCGCTTCAAGTGTCAAAGGTGAGCGCCTTTGATAACTATGCATATAGCAACAACATATTCCAACAAAATCGAACAGCAAAAAATCAAACACATAATCTCAAGAAGCAACATAAAACTTCGGCCATCATACAAGATGTTGTGAACGAGGAGGAAGATAATATTAATAAACCATTGATTACTTATTGACAAATCAAGCACTACAATATCATGTAAGCAGACAGCATTAAACAGAACCGATGACACATACCAAGTACAATAAAATTAAGACTGGTTCGAAAAATCACGTCACAATTACAAGTGAAACTAACAAGTCTCAAACATAATCGACAGCACATTGGCAGCATACTAGGCTGTATTACAGGTATTAATCTTTATTTTCTGCGCCACTCATACTTGCTGAAGACATGAATAGACATACGTGCAAAAATTCGTAAGGGGTAAGAGTTACCTTGGCTCTGCATCATGTAAATTACCAAATCATAAAGTAGCTAAAACTAAAAGGATCAACTTCCATAACTACTATAGATCAGACAAGTCTAGATGGCAACCTAAAACTGATCCAATAACAATAAAATAACAAAATTCTCATGGGCAAGACAATTCCACATTTCCACCTGAGAGAGGCACTGATGGGTGCAACTCATTTATACAAGAAAGAGAGAGGAAAGCAAAGCCAAAGTAGCATATCACTATAGCAAGACACAAGTACGAGTACATATACGCTTTTGAAGTAAAATTTACTAAAACTCCAACAGCAGAAATTGGCGGTTCAGAGAATGCCTCGCACATTGAAGAAAGTCGGGTGATACAATTGCAGAAGCCTCCGATATTCATGGGAATCTCAATCCGTCAAACATCCACCTACATTATTCTCTCTATAAAGCCTGAAGCATACACAGAGGAGCCATATCCCACAGATTCTGAAACTGGTCATTTATGCTAATACCTCAACAATCACTAAGAACAGCCCACGCACCTTTTTCGCATCACCCAGTGATGTTCAATATAGGGAATATATTTTCAGTAGTTCCAGGCCACAGCAATGCCGCAAAAGATGGCGTACTGTTACCTCCGATGATCTCATACACATTGCAACACTACAACAAAATCGAGCTGCGAAAAATCAAACCTATAGTCTCAAATAGCAACATAAACCTATATCATCTACCAGTTCGCCGACATACAAAATGTTGCAAACAAGGTGGATTATAGTCTCTTCACCATTGGTTCTTTATTTTATTTTATTTTATTTTATTTATTTTTTGATAGAACATCATTAGTTCTTTATCGAAAAATCCAGCAGACACATACCAAATTTGCAAAAATAATGATTGAACGCGAATTCCACAATTAGGAGTGCGACTAGCAGAGTCTTAAACATGATCAGACAGCACATTGGCGGCATACTAGGCTGTTTATTTGCTCATTTACAAGTAGTATATCTCTTAATTCTTCTGCTACTTATTCTTGCTGAAGACATGGGTGCAGATCCGTGCCAATGGAAAATTTTCGTAACACCAAAGGGTTACCTTAGCTATGTATCACGTAAATTACAAAATCATAAAGTAGGTCAAACTAAAAGGTCCAATTTTCATGACTACAACAAATCCGACAGGTTTGACTGGCGACCTAAAACTGATGCAATGACATCAAAATAACAAGGAAGATCAATTTGACCTGAGAGAGACGCTACGGAAGGACTAACTACTGATACTAGTCCTACGAGTGCATGCAGAGAGGAAAAGGGGAAGAATGAATGTGTACCTCACAAGGATCAGCCACAGCCGGAAGGCCACAACACAACAAAGGCTCAAAACTCAGATATTATTCCACCATTTAATAGGGAAAAATACGAAAAACTCACTATGGCATTCCCGTTTTGAGACTACCCCCACTCATATTTTTTGGAGAACCTCCATGTAGTACTAAAATCTTGTGATTGCTATTTCATAACAGAAATGTGTGAATGACCCAAAAAACTCTTTGTATTCTTTGGAAATTAATATCCAACTTTATACATGCATCATTGACCCCAGGGGTAGAAGAGATGGCAAGGGCACTCAAGCAATGACCCTGAGGTCCTTGGTTCCAATCTCCATACCAACAAGGGGTCACTCTTACCTATCAGTTTTTGCTTACAATTAAGGAAAGTGAAAACTTAACATGCTATTTCAATGTTCCAAAAAACCTTATCCAAAAGCCAAAGTGACCCCAAACCCTAAACCCTATATCAGTAATCCTAAACCCAAAATCCTAATATTAGAATTTTCAAACTTGAGGGGAGCTTATTACAACACTCCATTAAGTTTTTACTAGCGGCATCCCCTAAATGTAAATGAAAGCTAAAGTATGTTGTATAACAATGTGTTGAAAAAAAGTACCCAAGTCATCATGTAAAAACAGATAAGTACACTATCTTTCTAAGTAATTTTTTCAAAATATATTTTTTGAATTTTTTATTCTTGTTTTTATCATCTTCAACCTACAGTTATGTAGTGATAACTAGCCCCTTCCACTGCAATCATCACCATCATAGTCGTCTCCATCACAATCACCATCACCGGTCATCTCCACCACTATCGCTACCACAAATCAATTAATAAGGCCTTGGGTTCCAGATTTGGGAATTCATCCTTTTCACCAAACACACAAAACCAAATCATTACATACTAGGTCCGACGTAATAGATTTTAACATTGTTTACCTTCATAATCCAAAAAACTAGGGTTCATTACCGGTAGCTTTAGGGCATTATAAATCACGAACACTACATGTTGCAAATTTTGAAGGTTGTTCACCCTTCACCGTCTCTGATGCCGACGACTTCAGCTCCTGCAAATACCTTCGTGCATGGTCTGTCCACCCTCTTTCTCACAACTCATCAACCCCCCCCCCAATCGTCCCCTTCTTCCAGCCTATTCTCCAAAATCCAAATCCCGTGATTCGTACAATATATAATCTCTCTGGATCCTTTCTCCATTCTTCATCTCCTTGTTCTCTCAAACCTCCTAATACTTGACCGGAGGTTAGGGCTATGATGAAGTTTACTCTTCTTTTTTTAATTTTTCTTGTAAGTAGTAAACCTTTTTCATATCTTTAGTTGAAAAAGAAACATGATTTTCTTGAAAATGATTTTAAACCAATTAGAAGAAAAAAATTACTCCCCCCATTTCCAAAATATTGTCTACTTTGACCCGGCAAACCGTTTAAGAAAAAATAATTTGACTATATTATAAATATTGGTGAAATGTGTGGTTTCCTTTAATGCCCTTGTGTATGTGACCATAATTAAAGTAGGTAGAAAAAGTAAGGGTAAAGTGGTAAAAGTGTTTTCTTAAAAGGGAAAATTTTGAAAGAGGACAATTATTTAAGAACGGACGAAAAAGGAAAGGTGGACGATAATTTGAAAACGACGAAAAAAGCATAAAATATAAACATGAGCATCTTGGTCATATTTAAGTACATGATTATCATGTGACCCAATTCAACATATTTATTTAATGTAATCATGAGAGAAGGAGGCCATCATCAACATATATTTTAACACGGAGGCTCTTCCTCGCAAAACCTGATAGGGGGATTATCTCCGATTGGGAATACGGCCTGGGGGGTGCCTTGATTTTCCTAACTGACTAAAAGATGGGGAATTACAGCAGACAGAAGAAACCTTGATAACTACTAGGACTACGACTGTGACTAATCAATCAAACTAACAACAGGAAATGAAAATCTAACTTCACAAGATCTAGGACTGATTAACTAAATATGAACAATGAGATACTATCTAAAATAGGATAAGTCTAATCATAATTCTACTTGGACTAGGGTAACCTAAATACTAACTAACCCCAAATAGTCCTACTGGATACATAACAAGCAATGTATCTCACAATAGAAATACACCTCGACTAAACTCAACTCAGCCTTTGTCCAAATCACTTGGGGTCGGCATCTCTAAATAATAATACAAAACAATCAAATCCAATCTTATTATGCTTACGCTTGCATCCTGCGGCATACACGGAGAGAGAACATCATCAAGCGTAAAGCAATCACTTCATAGGGTATTAATTACAAGTTGTCAATTCAAAGATTTGTGCAATTATGTTTGTCAGAGACGAGTACATCAAACAGGAACAAAGCCATCATGTCACACTAAACACTTTTTTTTTCCAAAGATAATTGATAAAATAAAAAAATGAGCTATGCAATTATGGAAGTATAACAGGGACAATACACTAAATAAAGAGGATTTAGCGACCAAATGAATCAGACCGACCAACTAAATATTCTTTAAGATTCTCCTGTTTTCTCTTGCCTTTGTTGCGTAAACACAGCATAAATAAGAAAGAACAAAATTGTGAGGAAGGCATTGGAAACATGGTTCATGCTTAACAAGTTCAGAGTTATTCTGAACCAGGATCTTTTTAGTACGATCTTCCAACAGAGACTTAAATGAAGTTCTGCCTGCCAAGATATGTTTGACATTCACAAGGACCTCCTATTTTCACTGAGGGTATATCAATTTTTCTTTGTTCAATCATACAGAGAACCGGTACTAGTTTCGAAGCATTGGCCTTATCAAAATACATGTGGCATTAGAAAGTAGAAACAGTATTCTACCTATGTCGCCATTGTTGACAAACCACCTCTATTTATTTACCCTTAAATATGAAAAGTGAAAGAACAATAAGGAACTTTGTAAATAAGTCTTGTACAATGTCTCTAACTGAATATCCTACATCAAAAGTCTTTGAAATACTCCATGAATTTTCCCAAATGGAGATAAAACTTCAACTACACAGTTCAACAATCAACAGAACACAATAAATATCTCCAATTGCAGCCATTTTCAAGCACGAATCTACAGATACAATCAAGAGCAGTACATAAATCAGAGTAAAGCAAAAGCATAACCATCAAAGTAAACCTCACCTTTTGCTTAGCCAGCTGCAACTTCTCAGCAATTGACATCTTTGGAGGGCGAAGCCCTAACCTCTGTTCCCTCAACTTGCTAAGACCGAGATCCTCAATAACAGCTCCAAAAGCATCCCTAGGGAAGATATCCTTAGGAGTAAACTCCACGCAAACCTCCGCCAATTTCTCCCTAGCCTCAGCCATCATCTCCGCCTCCGCCGAGGTGGGCTTCCTCCCAGCCCTCATCTTCCCCATTGTAGCCAACACCAGCACAATCTCCGCCACTTTCCTTACATTCCCAGCCAATTCACCATCACCTCGAGCCTTCTTCGCCAATTGAACGCCCAATTCACCGTTCTCCAACGGCCTCTTCTCGCTTAAACCCTCGGATCTCGCCTCCAACGGACCTACAGACTCAAAATCCGTCCTCTTATCCATCGCTCACAGGCCAAACTCCACATACATAGTGGTTTCACCGTTTTTCCACAAAATTGATCGGAGAATCGCGGAATTTTACACAGAAACCTGCACAGGAGAGAGAGATGAGACGCCATGGGAGGGAGAAAGGGGATGGAAACCCTAGAGAGAGGGGGAAAGGGGGAGAGGAGAAGGAAGTTTAAAAAAGATCTGTGAAAACTAAACGAAATTTAGGAATCCGTTAAATTATATACCTTTTGGCGGGTAATTCTGAAGAGAAAGAGCTGTTGTTTGTGTGTGAGTGAGTGATAAAATTGGTGAGGACAGTCGGGGTGTGGGTTTGGGCAAAAACTTTGAGCAGACGAATTTTAGAGCGAGGGGCTTTTTTTTTCTTTTCTTTTTTTTTTAGAGAGAGAAAGAAAATGGTGGGATGTTATTTTTTTTTCTTCTATCTACTGCTGATAGCACGAGCGTTGCACGCGCTCTTTTCCTCCTTTCTTTCTTATACCGTACTTATACAGTACATTATATGTTAAAACATTCACAATGCTATTCTTCTTATATTGTCTTCTTAACTTGATCTCATTGTCACCTACATGTTTTTATATTCTTAACCACTTAAAAATATAACTTCTCATTATATAATTTTTTTACATATCTTCTTACACACAAAAAAAAATTAACATATCCCAATTTAAAAAAATATTACATTTTGCCCCCTCCCCCTCACACACTTGGCACTTAGGAAGATTCCTATTTTTCTTCCAAAATTGGAAGAAAAACTTACCTCTCTCCTACATGACAATATTAAGAAGACTATCATCATTGTGTAATTTTATCTTTTTAATACGAAGATGCATAAAAAGAGGTGAATTTGGAACAATGGCGATGCTCTTATATGCTACAACTCTGCTCAATTATTACGTCCCTATCCTTAAACAAAACGAAAATTTAAAATAATTTAACCCCTACCCCAAACATTTACCACTTGGTGGGCCTGCATATAAACCTATCGTTGATAAACAAGGCTCAACTGCTTATAGGTTGTTAAAAATTAGGAGAAATTCGGCACAGTCTCAATTTTTAACCGTTTTACACTTTTATATTTTTCGTATCATCAAAGTATGGAGCAAGTAGTATTTTATAATATAGATATTTAAACTTTGCAAGGGTCGGATCAATGTACACTGGACAAAGAAAAAACTAATGTTATCAGTTGCAAACAAAACCAATAATCAAATATTGTTATTTACGGAAAAAAAGAATTTTGACATGTAAAAACAATATTTTATTGTTTTCTTAATAACGACAACTTAATCTTCTTTTGAACGCTCTTATTTCACAACAATGGTTGGCTTTGTAACGCGAGATGTAATAAATTTATCAAGTATTTCCACCTACACATGATAAGATTCAGATAAATTAATTTAACTATATTTTATGCATCTAAGTGAGTAATTAAATTATAAAAAAAACATATCGCTTCATCTACAAAACTCAAATCTTCCCACATATCATCGTTCAATAATATAGGCATATGTTGAGGTGGAATTTGAGATACGGTTGGATGGGGTGTCAGAGTTGTAGGTGGGGTTGTAGGGACCTATTTTGGAGCAATGTGTAAGATAAAAACTATGTGATTGTAAAATTGAATCATTTAAAAATTATATAATTGTAAAATTTGAATCATATGTAATTATTAACACTTATGTAAGAATGAGTTGTGTGCTTACAAATTCTTCTATAGAATCAGAATCATAACAATCAAGTGGAGGGGGAGGTGGAGATGATGGTAGAGTGTCAAAAGGAGTTGCATGTACATATTTGAAACCATGTATTAGATAAAATACTATATAATTGCAAAATTTGATTTGGATATAAAGTGTATGAAATGACAACATTTTTATAACATAGTTGGAAATTATATGGATTTATATCTCATGTATAAGCATTATAGAAAAAGACTATATAATTGCAAAAATTGATTTGGATGTAAAGTGTATGAAATGACAACATTTTTATTTCATAGTTGGAAATTATAGAGATTTATACATGTTGTAGAAGCAATATAGAAAAACTTCAATATAAACTATATTTGTTGTCGAAGTTTCTTTTTGTGATGATAAAAAAATTGTTATCCTACTGAATAGAGTACATCGAGATAGTGCAACGTATAATTGACTATGAGTAAACAATGGCGTCCAAAGATTAATGTTGACAAATTTAATAGATTGTGCTTATGATTTATTTATAATCATTGTAAAGGCAAACCTAATTGGAACTTGTCGTCTTGTAATAAGAATAGTAAGTTCATAAACAGAAAGGGTAAGAGAAATTCTCAACATAAATACCAAATTTTCAGCTTTATCTCTAGTTAAGATTCCAGTTTCAATAATATGTTGCGCGCATCTTATTACCTTTAGTCTTGTTCCATTGCAAAGACCATCCTTTGGGGTAAGATTCTTAAGCAAAATAATGGGACAACCAACTTTTTATTGGAGGTCAGAAGGAGGGAGACCAACAGGATTTAATGAGTTTAGATATTCGATTGGGTATCGATTTGCCATGATCGTATCACTAATAACATTATTTGTGTTTTTATCTGCAGATAGATAACTGATGATATTTTCAAGGAATATCTTCTTGAACATTTATATTATTAACATCATCATTACGTGCTGAGAGAATAGTACGATCAGTTAAGAATTTTGTTGTGGAAGTCCTCATTCTATGCAGTTGTTGATACACTTCTCTTATTGGTTCATTCAGGTCTTTACACTTCCGAATTGATGAAAGTAATTCGACGGTTTTATTTGGATTACTTCCCACCTGCTAATTGAAATTAAATTAATGTTAATTATAAAATGGTTACTAATGTAAAGTTTAATGGTGCATTTGTAAAATTGATATTACCTCATTTAAATATGTAGCGAATTCAACATTTGTGGAATCATTTCGATTTAATCGCATGTTTTGTGATAAAGTTAAGATGTGCATGTTGTTCCAAAGTGTTGATTTTTGAAAAGTTGATCTCACAATTTGCTCACGACATCCTTTTGGTAGAACATGCAAAATTTGCCAAAAATCGCCACAAAGTACAATAGTAATTCCACCGAAAAGGTAGTTATTGTCGCGAACATCTTGAACGTTGCGATCAACGGCCTCAACACAATGACGATGTTGCATAGGGACCTCATCTCATATTATCAATTTCACCTCCCTTAATAATTCAGCCTGAATTGATTGTTTAGTGAAGTAACATATTGTGCCTTCCAACACATTCAATGGTAGACAAGACGTAGAATGAGCAGTTCACCACCTACCAACAATAACGATGCATTTTCAGATGATGCAACAAAAATCACGATATGGCCAAGGTGTTGACCCTCACAGGTTCTAAATTTGGTTGAAGTCATCTTCTAATTTTATTGCACAGTGGCTAATAGGTCTGCGTACTGATTAGTGTGGCAACTGTCTTAGAATCGAGGGTGTAACAGAACAGTTTAGTGTTAGTCTCTCCAAGGCGCGGACCAGCAGGCTTCAACAGCAGACTTGAAAGCCCGGTTCACCAGCAGACTTTGAAGTCTGTTCAAGATCAAAAGCGAAGCTCAGTTAATTACGTGGAATTAAGTTACATATTATTTGATTAAGATATTAAATCATCTAGTCATATAATATTCAAATTAACTTCATTAGTTTTCCCTCTCAAAAGAAGTCAACTATGTCAATCATTTGGCTTCAGATAAACGAGACAGACAGATGTCTATCTTTTCAAGTGAATTGTGAAAACTTAAGACATTACCTTTTTTAGCTAAGAAGACTTTCGAGCTGTAACGCCTGCAAGCTGCAAACTTACTTTGTTTGGAAACGATTGTCTCTGCAAACATTGCATCTCTGATGTCTGTTGTTGTGCACAGCCCACAAAGCGTCGAATTGCATTTGATGAATTTTAACGTTGGACTCAATCTCTCAACTCTCAGTCCAACGATCCTGAAGATCTCCCCCAATATATATTCAAGTTTTGAAGATCTGAAGAAATAAATCTCTTGCGCATTCAATACTCAAGCTCCATCTTCAATACAAAAACATTCAAGAGATCAAAAAGACAAGAACTAACACTTCACCAAACTTCCTAAAGCTGCAGATCCGCTATTCACTCCTAGCTTTCAGCTTCTTCTAGTTTGTCATTAACTGTTCTTTACTTTATCACTTGAGAGAACAATTATTCATTGATTGTTTCTCTCATCATCAAACACTTGGTTGAAAATTATTTTTGTACATGATCCATTAGAGATCCAACTTTCTCACCTAATGGATAAACAAGTGCACCTTTCAAAATCCAAAGCTAACCACTTTGGTAGTGGACGTAGTACTATTCACAATACGAACCACTTCTAAATTATGCGTGTTGCTTAAACTGTTTCTACTTATCCCCTAACTGTTCTTATGTGTTAGCCTTTTAAAAGAAGAAGAACGCTTTGAGAAATTTTAAAAATTAATTTTCAAAACACAACTAAGCTATTCAACCCCCCCCCCTTCTAGCCTAGATTGAGCCAATTGGGACCAACAATTGGTATTAGAGCCTGATTCTTTGAAAAACATATTTTTCCGAGACTAACCTCTTGAGAATAGATCCTATGGCTCACTATATGCTGCCTACCTCGAATACAAGCCATATCCCAATATTGGATGAAGGTCACTTCTAAGTATGGAAAAACAAAGTTATGAGATATATTAATTCTATTGACAATCGTTTATGGCAATGTGTTCAAACAGGTCCTCACATTCCAATGAAGTCAAATCTACTTGCAGATGTAGCAGGAGGACCACCTGAGGTGCCTAAATCCATAAATGAATGGACTGAAGGCGAGAGAAAGGTTGTTGAATTAGATAACAAAGCAATGCACATAATATCAAGCTCTGTAGACACCAACACTTATCAGCAGATAATCAGATCCAAGACTGCTAAAGAGATGTGGGAAGCTCTTGTAGAATATTTGGAAGGAGACCTGCCAACTAGAGACAACAGGAAGTACAACTATATTCAACAATTTGACTCATTCAGAAAGGATCCAAAGGAGACACTGCGTCAAACCTACGACAGATTCTGTGAGGTAGTAAATAGTTGTTAATCCTTAGGTAAAGAATATAGCGTTAAAGAAGTAAACATGAGATTCTTAGCTTCCTTAGGAAATCTGTGGCATGTTAAGACCACAGTCATTAAAGAGTCCACAGACTTAAACTCCATGCATCTTCAGAGTTTGTATGCGAGTTTAACTGTCTATGAGTAAGAACTTCTTCAAGCTCAAGAACATGACAAAAAATTTAAACTTCCTTCTTTTTCTGCTATCTCTCAAGAACCTCCTGCATAGGAAAATAAATCATCCACTTCCTCTTCTTCTAATGATAATAAAATTCTTACTGATGAACAATTTGCTATGTTTGTTAAAAAAAATTCAAAAATTCTCAAAGTTTAAAAAGAAAAAAGATGCAAACCAGCAGACTTTCAGAAAGACTGCTGAAAACTCACAATATGATGAGCTAGTTTGATTCAACTGTAGGAAGCCTGGTCATTTTGCTTCTAAATGTCCTAAGCCCAAATATGAAGCTTATAAAAGGCGACCCTCTAAATCATTTTCAAAAACATAGGGGTCTGTTGGTTGAGGACTTAGAAGAAAATCAAGTGTCTACTTGGTTTGAAACGGATTCTGGTGAGGATGAGAGTAATGACTCACCTGAGCAGGTTCATATCTATCTTGTTGCTCTAGAGTCACCTCCCACCTATGATTCAGAAAGTGAAGTTAAATATTCTCCCTTTCAAGCTAACATAGAACAACTTAATGAAGCGCCTTCTAAAGAAGAAATCCTCAAAGATGCTTAGGATATGCTAGAGGAATTCAATGAATTTAGAAAGGCTTATGTCAAGTTAGCTAAAAGCCATGAGAAGCTGGGAACTGAGAAATCCATGCTGGAATCTGAGTTAAAAACTCTCGATGGAGTCCATTAGGAGATTATCAAGTTAAAGGAAGAGAACAAGTTTCTCAATGAAAAGGTTACGTGTCTCATTGGTCATGCCAAAGAGTTATCCGTTGAGAAAGATGAGTTGCTAAAGACCATCAACTCATGGAATAACTCAAAGGATGTCTTTGATCGAATTCTAAGAGACCAGAAGCCCACTGCAGATAAAACTGGGCTAGGATTCTCTGAGAACACTTCTGGCACAACCTCTGAACAAAAAACAGAAGACTTCCCTGTGCAAAATGATATTTCTGCACAATATCAGCAGCCTAACAAAAGTAGATTAGGATTGGATATGCTGTTATTCAGTACAAATATCCTAAGGTTCAAACTACTAAGACTAGTGACGCATCTAAAGCAAAGGCATCTGCTTCTAGGACCACAAAGAGTATGACCAAACCCATCAGAATCATCAAAAGCATTTCTGATGGTGTTGATGCCTCAAAGATTGTTGACACCAAGCTTAAAGGTAAAATGCATGAGGTGTCTAAGTCTACCACCAGTAAACCTACTGCTAAAGGAAGGACTGTTGAGTACAGACTCAAGAAGTCTCATACAAAAGCCTCTAAGCATGTTGCCAACAAGTATGCTAAATCAAAGACTGCTGCTAAAAGAAGAAAGGTTCAAAAGTTAGTCAACACCCAACATACTCAAACAGACTTTTGTAACTTCCATCACTGTACTTTTTGCAAATGTTTAGGCCATTTGGCTCATGGATGTCTTCTGAAATCCATCATAAAGCCTACTAGGTCTTCAATCCCAAAAGTCAGGTAAGTATGGGTTCCCAAAAATTGCAAACGTTTTGGACCCAAAATAAAAATAAGGGGGACCATGATTTTTTATTTCTTAAATACGGATCTGCTTCATGACTACTACAAGCTCAGGAAAAAAAAAAGACGTATGGTATCTGGACAGTGGCCGCTCAAGGCACATGACCGGAGATTCTTGTCTTCTTTCAAAAATCACTGAAGCAGAAGGTCATCCAGTCATCTTTGGTGACAATGCTAAAGGAAGAACCATTGGATACGGATCCATCATTCGAGGAAACCTCTCTATTGGAAAAGTATCTATAGTAGAAGGACTGAAGCACAACTTGCTAAGCATTGCTCAATTTTGCGACAAAGGTCACTTGTGCCAATTTTCCTCAAACAGATGCGACATCAAGGATCCAGTATCATGCTCAACTCTGATAACCGGACATAGACAGGGGAATATCTATGTAATAGATTTGAATGCATATGGAAAGGCTGCTAATCTATGTCTTGTAGCAAACTCTGCTTAAGACAAAAGTTGGTTGTGGCACAAACGTCTCAACCATCTTAACTTCAAATACTTATCAAAGCTTTCCAAAGAAGGATTGGTGAAAGGAATGCCAAGAGTTTCTGCTGATCATGATCATGTATGCAAGGCTTGTCAGCTGGGAAAGCTTTCAAAAGCTTCTTTCAAGAGCAAACCAGGAATCGCAACAACAAGACCTCTGCAACTTCTTCACATGGATATCTTTTCAGGCATGTGACTACTATCAGTTATAGTGGTCACAGATACACTCTAGTCGTAGTAGATGATTATACAAGATATACATGGACGGAGATGACGTCTTCTAAAGATCACACATACGACATCCTTAATGCCTTGTTCAGAAGACTACAAACACAAAAGCTCGATGAAATCAGTGATGTTTGATCAGACAATGGAACTGAATTCACCAATAATGGAGTAGCAAAGTATTATGATGATCATCACATCGGTCACAACTTCTCTGATGTTAGAACTCCCAACAGAACGGTGTAGCAGAAAGGAAAAACAGAACACTTATCGAAGCTGCTAAGATTATGCTCGCTGAAGCAAAGCTGCCCAAGCATTTCTGGGCAGAAACTGTCAATACAGGCTGCTTCACTCAGAACAGATCTCTAATCAACAAATTTCACGGTAAAACACCATATGAACTTTGGAGAAGTAAAGCCTCAAATATTGGATTTTTCAAAGTCTTCAGCTGCAAATGCTTCGTGGTCTATAATGATAATGATTACAGAAGTAAATTTGATATTAAAAAAAAGCGACGAAGGTGTATTTTTGGGCTATGCCTTATATTCCAAAGCTTATAGGGTTTTCAACAAAAGATCTTTAAAAATTGTTGAATCTATACATGTTTCATTTGACGAATTTGATTTATTAAAGCCACACATGGCTCCAAATGTTGTTGATAACTTTGCAAATGTTGAGACAAGTACCTCCCAAGCTTTAAGCTCTTAAACACCAAATCCCCCTTCAGCAACTCACTCAGATATTCCTGACCATCACTTCTCAAATGAATCACCAGAAGACCTCAATTCTGCTCATGAAAATATTAACCCAGAGCCCATCTCTACTGAATCTCAAAATCATATCCTTCAACTTACCTACAAATCCAGTTCTGAACAGCACACCCATCGAGAAACAACTGACTTTCCTCCTAGTCCTCCTCCCGAACCTCTTCATGAAGAACCAGTAGTGAATCACATTCCTGATATTACAAGAACATGTAAAGATCACCCAATTTCTCAAATCATTGGCGATATTAATGTAGGAGTACGGACCAGAAGATCTTCCAGAAATGAATGCATGTTCTGTGCTGCATTTGTTTCAGAAGACGAACCTAAAAAGATTGATGAAGCCTTACAAGATCCAAGTTCGCTAGAAGCTATGCAAGAGGAACTTCAGCAATTCGAAAGGTGTCAAGTATGGAAGCTAGTCCTAAGACCAGCTGATCATACCATCATTGGCACAAAATGGGTGTTCAGAAACAAGAAGGATGAAGATGAGAACATCATAAGAAATAAAGGCAGACTCGTTGCACAAGGATATCAACAAGAAAAAGGAATCGACTATGATGAAACATTTGCTCCAATAGCAAGGTTAGAAGCTATCAGAATCTTCTTAGCCTATGCTACATACAAGGACTTTGTGGTAAATCAAATGGATGTCAAGAAGCAGTAGAAAAATCTCTCTCTAGAATTTCTCCCTAGGGTTTCATTCTAGGGCTATGGCTGCAACTCCGGCCGTGGCTCCGGCTGAAGAAGATCCACCTGTGGCGCCCCCTTCTTCTACACTGAAGAAATCTTTTGCCTACATATTGACTAGTTGCGCGCCGCCCAGTATCCCCATCATCCCGCCGTCCTCATATAAGGGAGAGCCAGCACTTCGGTTAACCCCTTCACTTGTTTCTGATCTGTCCAAACCATTCCAGTTAACTCTAGTTGGAAAATTCTCCCATGGCCGTCCTTCAATGGAGGCTATGCGTCGCGAGTTCTTAACTTTTGGTCTCAAGGCGGATGTCACAATCGGGCATCTCGATACTAAGCACATTCTTATCCAAGCCCACCATGAAGCTGATTTCCAAAGATTGTGGATCAAAGATCAGTGGTTTGTTGGCCATTATCCGATGCGCGTCTTCAAGTGGACACACGATTTTCACCCGGATGTAGAGAGCCTGATTGTACCTGTTTGGTTTGCTATACCCAATCTGCCTATCTATCTTTTTAATAAACAAACCCTCTTCTCTATGGCCAGCATGATTGGCAAGCCCCTAACCATCGACAATCTAACTGCCAGTCTCCAACGGCCTAGCATGGCTCGAGTGTGTATAGAGGTCGATCTCACAAAACCTCTCCCAAACCGCATTTGGATCGATACTGGTATTCTTTCCTCGGAGGGTTTCTGGCAGCCCATCGAGGCTGAAAGGCTTCCTTCTTATTGTACTTACTGTCGTCGCCTTAGCCATGATGGACATGAGTGTAAAGTGTACCTCAAGTCTCTTCCAAGAGAGAAAGATATTAATCACGAGCTTCCAGATTTGCAGCCGCCAAAGCAAGCTCCCAAAACTTCTATGGCATGGAAACCTAAAGAGAATATTCATAAGCCCAACTCTTCAGATAAAGAAACTGACCAAACCCAAGCTGATATTCCCCGATCAAGCCACACCACTTCTAAACCCCAAACAATTGATGCTGATGTAAGCCCTAATGTCCCTACAACTGATTCTAGCCCTTTAAAGGACACCCCCTCAGATGCCCCATGCCTGGATCCTATGGAACCGATGGGTAAGGACGATGCTCACTGTGATAAGCAAAGTAGTACTGGCCCGACAAACGATGGTGTGATGCCGCCTGTTGCAGTAGTTTCTGATCAGAATGATAGTATTATCAATTAGGAGAATCAAGCCATGCAGAAGTCGATCTCTCGTGAGACTATTCCAAACCCTACGCCTTCAATTGTTTCCCCAAACAGGTTTGTGGTTCTCGAAGTTATCGAGGAAGAGGGAGAACAACATTCCAATATAGAGGCTCTAAACATCGATCCTGGAATATCTTCTAAGTCCACTTGTCCCAAACCTCATGTTCCCTTGACAGATCGTCTCACAAGATCAAAGTCCCAACAATCGGCTTCTTCCCGCACAGTTTCCCATGGATATTAAGGCCATTTTCTGGAATGCTCGCGGAATTGGTAATGACACCACTATTGCTCGTATTAAACAACTTTCTCGTTCTCATAAAGTCTCTCTTTTTGCTGTGTTCGAACCTATGCTCAGTTTGGATCAGGTTCAATTCATCACTCGCCTCGGTATAGCTTCTCTAACTCTACTAGTTCCATATGGTTTTTTGCTAAATCATCATTCACTTGCTCCTTAATTCAAGAATCAGCTCAACAGATTTCTCTCACAATCAAACACTATGCTTGGACTTCTTCGGTTCTTCTCACTTGTGTCTATGCGAAATGTAATGTTGTTGATCGTCAATCTCTTTGGTCTGAATTGATAGCAATCAGTTCTCAGTATGCAGATTCTCCCTGGATTGTCGGTGGCGATTTCAATATTATTTTGCATCCAGGAGAAAAATCTGGTGGTCGTGACTGGGATCAATCAGGTGCATTGGATTTTCATGCTTGCCTTTCTGCATTTGGTTTGATAGATCTTGGTTACTCGGGCACTCAATATACGTGGTGGAACAAAAGAGAAAGGAATGCCACAATTCACCAACATATTGATCGGTTTCTATGCAACTCAATATGGTTGGATACATATGCTTCTTCTGTGGTCCATCTTAATCGCACCTGTTCAGATCATAGCCCGCTCCTCCTCTCTTTTTCCAATTCTGGGTCTCCGAAGCACTCTCCCTTCAGATTCTTAAATGTTTGGACCAGCCATGTATCATTTCTAGACGCTGTGAAAGTGGCTTGGAACTCTCCTATAGAAGGCCGCCCTATGATTAAATTTTCCCTCAAGTTGAAATCCTTGAAGCACACTCTTCGTAAGTGGAACAAAGAAGTTTTTAGGAATATCTTTACAGACCTTAAAGAGGCTGAAGACGTTGTGCCAGAACATGAACTCTATTTCGAGCTTAATAGCTCTAGTGAAAACAGGTCAGCTCTTATGAATGCTCAGGCAAAGCTTCGTTTGGCTCTCTCTCGTGAAGAGGCTTTTTGGCGCCAAAAGTCTAAAATAAAATGGTTTAAGGACGGGGACGGAAATTCCAAACTTTTTCATTCTACTGTTAGACAGGCCCAACGTCGCCTTCACATTCACTCGATTCACAATTCTTCTGGATCTCTTCTTGATAGCAATGAGGCCGTCAAAAATGGAATTGTTGATTATTTCAGCTCACTGCTTCAATCAGCTTCTCCTCCCATGCCTCGGGATCTTGATATGATCCCTTCGCTTTTTACTGAAGATTGGAACATGGTTCTTATATCTCCTCCGACCCTTGAAGAAATTTGGGATTCTATTCGGAGTCTTAGTGGTGACAGTGCTGGCCCGGATTTTACGGTCATTTTTCTCATCTTCTTTGGGACATCATTAAGACTGATCTCTTTGAAGCTATCCAAGAGTTTTTTGCGGGTTTCTGTTTACCCAGATCGTGGACTAGTACTCTTATTGTCACCATCCCAAAGGTTGACCCTCCTTTATCGGTTAAAGATCTTAGGCCAATCAGCTTGTGTAACTTTTGTAACAAGATTATTTCCAAGCTGTTGGCTACCCGTCTTGCCACGATTCTTCCTCATATTATTTCTCCAAATCAAAGTGTCTTCACTAAAGGTAGAGTCATTCAAGATAATGTTCTTCTCGCTCAAGAAATGGTTTCTTATTTGGGGAAACGAGTGACAGGTTCAAATATTATCATTAAGCTGGACATGGCCAAGGCGTTCGACAGGGTTTCTTGGGCTTTCCTGATTCAGGTCCTCTGTAAATTTGGATTTCATGAGGTTTTCATTGATTTAATTTGGAGGTTAATTGCCGAAAATTGGTTTTCGGTCCTAATTAATGGAGAGGCTGTCGGGTTTTTTCAATCTTCTTGTGGTTTAAGACAAGGTGACCCCCTTTCTCCTAGCTTGTTTATAATTGCTGCGGAGGCTCTTAGTAGAAGCTTAAATAATCTGCATATTGAAAATAGCAGTATTTGTTACTCCACCTCGAGTGGCTGCCTAGTTATCTCTCATTTATCGTTTGCCGATGACATTATTGTCTTCTGTAATGGTAGTCGCCGATCCCTCCAGAAGCATTCTGATCTGCTAGCCCATTATATGGCTATTTCTGGGCAGCTAATTAATTCTGATAAAAGCCAAGTCTTTGTGGATCCTTCTCTTTCTCCCTCTCGTGTTGCGTCAATTGCTACTCATTCTGGATTTTGCATTGGCAGCTTCCCTATCACATACCTGGGTTGCCCTCTTTATGTGGGTAGGAAAAATAAACGTCTTTTTGATCCTCTTGCTCTCAAGTTTCAGTTGAAGGTGGATTCATGGATTGGCTCATTTCTAAATCAGGCTGGGCGTGTCACTTTGATCAATCATGTCCTCCATTCTATGACTGCCCATCTCTTTGCCTCTCTTGAGCCTCCAGTTGCTGTCATCAGAATGCTTGATCGGTTCTTTGCAAATTTCTTACAGGCGTATTGAAGGTCGCTCAAAATCTCATTGGGTCTCCCCGGTCGACTTCTTTGCCTCTGCACTCGGGAGGGATAGGTGTTACATCCCTTTTTTCCCTTGTTAAAGCCTATTCTGTTAAGCTGTGGTGGAGATTTCGCTCTCAACAAAATATGTGGACAGATTTTCTTAAAGCCCGATATTGTCACTCCTCTCACGCTTCAGTTTCCTCCTGTCGTGGTTCTCATATTTGGCAGCGGCTCCAACCAGTGTTCTAAAAATCGCCCTAGGCGGCCGCCTAGGCGCCGTCTAGGCGCTAGGCGCCAGCCGTCCGCCGCGATTAACGACAAATCGGATCAAAAGTCGCCGGAGAACAAAATCACCGACTAGACGCCTTAATCGTCGACTAGTCGCTCTAAGGTTCTAGGCGCCGACTAAGAATTGTCAAACAAAAGAGAGGATCAAAGTTTAATTCCTTTAAAGCAAAAGAGGGAGAGAAGAACATGTGGGTCTTGATCTTTCGATCTGGCCAGTTTGACCGATAGCGGAGAACACAGTCCAGACGAAATAGGACGAGAAGTCTTCGGTCCTTTTCCTCATTCACTTGTACGCATGTAACAACAACAAAGAGGTCGATTTGAGAACGTTCGAGAGAATATGGGAAGCTTGGCTCGCGACTGCATTTGAGAATGTTTACTGAGAGAATATGGGAAGCTTGGCTCGCTTGACGGATGGGGATTTTTAAGAGAGAGAGAGAGAGAGAGGCGCGAGAGTTAAGGCTTTGACGAAAAGGTTTTTCACTTTTCCTCCTTTTTGAAATTTGGAGTTAGGCAATACTGGTCTTTCACTTTTTCTCGTTTTTTAAATTTGAAGTTACAAAGTTTAGGCTAGACGTAGGCTTGTAGCCTATAAGTGAGTAGCTTTTGACTTTTTTTTTTCTTAATTAGTTTTCTAACCTAATGAATTTGTATATCCCTCCCTTCAAATTTAGAAAAGATGTACAACCAAAAGCAATTGATGGAAAAGTATATAGTATATCATTATTAATAATTAATTTAATTATTTTTTCTTATTATGTGTGTTAAATCAAATATGACAATAATTTTAGGATGAAAGAAGTATATATATTAAGAAAAATTATCAAAATAAGGATAATTATGTCTTAACTCTAGGCCCCGCCTAGGCCCCGACTAGTCCCCGACTAGTCCCCTAGGCGCTAGGCGTCAGTCTGACGCCTAGTGCCCGCCTAGCGATTTTTAGAACATTGGCTCCAACGCATAAAGGCTATGGCTGAGCCTTGTATTGGCTGGACTGTTGGGATGGGCTCTATTTCAGCTTGGTCGAATAATTGGATCCCTGGGCAATTTCTCAATCGTCCGCCAGACTGCTCTATTGATTCAGTTCGGGATCTTTTTGATTTGAATGGAAATTTGCTCCCAGTTGTTCGGGCTATTCTTCCTGTTTCCACTTTACATGCCATTTCAGAATATAATATAACTCTTTCTGCTAATCCAGACACTCCTTACTGGAATTGCACTACCTCTGGCGGCTTTTCTCTCAGTTCGGCTATGGAGTTGTTCGCCCCAGCTACAGCCGCAAATCTCTCCTCTAAATTTATATGGCACAAGCTCCTCCCTAAGCACATTAGTATTTTTCTATGGAGGTTGTTCAAGGGTCGTCTCCCTATTGATGAGGGGCTAATTAAAAAAGGGATTCAATTTGCTTCCAAATGCATCTGTTGTGATAGCCCTCAATCTGAATCTTTCTCTCATTTGTTTTTACATGGTGATGCTGCTAGGTTCTCTTGGCAGCATTTTTCTTCCTATGGTCTGTCTCTTCGTGGCGAGACAATAAAGAACCATTGCATGGCTTCTTGGTGTACTGGTAAGAGTGTGGTCTCCCTTCTTCTCCGTCCATTATTCTTTGGAATCTTTGGAAGTTCCGTAACAGATTATTTTTGATGGCAAGCTTAAGTCTCCTCCTCAGATTATCAATTCAGTTGATCAAGATCTTAATACTATTCTTTGTGCCTCTAATTATATTGCTTTCCGTAAAAGTAATGGATTTGCAACTTCATTTGCTTCTCGGAAAAAAATTATTGTTCGGGCTGTTTCTTGGGAAAAACCTCCCCCGGGTATTCTAAAGCTTAACTCAGATGGAGCTTGTCGAGGAAACCCTAGTCGTAGTGGAGGGGGTGGTGTTGTTCGTGATTCCAATGGTTTGATTGTTTATGCTTATTCCTCTTTCTATGGTGAGTCCACCAACAACATGGCTGAAATTAGAGCTCTTCATCAAGGTCTCTGTTGGTTTCAAAGATCGGGTCATCAGAATTCTCTTGTTGAAATTGATTCCAAGATTATATGTGATTTACTCAATGGTCGTCTCAAGCATTCTTGGGCTCTGGCTTACCTTGTTCGTGCTATTAGTTCCATGCAGAGGAATTTCAATTTCTCTATTTGCCATATCTATAGGGAGGCTAATTTTGTGGCGGATGGCTTGGCTAATCTTGCGGTTGACTCTGGTCGAGACTTCATTTTTGATTCGTTTAATGCTTTGCCCAGACTCATTAAAAGCAATGTTCTCTTGGATGCTCAGGGTGTGGCTAGGATCCGTACTTCTTAATTTTTGTATTTCTTTCTTCTTGCTAAGCCCATTATTTTTTGAGGATTGTATCTTAGATTATTTCCTTTCCGAGGTTAGGCTCCTTTGTCCTCCCATTTATAAGGGCCAGGTTGGTTGTCCCCCTCAAGTTTGTATTCTTTTTTCCCTAATCAATAAAATCTAGCAGGGTGCCGCCCCTGTTTCATTGAAAAAAAATGGATGTCAAGAGTGTTTTCCTCAATGGTGATCTTCAAGAAACCGTCTATGTAACTCAGCCCCCAGACTTCGTGGAAAAAGGAAAAGAGACATATGTCTACAAACTTAAAAAGGCTCTCTATGGTCTTAAGCAAGCACCTCGTGCCTGGTATGAGACACTATCCAAGTTCTTAATAGAACAAGGATTTGTGTGAGAAAAGATCGACACCACTCTCTTCATTCTCAAGCACAAAGGCCACTTGCTACTGGTACAAATATACGTCGATGATATCATCTTTAGTTCAACAAATGATAAGTTGTGCAAAAGATTTGAAACTCTTATGACTGGAAAGTTTCAGATGAGCATGATGGGAGAACTTACCTTCTTCCTGGGTCTTCAAATTCAACAATCCAACAAAGGAATCTTCATAAGCCAACCCAAGTATGCTAAAGAACTGGTCAAAAAAATCGGATTGGAAATGGCTAATACCGTTGACACTCCAATGGCTGCTAAATGCAAATTATCGAAAGATCTACAAGGGAAGAAAATTGATATCACCTTATACAGAAGAATGATTGGATCTCTGCTCTACCTTACCGCCAGCAGATCTGACATAGTGTATGATGTTGGGGTATGTGCTAGATTTCAAGCAAACCCCAGTGAATCACATCTTCTAGTGACTAAAAGAATCATCAAGTATGTATCAGATACTACCAACTTAGGTATCTGGTATCCAAGAGAGTCCTCTTTCAACTTAGTTGGATACTCAGATGCAGACTATGCTGGTTGTCAAGTAGACAGGAAGAGCACAAGTGGAACTTGCCAATTCCTAGGAGACAGGCTTGTCTCATGGGCTAGCAAGAAACAAACATCAGTTTCAAACTCCACCACTGAAGCAGAATACATAGCTGATGGAAGTTGCTGCTGTCAACTGCTTTGGATCAAACAACAGTTGGTAGACTATGACATCAAGGTAGCAGATTGCCCAATCATGTGTGATAATACCTCAGCAATCTCTATCACCTACAATCCCGTGATGCACTCCAAGACAAAGCATATCGATGTTCGATATCACTTTCTAAGGGACAATGTAGAAAATAGAAATATAAGTATGAAGTGCATTTCAACAGAACACCAACTAGCAGACATCTTCACAAAAGCACTGGAAGCCGACATGTTTACTTATCTAAGGAGAGAGCTTGGTATGCTCGATCCAATTGCTTAATCTTAACTAAATTTAATTTCTTTCATTTCAAAATTTTGAGCAGACTTGATAATACATTTAAGCAGACTTGTCATTGTGATTAAGCAGACCTATGTCTTTGAACTGAAATCAGTAGTTCTGCTAATTACTTGAAGATGGAAGTAAGTCTTTTAATTATTAATTTAGAAGGGTTATTTATGAAAATAGTAAAGGACTGATTTTAAAAATTGGTTATATTCTTTAAAAATGGTACTTTTTGACTACCTTAAACTGTCAGTCAATAAGTTATTTTCAAGTGACAACCGTCTGACTTAGTGTCATTTCACCTGTTCAGCCGTCTGAATTCACGCCCTTTCATTAATAAACCTCTCAACCGCCAATCTTAAAATCACTTTTCCAAAATTTTCTACAATCTCAAACTGTCCTTTGTTATTCTCTCTCAACAACCCTCTCCTTCTCCCTCGCTTCGTCTCTGTGTAATCTATGAAGAACTCTCAAATTTCGTCAACATTCACCTACATTCTCTTCAATGGTAAGACAAATCTAACCCAGAATCTTTCTCTAGGTCGTAATTTCATTTTGAGGTTTATGCAGTGAATCCGCCATTGTTGACTGTTCATGAAATATTCTTACTTTATCTCTCTCTTTCGGGCTGTTGAAATTTTGGGCTAAAATTCTTAAATTTCTGGGCTCACATTACATATCTTGCTCAAATTAGGAATTTCATATGTCTCTCCAGTATTTGCCCTAATTTCTTTTAAAAAAATTTAGGCAAAATCAACTGCCGCTGGTCAGTCATCTTCTTAGGTCAATACAAAACAAACTACTACTCAAACACCGGCTTCGGGAGTTGAGATTCCTAAACTGCCAGACACAATGTATCACCCTGGCATGTGCATAGATGTGCCCTCTGTTCGCGCATACGCTGCTGGTGTCAAAATCGTTGATGACCTGAACCAGTCAGGGCTTCTTCCACTATTTATGCTAGATGACACCGACTATAGCAACCTGCTGGCAGAGGAATTTTACCAACAACTGATTTTCAACAACTCCCGGACTTCTATTTCTAGCACCCTGCGCAGTGTCGGCTTCTCCTTCACCGCTGATCGCATCGCCAAAATTGTTGGCATAGAATTTGATGGTCCAACCGAGCTCACCGCCGAAGAAAAGGTCACTGTTTGGTCATAAATGCGAGGTGAAGGAACTCCCAAAAGCCTCAGGGAAAAATGAAGCGGACCTTGTTCAACGATGATGTGTATTACATCAGTCACCTCATCGATAAAAGCATGATTTTCAAAAATGGCACACACGACATCATGACTGCTGACCAGTTAGAATACACAGCAGTCGTCATTCTCAACATTCGCTTCAACTGGGCCACCATCCTATTTGATCTGTTGTGTGATGCGATAGATGGTATCCATGCCTCCCTGTCACAGAGAAGGCCCTTTGTGCAGCTCATAAATGTGTTGCTGCATAACAACTGATCTTTCCTCGACCGCATTCTTCCCTTCGAACTCAAGAAGGTGAAAAAGGCTATTCAATTCACCAACACTTTCATCTCATTAACCAACAAACTAAGGAATGAGAAGCTTGAGAAACAAGTTCTCCCAACTCGATCAGCCCTTGTATGCTGCTGTTAATCTGGCTCCCTTGGTAGCTATCAAAATTAACCCGAAGACACTTGAAGATGCCTTCATTGCCAATCAGCTTGATCGAAAGCAGAAGAAGGATGCTGCCGAAGAAGGCTGCTCAAGCCAGTCTGCTGTAGAAACTCCACTGTTCCTCCTCCTAATAGGAAATCCAAGCGACAAAAATCTGCTGTTGATGAGGAGCCTCCAGTAAAGAAGCAGAAGAAATCTTCCCAATCTGCTGCTGCTCCTGCTGCTTCTCCTACTTCAACCTCTACTACTACTCCTTCAAAGAAGAAGCAGCGTTCTGCTTTGACTGCTTCTGCTCCAGTACCAGAAGAGACTGCTTCTGAACCTGAACCTGCTCCTCTCAGCCCTCGAAAACATAAGGCCAAACCCTCTCAGCCTTCAGAACCTTTTATACCGTTTGATGCTCATTCATCTTCACTTGTCTCTTCAACATCTCCACATCTAACCTCTTCAACAGACCCTGCTGCTGTTAGGGAGGAGCCCACCGAGCCTACTGAGCCTTCCTCTTCCATTCCCTCAACAACCCCTACTGTTGTTGAGGAGGAGACTTCTTCTCCCCCTCATAAGAAGAAGAAACGAAGACTTCACAAGAAGTCTGCAGCTATTCATTCACCTTCATATCCCCTACCATCTTCAGAAATTCTCTCCTCTCATTCTTCCTCACCAGAACCCATTACATCCACCCTTCCTGCCTCTTCCCTAGCTATCATTCCTTCCTTCTCTCCCTCTACCTTTTCCTCTTCATCCTATCATATTCCAGACGCCTTCTTTTTTCCCTCTCTTGACCTTCACATCTCTTCTCTTCTCTATCAAACCTCTTTTCTTCCAGAACTCCATCCTCCTATCACCCAATACCTTAAACCCATCTACATTTCTGTCGATCTCCATCACCTTCTTTTCCCCTCCATCTCTTCTGCCACATATAAGTTCCTCTTCGAACTTAATTCCATCTCTAGCCTACTTCACCCCACTCCTCCAAACTTTATTCTTCTCCCCGAATCCCCTTTTCCCTCTTCCTTCCTTGAATCTATCTCTCCTCCTTCCACTCCCTCTGTTAGTGATTCTGACACTAACATGGAACTTGACCCCAGACCTTCTACCCCTCCTCCACAACCTAACCTTACTGTCCCCTCTTCTCCAAACACTTCTACACCCCTCTTTACCAACTCTGCTTCTCCCTCAACCTTCAACCTTTCTCCTCCTCCACCTCTCCACCATGCTGACGACTTCATTCCCATCAACCTTAACCCACACTTCGTTCACTCCAACTCTACTGACCCTGCTTTCCTCGATCTCCTTCGAACCAATCAAGCCCAACTTAAGCGTCTAAATGGCACAGTTTCTTCCATGGCTCAGCAGATTGAGGTGATGAACTACGGCTTAAATGCCACTTATGCCACCATTTTTTACCTTGGAAAGATCGTTGAACAGTTTGTCAATGACACTGCTCAAGCCTTCACCACACACCGCTTCCTCGTTCAAAACCAGCAGGAGTCATTAATGAGTATGATTCATTCCCAACAAGTGAGCATTCGTCAACTATTCGACGAGCTTAGGACCTCTCTAGCTTGCACTATCATTGTTGAGCGTGTCATCCCTGACTTCACTTCTGTTCATCATGTTGAGCGCGCCAACCAGAAGGCTGCTGAGGCTGATCAGCGAAGGGTTGCTGCCATCAGGGAGGAGATAGCTACTCATTACTTGAACCAAGCACTGATAGAATAATAGAACAGACTTCGAGAGCATCTCAATGACAGTATCAGGATTTGGGTTGGTGACTACTTAGAACGACGCCGAACACAACCCAACCTATTCTGAAGGATTTGAGTTGGTGACTACTTAGAACGACGCCGAACACAACCTAACCTATTCTGAAGTGCATGATTCAAAGTCTGCTAGTAGCTGAGATGATGACATCAACCAAATAGGAGGAGATTGTTGACCCTCACAGATTCTAAATTTGGTTGAAGTCATCTTCTGATTCTATTGCACAGTGGCTAATAGGTCTACGTACCGATTAGTGTGTCAACTGTCTTAGAATCGAGTGTGTAACAGAACAGTTTAGTGTTAGTCTCTCCAAGGCGCGGACCAGCAGGCTTCAACAGCAGACTTGAGAGCACGGCTCACCAGTAGACTTTGAAGTCTGCTCAAGATCAAAAGCGAAGCTAAGCTAATTACGTGGAATTAGGTCACATATTATTTGATTAAGATATTAAATCATCTAGTCATATAATATTCAAATTAACTTCAACATTTTTCCCTCTCAAAAGAAGTCAACTATGTCAATCATTTGACTTCAGATAGACGAGAAAAACAGATGTCTATCTTGTCAAGTGAATTGTGAAAACTGAAGACATTACCCTTTTTAGCTAAGAAGACTTTCGAGTCGTAACGCCTATGATAGACATATTTTATACGTCTTTATCGGGTACTTTTATGACTTAAAGTGAGCAATTCCATGAGGTTTTTGGCTAATGATATGTGTTTTTGAGCTATTTTATGAGTTTCAGGGTTTTAGGTGAATTTATGAGATTTATGAAGCTTTTAGTGAAGATTTCGAGGAAGGGTGCAAAGTGCAACATTGGAAAAGACGCAAAAAGGACATTCTGGCCACCTTGCGGCCGCAAGTTCAAAAGACATTGCCTTCGCAAGGTAGGTAGAAACATGAAGAGCCAGATTAAGACCCTTGCGGACGCAAGGTGAAGACCCAATGCGGCCGCAAGGTCCCCAGAACCGACTTTACGGGGTTTTTGACTTGGATTGAACCTCCTATTCCCCTACAACACACTGGTATAAATAAAGGACGGTAGCCAAAGCCTAAGGACGTCCAAGAAGTGCTAGGAAACAACTTTAGCTTAGATTTTAGATTGTATTACGTAGATTAGTTGTTGTAATTACAGTTTTGAAGATCGATTCATGTATTCCTTCATCTCGTTGTGCAGTTCATCTTCAAGGATGAACTAAATGTCCATTAATCTAGGAGTTGGGAGGTAACTTGTATCGAATCTATGGCTTAATATATATTTTTATTCATTCAATTCTTGTTGATCATGGTGTTTATCAACCCCTTTATTATCTAGCTTTGACCAAATGAATGAAATCGCAAGTAATAAAGGCCTAGAGGTGCGGATACCTGCACGACCATATGCATATGTCGTATATTGGCTCACCATCATGATAAATTGAATCTATCTATGCACGAGAGTGATAAGTTAGGGTCAGGTTCCATATATGACCTAAGTGACAGTTAGGATCCATATGTTCTTGTGCCTAAGATATAGAATTGATGAATTATTTGGAGATGGAGACTGAACGTTAATTTGACAGGCTATATCTATCTTTCTTGAACGAATCCAAGTTATTGAATGATACTCTATCTAAATAAGCTATAGAATAAATACAAGTGAAACCATAATCCTAGATTTCCCTCCTCCATCAGATCTTCACAACTGTGATTATTGCGTAGTTTACTTAGATTTAGTGTGTTGGTAGAATACTTAGTTTAGATAAAAATCAATAAACAACCCCCCTTAGTTTAAAATTCCTACCGATAGTCTTGCTATTCGTATTCCTCTTGTCTTTCTGGTTCGACCCTTGCTTCCCAAGCTGTCCTACGATAGTCTTGTCCACTTGCAAGGAAATAATTAAAATAAGACACGATCAAGTTTTTGGCGCTGTTGTCGGGGACAAGCTAGTTTGCGTAGTTAGTTTGTTGGTAGCGTAGTTTTAAATTCAATTTTTATAAAATAAAAATACAAAAAGATTTTATTTATTCTTAGTTGTTAGTTTTTATTTGTTTTATTTGTTTTTATTATTTTATACACGGTCGTAGATTTCTAAATCCTAAGCTGGTATAATTAAATCAAAACATAAATAATATTGGAAAGAATCAGGAAGACCCTGATAATTTGGAAAACCAGCCTGTTAATCAAGAACAGTTGAATCGAAAGGATCCTCTTGTTGATCCTCCAATGGATATCAATAATCAAAATCCTGAAAATTTGGTTCCTCCGGTAAATGTGAATCAAAGAATGGAAGAACCTGCTGATAGAAATATGGAAGTAATAATCGATCAAAGAATTATAAATGATTATGGGCCTCCTATGTTAAATGCAACACCATCATGTTTAGTCTTACCAGAAGCGATAAGAAATTTCGAACTTAAAGGTCTTTATTATAATATGATGCCTTCATTTCATGGACTGTCATCCGAAGATCCAGTAAATTTTGTTAAAGAATACGAATTCATGATTGAAAATTTTCCGTTAGGAGGTTTGACTGAAGATCAAATAAAAATGAAATATTTTCAATGTGCATTAAAAGATGTGGCGAAAAGATGGTTTATGAATCTAACACCTAGAAGTGTTTATACTTGGGCTCAATTATATGATTTGTTTATGGGTAAATTTTATCAACATGCATCACTTCAGAGTACAGAAAGCAAATTATGTCTTTTCAAAATGAATCAGGAGAGACATTCCATGAAGCATGAGATAGATTTAAAAATTTACTTATCATGTGTCCTCATCATAATCTATCTCAAGATGTGCCAGTAACTCAATTTTATCATGCTCTTTCACCTGCATTAGAAACTATGGTTGATAGTGCGGCCGGTGGTTCTATTAATAGAATGACACCAGCTGCATTAGAAAACTTGCTTGAGATGTTAAGTGCAAACTCTCAACAGAAAAGTACAAGAGGTAAAAGTATAAGTTTATTTCAAGTTCATGAAAAACCATATATGCAAGCTCAATTTGAACGTTGGCAAATTCAAGAAGCATGTTCTATTTGTGGATTAAATTCTCATGCTACTAATTTGTGTCCCTCTAGTGCTGTGTATCCTGAACAGGTTAATGCAATGAACATGTACCCTCAAAGACAAAGGAATGATCCCTACTCCAACACTTATAATCTTGGTCGGAGGAATCATCCTAACTTTTCATGGGGAGGAAATAATCCATTACACCCTCAACAATTTCCTAAGCAAGGACAATTGCAGATTGAAGAAGTTCCAAAGTCAGAAGGATCGAACAGTGGTCAAGCTGCTGTTAACAAATATTTGCTAGAAACGGTGGAAAATTTAAGGAATGAACTCGCACAATTTAAAGAAAAAGAAAGAGAAGAAGGGAAGTTCCCTAGTCAGACAGAACAAGCAAAATCTATCACTACTCTGCGAAGTGGTAGAGTAATTGGAGAAGAGGTAAGTAACCCTACTCAATCTACTGATGTGCCTGATAAAATAGATAATTCTGGCAAAGAAGTTGAAAAGGATAAAAGTGAAAATATTCAAGCAAAAGATAAAGAAGTAGAAAAAGAAGTGTCAAATAAAGATAGTCAAGAAGAAGTTACTCAAGAAAAAGAGCAAGAGGCAGAACCTCTTGAGGAACCTTATGTGGCACCACCACCATATGTTCCTCCAATACCATTCCCTGGTAGACTTATGAAAAACAGAATGGATAAGCAATTTACGGAAATTTATAATATGTTATCCAAAGCATTAATCTCCCTTTTGCTTAATGTTATTAAAAACATTCCGTCTTATGCTAAGTTTTTCAAAGATCTTCACTCTAGAAAACACAAATTTGAAAAGAATGAAAAAATTATTGTTTCTGAAAATGTGAGTGCAGTTTTACAACCCGAACTTCCTCCTAAATTAAAAGATCCTGGTAGTTTCAATATCCAAGTCTCTTTGGATAGTTCTAAAAAGATGAAAGCTATGCTAGATCTAGGAGCAAGTATTAATTTGATGCCTTTCGCTGTCTATAAACAATTAGGGTTGGGTGAACTGAAACCCACTACCATGTCTTTACAGTTAGCCGACCGTTCGGTTAAACATCCTTTAGGTATAGTAGAGGACATTCTGGTACAAGTAGATAAGTTAATCATCCCAGTCGATTTTGTGGTTCTAGAGATGGAAAGAAAGATATGCACTAACAATGAAGTTCCTATTCTGTTAGGTAGACCTTTTATGGCCACTGCCAACACAATGATTAATGTTAAGAATGGTAAACTCTCAATGTCAGTTATGGGTGAAACTGTAGAAATTTCAGTTTTTGATGCGTTAAACAGACCAAGTGACATAAATGCATGTTTCTCAATTGATGAAATTGAAAATCTTACAGCCCAAACCTTTGACGAAAATCTAAATGATGATGACTATGAGAAAGACACGTATGTAGGATATGATGATAGAACCTTCTATCATCTAAAAGATGAAATAGAAGAGAAAAAAAGACTAGAAGAAAAGGAAAGACTAGAAGCTCTTAAGAGTAAAAGTGAAGATAAGAACAAAGTGGAAGATTCCAAATCAGAAATTAGTTCTGATAATTTAGAAATAGATGAAAATGATAAAGAAGATGTAGAAAATCAAAAATCTGATTTTGATGAAATAAAAACAGATAAAGAAAAAGAAGAGAACTCTAAGGAGGAAGATAAAGAAGAGACAGTGAAACCTGAAATTCCTAAGTTTATTCCGTCTGTCAAATCCCCTCCTGAAGTAGAATTAAAGCCATTACCGTCCCATTTAAAATATGCATTTTTAGGGGAAGGTAAAACTTTACCTGTTATAATTGATGTGGATTTAACAGAAGAACAAGAATCAAGCCTGTTAAAAGTTCTATGGACACATAGAGAAGCTATAGGTTGGTCTTTAGCAGATTTTAAAGGAATTAGTCCTTCTATGTGTATGCATAAAATTCATATAGAAGAAGGTAGTAAACCTTCTAGAGAAAGACAAAGAAGACTTAACCCTCACATGGAAGAAGTAGTTAGAAAAGAAGTACTTAAGCTTCTTGATGCGGGTATAATTTACCCGATATTCGATAGTAAATAGGTTAATCCAGTCCAAGTAGTTCCTAAGAAATCAGGAATTACAGTTGTTAAGAATGAGAAAGATGAGTTAGTTCCCACACGAACTATCACTAGTTATAGGATGTGCATAGATTTGAGGAAATTAAATGCGGCAACAAAGAAAGATCACTTTCCCTTGCCTTTTATTGACCAAATCCTTGAAAGATTAGCTGGTCATGAATATTATTATTTTCTTGATGGTTTTTCTGGTTACAATCAAATTCCAATAGCACCAGAAGACCAAGAGAAAACCACTTTTACATGTCCCTTTGGTACCTTTGCGTTTAGGAGAATGCCCTTTGGACTTTGTAATGATCTAGTGGAAAGATGATGCATGATTTCTATATTTTCTGATCTAGTGGAAAGATGTGTAGAAGTATTTATGGACGATTTCTCAGTATTCGGAAATTCTTTTGATAATTGCCTAGAAAATCTAACATCGGTTTTGAAGAGATGTTGCGAGACTAATTTGACCCTAAGTTGGGAGAAAAGCCACTTCATGGTTAAACATGGAATAGTCTTAGGTCATGTTGTGTCTAACAAAGGAATTGAGGTTGATAAGGCTAAAATTGAAGTTATATCACAACTACCTCCTCCAACTTCAGTCAAGGGTGTTAGAAGTTTTCTAGGACATGCGGGTTTTTACAGAAGATTTATAAAAGATTTTTCAAAAATCTGTAAACCTTTATGTAATCTGTTGGCAAAAGATACCGAATTCATTTTTGACCAAGAATGCTTGAATGCATTTAATTTATTAAAAGAACGATTGACATTAGCCCCAATTTTAACCAGATTGGTCTCTCCCTTTCGAGATCATGTGCGATGCTTCGGATTTCGCAATTGGAGTTGTGTTAGGACAAAGAATAGATAAGAAACCGCATGTGATTCATTATGCGAGTAGGACATTAAATGATGCACAACTCAATTATACAACCACAGAAAAAGAGTTTTTAGCAGTTGTGTATGCATTAGAAAAATTTAGATCATACTTGTTAGGATCAAAAGTTATCATATTCTCTGATCATGCAGCCCTAAAATATCTTTTGAGTAAGAAGGAGGCAAAGCCTAGACTCATAAGATGGATGTTATTATTGCAAGAATTTGACATTACTATTAAAGATAAAAAGGGAACGGAAAACGTTGTAGCCGACCATTTGTCTAGGTTGGAATTTTTACCTTTACTTGAACGTCAATTTCTTGATAATAAAATCCCTATGAATGAAGATTTTCCCGATGAACAATTATTAGCAGTTAAAATTTTTGAACCTTGGTATGCTGATTTTGTTAATTACTATGTATCTGATATCATCAATCCTGACTTTGATTTTTATCAAAGAAAGAAATTTTTAACTGATGCAAAACATTATTTTTGGGAAGAACCACATTTATTCAAAATATGTTCCGACTCTATAATTAGGAGATGTGTTCCAGAACAAGACCAACAAAGTATTATGGCATTTTGTCATGAATACTCTTGTGGTGGTCATTTTAGTGGTAACAAAACTGCTAGGAAAATCATGCAATCTGGATTATATTGGCCTACTGTTTTTAGAGACTCTGACATATTTTGCAAAACATGTGATAAATGTCAAAGAACTGGTGGAATAAGTAAAAGGAATGAAATGCCCTTGCATGTCAATATAGTTGTCGAAATCTTTGATGTTTGGGGTATTGATTTTATGGGTCCTTTTCCAGTTTCTAATGGTTGTGAATATATTTTAGTTGTTGTTGATTATGTGTCCAAATGGATAGAAGCAGTTGTTGCTAGAAATAATGATGGCCAAACTGTTGTCAAGTTTTTGGAAGGATATTTTTGCTCGGTATGGAGTACCGAAGGCTATAATTAGTGATCAAGGAACACACTTCACTAATAGATTGTTAAATTCAAGCCTTAGAAAATATGGTGTAACTCACAAGTTAGCTACACCTTATCATCCTCAGACTTCTGGCCAAGTAGAAGTTAGTAATAGACAGATAAAAGCAGTCTTGGAAAAGACTGTGAGACCAAATCGTAAGGATTGGGAGCCAAAACTTAAAGATGCTCTTTGGGCATATCGAATTGCATATAAAACCCCAATAGGTATGAGTCCCTATAGGATGGTGTATGGCAAAGCTTGTCATTTGCCAGTAGAGATTGAACACAAGGCCTATTGGGCCATTAAAGCTCTTAACCTTGACTTAACTTTGGCGGTGAAGAAAGACTTTTCCAGTTAAATGAATTAGAAGAGCATAGGCTAAATTCGTATGAAAATGCAAAAACTTATAAAGAAAAGACCAAGAAATACCATGATATGGGACTGGCTAACAAGATGTTTCGTCCAGGATTAAAGGTACTTCTTTTTAATTCTAGACTCAGATTATTTCCAGGAAAATTAAAATCAAAATGGTCTGGTCCTTTCATTATAGTTCGAATTTATCCACATGGAGCTATTGATATCAAGAACCCAAAGACCAATGAGATATTTAAAGTTAATGGTCACCGACTCAAACCGTACCTTGAACCCATGTCAGTTGAGAGAACAATAGAACTCATTCGTCTCTCTGACAATGAACCCCCGAGAGAATAGGTTTGTAGTTGGGTCGAGCCAAAGACGTTAAACAAGTGCGCTAGGTGGGAGGCAACCCACTTTGATGAAATTTTATTTGCTTTCGTAGTGTAATTTAAATATGTTGTTCTTCGTCTTATTTAATTATGGACATTTAATTTAAATGTTTTCGATGGCATAATTCAAGTTTGGGGAGAAAAGCATCTTAGTGTTGTATTTATATGTTTCTAATATTTTAGTTTAGAAGTTTGTGTAGAATTTTCAGAGTGCAGGAAAGAAACGGACCTAACGGAACGTAACGGAAGGACCAAAACGAAAACTGCCAAAAAGTTTTGAAGCAACTCTCAAGGAAACCATTCTGTGGACCTTGCGGACGCGCAAAATAATGACAGTGTGACTCAAGCGGGCGATCTCTCTCCCGTTCATTGATTCCGGCGAGAAGCTTCAGAATTCCAGCCAAGTCTCAAGTGCTAGTCTCTCTTCTTCAAGCCTCCATCTCACCTCCACCCTCATCTCACTCCATTAAAGATTTGGAGAATTGTGGCTGCCACCATTAATTCCGGTGAGAAGCTTTGAAACTCCGGCATTCCTCTATTGCAGTCGAAGTATAAAGCACAATCCAAGTATCTTCTATCCCTTTTCTAGTTAAATTTTTGATCCGTCAAATTTTTGCATGCTAGGGTGATAGGATTATTCTAAATTGTCTACGTGCATGCTTTAATTGTTTTAGTTGGGTTAATTGAATCTTAATTTTTAGAGAGTAGATTTTTATATTTTTGTTATTAAAATGGCCCCTAAGCGTAGGAATATCGGCCCGTCCACGTCCCGCTCCCAAGAAGAGGAGCAACATTATGACGCCCACCGTTTTATTTCTTTTGAGGCATCGAAGAGCTACACTAGGAAGCTCTCCAAGAGCATAATCACTGAGAGGGGATTTAAGGCTCAAGACTTTGCTCTCCCTGCCCACTTCAAACGTCGAAGGTGGGGCAATCCTTGTGCGGCCCCGGGCGTGGCCATTGTGGCCTTAGTCCGAGAATTCTACGCCAACAGTATTTCCATGCTAGATGTTGTTGATGTTGTTGTTGATGTTAGGGGTAGGAGTGTCGACTATTCGTCCCATAGCATTAACCGTTATTTCGGCACTACCAACTTCGCGAGGGGTACTGACCAGTACAGTATCCACATCGCCGACCCTGTTTCTCTCCAGGTGTTAAATGCGGAAATCGCAACACCTGATGTGGTTTGGACTTACAACCAAAATCCACCATTCCGACCCCGCACCATGGACGAGACCTATCTCACGAACACGGCCAAGGCCGTGTTCAAATTTATCTGTGCACGTCTCATGACTTCCAGCCACCAGCACATGGTGTCCTGGCCTAAGGCTGTCTTGATCTACACCATCCTTACCGGTGGGTCTGTCGATGTTGGGCATCTGATCAACACCCAAATTCAGACCCTTATTAGAGGTACGACAAACTCGGGATTCGCGTTCCCAAGTTTGATTACCGGATTGTGTAGTGGGGCTGGGGTCGTTTGGACTCTAGATGCGGAGAGAATTCGGGAAGTCCCCGACATTTCTAGGGCGCTACTGTTTGAGCACCCTCGTCAGCCACGTGAGAGAGGCCAACGTGAGGAGCTGCCGGAGGAGGAGGATCCTTTGGAGGCAATCTCTAATAGGCAGGAGGAGCTCATGCCCCAAAATGAGACGATGAGTCAGCAGTTGGCGTAAGTGCGTGCCAACCAGATTCAATTTTTTGGTTAGGTTAACCAGGTGGGGCAAAATGTCTCCACATACTTTGGGACGCCACCTGGCACAATCCCCAAGTTTCGTCCTCCTTCGTTATTTCCTCCCGACTCACCATGATTCGAAGCCCAAGTTTCTTCCTCTTTCGTTAGGCGGGCCAGCTATTTCCTTTTGATATTTCTCCTCCACCAACCCTCTCATAGGATATTCCTCAATTTTGGAGACAAAATAGAATTTAAATTTTGGGGGGAGGGGGAATTCTAAGCTCAGGGCCTTTGCAGGTCCCAGCCTAAGGAAGAAATTTTGTCCCTCAATCGTCTTGTCTCCTCACTCTATTTTCTTACTTTTTATTTTTTTCTTATTTTAGGAGATGTTTCCGTGACCAGAATACTATAATATTTTGTTCCTTCGGGGACCCATCAAAAGAGTCATCATCATCGGCCATCTCCAATTTCTTTTTATAAAAATTTTTAAAAATGAAAAAAATAAAAAATGTTTTAATTCAAAATTTTCATCCTCAAATCCTTGTGCGGTCATTCCAGTCGATGAGGAGTTAATGCAATGAATCACATAACTTTTCCATAAATCATTCTGGAATTTACTTGATTCTGCGAAATTCTTGATTTTCTCCAAATCTTTGTGCACTTACACCAGTCATAATTATGGATTGATTAGAACATTTTTATAAAGTTTATAGCACACCTTTCATTTTCGCAACAAGATATGCATAAGAATATGATGAATAGTCATCCTAACATGATTGTTGCATTGAATTGTAACTTAGGGTCAATTGCATGATAAGTTAGATCCCTGAGATTTTTCTTACTAATATATCTCAAGCACACTTTGGAACCGTGTCTGCATGTTAGTCTCGATTGTCCCTACCATCTGTTCTAGCGAATACCTATGTGAAATCCAGTGATGTTAAATCTTCGATTCCATAACTTCCATAATTGATATGATATTTTATGTGTTTTACTTTCTTAAAAACTGCATGAGCATTTTGGCATTAAGATATGATATAGGTCATCTTTGGATCGTTTGAGCCTAAATATTTCCCGACCTTTACTAAAAATATCCTTAGTGTCCCCTTTGAGCTTTATTAACAAGAATGGAGTGTGCTAAGAACACATTGAACCCCCATTCGACTTCGTTTCTTTTACCCATATTAACTTAACCCTAAAAGCCTAAACACTTTAGCCTACCCTTTGAGAGAGTATGATGTGGGTGGGGAATTAATTTTATGGGACCAATTTTCAGTTAAGAAAATTTTTCGAAGACTTCTTCTTCCCGTCGATATTCAAAAAAAGAAATATATATATATATATATATATATGAAAATGAAAAAAAAAAAGGAATCGACGAAAAATGAAACGGGAGAAGAAGAGTGCAAGAAGATTCAAATGGAAGCATAGCTTTCAAGAAAAAAATATGATAGCAAAAAAATTCTGCTGAAAAATAATACTAGATATTTTTAGTTAAATATATTGTACAAAACAAGTTTGGGGAAAAAGTCCCCACTTGTGGTCTTTGCAGGTCCTAGCCTATTTGGGAAAAACTTCATTTTTCTTGGAAGTATTAAGGGTAAAGGGTAGTCTTGCTCTCTCACTTTGTATTCTATTCCCTTTCCATCATATCCCCCTACACCAAGGCCTTACATTACAAGCTATTAAAGACCTATTGATCATCTTGCTAATGCTTGTGTTTGTTGATTTGATTGTAATGCATGTAAATTGATCTCCACTTCATATTCATATTATTCGCAAACTCACTGTGTTACCATAATCATAGCTATTGCAAGTAATTGGGGCAGGAGAGCATTGTATGTCATATATAGGAAGAGCATGGGATGGATGTATAAGCTTTTGAAATCCTTGGTGATCTCCCTTTCTATAATAGACTGGGTTTGGATGGTAGATCTCATACTCTGTGTTGCATTGGTTTTATTTAAATCCTGATTTTTAAATGAATATGGTGCTTAGCTTAATAAAACTGTTTTAGTTAAGATATTCTTTATGACTGGTGATCACACACACACACACACGGAGAAATTAAGACTGGTAGCAGTTTGAGTATAGGTCACCTTGTTTTCTGTGATTAGTCTGCACATATGTGGTGAGCATCTGACTAAGACTACTTTGATATGCCATGCTCTTATGACTTGAGGTTGAAACCAAAAAGATTTTTGTTTTATTGTTTTTAGAGTAATTTTTACTGCGATTTATATTTAGTCGTTTTTGTATTTATCTGCATAGTCGAGTCGCTCGTTAGAGTCTCCTTGAGTTTTTGGGTTTCTAGAGGATGAATGTAAATAGTGTCACCCTCCAAAAAGATTTTCTTAATTTTCGTATGTTTAATTTTGTATTTATAAGTATTGTTTACTCGTGGACAAGCAAAGTTTAAGTTTGGGGGTATTTGATAGACGTATTTTATACATTTTTATCGGGTACTTTTATGACTTAAAATGAGCAATTCCACGAGGTTTTTGGCTACTGATATGTGTTTTTGAGCTATATTGTGAGTTTCAGGGTTTTAGGTGAATTTATGAGATTTATGAAGCTTTTAGTGAAGATGTCGAGGAGGGGTGCAAGTGCAACATTGGGAAAGACGCAAAAAGGACATTCTGGCCACCTTGCGGCCGCAAGGTCAAATGACCTTGCCTTCGCAAGGTAGGCAAAAACACGAAGAGCCAGATCAAGACCCTTGCGGACGCAAGGTGAAGACCAAATGCGGCCGCAAGGTCCTCAGAACCGACTTTTCGGGGTTTTTGACTTGGATTGAACCTCCTATTCCCCTACAACTCCCTGGTATAAATAAAAGACGGTAGCCAAAGCCAAAGGACGTCGAAGAAGTGTTAGAAAACAACTTTAGATTAGGAATTAGATTGTATTACGGAGATTAGTTGTTGTAATTACAGTTTTGAAGATCGATTCATGTATTCCTTCATCTCGTTGTTTAGTTCATCTTCAAGGATGAACTAAACGTCCATTAATCTAGGAGTTGGGAGGTAACTTGTATCGAATCTATGGCTTAATAGATATTTTTATTCATTCAATTCTTGTTGATCATGGTGTTTATCAACCCCTTTATTATCTAGCTTTGACCAAATGAATGGAATCGCAAGTAATAAAGGCCTAGAGGTGCGGATACCTGCACGGCCATATGCACATGTCGTACACTGGCTCACCATCATGATAAATTGAACCTATCGATGCACGAGAGTGATAAGTTAGGATCAGGTTCTATATATGACCTAAGTGACAGTTAGGATTCATATGTTCTTGTGCCTAGGATATAGAATGGATAAATTATTTGGAGATGGAGACTGAACGGTAATTTGACAGGCTATATCTATCTTTCGTGAACGAACCCAAGTTATTGAATGATACTTTATCTAAATAAGCTATAGAGTAGATGCAAGTGAAACTCTAATCCTAGATTTCCCTCCTCCATTAGATCTTTACAACTGTGATTGCTATCTAGTTTAATTAGATTCATCATTTCAGTAGAATAATTAGTTTAGATAAAATCAATAAACAACCCCCCTTAGTTTAAAATTGCTACCGATATTCTTGCCATTCGTATTCTTCTTGTCTCTGTGGTTCGACCCTTGCTTCCCAAGCTGTGCTACGATAGTCTTGTCCACTTGCAAGGAAATAATTAAAATAAGACACGATCATTGCTCAAGGGGAGGAAACCGTCTTTGCTGTGGAGAGTTGTCGGATCTGAACTTAAGTTTGGTGGTAAGATCTAGTTTGGCAGCGGCTTTGGTGGGAGGAAGGTATAAGGAGGCGGAAGGTTGGTGGTTTAGGGTTAGGAGGTTGCCAAGGTAAGGGAGGGGCGGCGTTGGCAGCGGCTTTGGTGGGAAGGTTTATATGGGCAAAAGGTTGGTGGTAATAGGTGCTAAAAGAGAGGCGGCTGAGGAAGGGCCTCGGCGAGCTCGTAAGAGCTTGGTTTGCCAATGTGTCCTTTGGTTTCTCGAGGGGGGGGGGAAACCAAATTTCTCTGAACGTGGGGTTGGTGGTCAGATCTTGGTTGGTAGCGGCTTATGGAGGGAGGAAGTTTTAAGGTTGCGAAATGTGGTGGTGGTTTTAGGTTTTAAGAGCGAGGCTCTGATACCATGTAGAATCTAATAAAGTTTAGGAATAATGGTATAGCCTTTCCATTGATATGTTGAACATATATATAGGAGTACAATACTTGTTACACAAGTTTAACATAGACAATCTAAATACAAAAGGGATTAGGAAACCTAAATACAAAGAAATTAGGAAACCTAAATACAAGTATATTAGGAAAGTATAAACTAACTATAAATATAATATATTACAAATATATTATATTATCTTATAGAAGCTGGTGGGGATGGTGGAAGTGGGTGGTGGAGTGGCAGCTGGGGGCGGTGATTGTGATGGAGATGGGGGAGGGGCAGTAGCAACTACGGGAGGAGGGGATGGAGGAGGTGGGGCGGAGGAGTTAGAAGGAGTGGATGGTGTTGAAGGAGGTGGCGAATTTGAAGTCTGATTAGTCGGAGGAGGTGTACCATTAGTGGCATTGAAAATGGGAGAGGAAGGAGGAACTGCCATTGGACAGAACTTGGAGAAGGTGATGCTGAAGCCATCTCTACGAGAAACTAACTAAGCATTATTAACAAAATGTGTGTCTAATTGCCAATATCAGTAGACCAAAACCACCAAAATGTATTCAAAATCTGGTTGCCCAGTTCTTCATTTCTTCTGCAGAATTTGGTAAAAAAAAATTACAGAATGCTCTTCCAATAATCTAATACTGAATTCCTACTAGGGGTAGCAATTGGGTGTTAATAGATAGATTTGGGTTTAGGCTATTATCCATTAACACCCAATTGTCACCCCTAGTTCCTACATAGACCGTCTCCATAAATCAACAAAATCTCAAATACTGCAACTTCCACCGAGAATTATCTAGGTAAAGAAAATGGTAAGTGTGAGTGGGGAGGGGACGTGAGGTTGAAGAAAGCCGAAGGAGGAGAAGGTGTAAAATACAGGTTTGCCTTAAAAATGATGAGCATATCAATTAACTGAGAAGCCTTTAACTGTATTCAATGGAGGGACTATCGATGTGTAAAAATTATCTACTTTGGTCAGTGGCGTACATTTTCTTTGTACAGGGACTGCTAGTAGACTTTTACAAAGTTCAAGAACTAATGATGTAATTTTCCCAATATTGAATGAGTGCAATTATTTTCTATGGACCTCTCATAGATTTCATCAGCGTCTTGCAATATGATAAGCCAAGTTTTTCCAGTTTTTTTCGATGTCTTTTAAAAAAAAATTATCTTATTTTTAATTAAATCAAATTCTAGATACTCCAGCTATGTTTTTTTTTTTAGTAATGCTAGAGCCACTCAATGTGTACTCAAATTTGTACACCAAATGATGTGACATTTTATATCATAATATTAACATAATTTTTTAACTAATAGTGAAGCTCATAAAATACCAAATAGGATGACACATTGAAAACCACATCATTTAATACATAAATTTGAGTACACATTGAGTGGCTCTATCATTACTTTTTTTTTTACTGAGCCATAGGGTTCGATGAATGGTCTTCACTCTTGATTGGATTTGGGGGTCAAATTACGGTCTTCTGTTCTGGCTCTAACCCAGCTCACGCCGTTTTATCAAAACCTTAAAAGACGGTTAGAGTTTGGTACTACTCCACAAGCGTAGTGAACAACCACATGTTTCACGCTTTCAAACGTTGGACGGTTAGTTCCCGCCATGACAAGAACACCCTCGCCTTCCTCAAATCTCTACACACCCAGGGCCGTTCCTGACATTTTATAGGCCCGGGGCGAATGAACAAATAAGGGCCCCAAAAAATTGATAATACCCAAATATGAATACCTATAATATAAATTTCATACTTCAAAAGACACGTTTAATTGCATTTAACAAAAATTAGTGTGTTTTTGTTACAAATCTCAAAAATACATCGAATTTCAGGAACGGCCCTGCCAAAACCCACCAATAAATCGATAATATTCATTAATTCATATAAAATCTCGATTTATCCCCAAATTGAATGGTTAGAACTTAAAATTTGAATACATTAATACTGGAATTGGAAATAAGGAAATTATTACAATATTACATTAATAGTTTTGAAGAAATCAAACAAATTAAGAATCGAAATCGAAACAAACAAATTACAAATTTACAAATTACAAAAATTACGTACCTGAACTGAACAACGAGTGAGCGAGGCGACGAAGACGAAGTGAATCGAGAAGACTGCGATTCGAATGCCGAGCACGGTAGAGCGGGTTGAGCGGCTTGACCGTAGCCGCTTGCCGTTGTCCGTTCCGTTGAGTCGTTGTCTCGTTGACTAGAGGGAGAATTAGGGAAAGAGAGAGACTGAGAGAGTGAGAGTCTGAGAGAGAGGGAGTGAGTCTGTCTCTGACTCTCTGTTCTGTGCCGCTGTGCGATACCGTTTTGATGGTTGAGCGGCTTCGATCTTCACGTCATCATCAAGATTCAAGGTCCTCAAGGAGCGGAAGGGTCGGGGGCGAGTGGGCGAATGAACTGGATGTCTCTGCTGCCGATTGGGTAATTTGGAATTGGAAATTGAAATTTGGAATTGCCTATTACCGAATTGGGTTTGGGTCTCGTGACTTCTCGGTGACTCCCTGCTTGGCTGCTTCACAAATCACGCCTGGCGAGTGGCGGCCTGGCCCATTCTCCAAAACCAAAATTAACTAAATGCTATAAATATATACTATGGATATGGATTAAACTTTGGGCCCCTAAATAGTGAAGGCCCAGGGCGGTTGCCCCTCATGCCTAAGCCCAGGGCCGGCCCTGTACACACCAACACCTTCAGCCCTCCTTCTCACCAAAACGTTCATCATCTCCTCGAAAAATGCGAAACGATGAAACAACTCAAACTGATCCACGCCCAAATCCTCCTCCATGGCCTAACCCAACAAACTCTCTCGCTCAACAAACTAATTTCTTTATGTGCTGTCTCCACTCTCCAACACGGGAGACCTTCATTACGCACAACTAATGTTCGACCAATTGCCACAACCATATCGATACATATACAATCACTTGATTAGGCGATACTTGAATGGCAATGACCGGATGAAATCTAATTCTCTATACCGTCAAATGACTTTTTCTGAGATTTACCCAAATGAATTCACTTACCCGTTTGTACACAAGGTATGTGCCTCCTTGTCGGCGTACTTGGAAGGGGATTTAGTACTTGTTCATATTACCAAACTAGGATTTGGGTCACATTTTGTGTGCAAATTGGGTTTATCAGTATCGATTTTAGTTGTGGGGTGATCAAAGTGCCGAGAAGGTGTACGGTTAGGAAGATTTGTTAGTTTACTTGGTCCGTAACAACAAAGAGAAGGTGGTCGCCTTGCACAAACATGATGCGACCACCTTGTCCAAAACCCTCGGAGGGAACTTGCCTGTTGCCCGAGTAATTAAGTCATCTTATTCTCAATAGTTTAGTCATACATTATGCTTTTGATAGCTAATATTCCGTTTTGAGCAGGTCCATGAGGGGCAATTGATTTTGATAGGCAATTGCTAAGAAATCCCTACTGAGTACTGAGCGCTTGAAGAATGTAGTGGCAAGTGGTAACAACATTTTGAACCATGCTTTGAAGGTATAATGAGCTTTTCTCAATCCTATGTGATGAAACTGGAGATATCTATAAATCCACACCAGTCTCTTCAAACTACGGTCAATGTATAATGTTGAATTTAGAGAAAAGGAGAAACAAGATTAAAAGAGATTCAGAGAGAGAGAGAGAGATTGAATTCTACATCTTCAATATTATTCATTCAGTCTCAAATTGGGGAAGAACTCCTATATAACAGAATTATTCCTCCCAAGTCCTAACTAACTAGTAACTACCACCAGACAATACAAACATACCCTCAAACTCAGCCAGATATACACCCTGACACTCCTAAGGTTGCTTTAGAGCATCCCCATTGTGGTTTTTGAACACTTCTCAATGTCTTGAATTTTGTGCTTAGTGGCCATTAGGCTCCACCTAGGAGAGAGGGACAGAATTTACTTCTTATATAAGAAGTTGGGGGGAGGGGAGAGTGTGAGGGACAGCCGTCCTTTTCTGCTTCTGTGTGTGTGGGGTGGGTGGGTTTGTTTTTATTTAAATAATGTTAAATTTAATATTTTTTTTGTCCAAGAAGCTTATATAATGGGAAAATATATTTTTAAGTGAGTAAGAAGATAAAAACGTGTAGGTGGCAGTGAGACCCAGTTAAGAAGTTGTATTAAAAATATACACATTGAGGATAATCTTACACCTTTGAGGTTTATACATTGAGACCCCCTATCTATTAACTATTATTAAAATAAAAGTCGCTGCTGCCACATGGCGGCTTTATGTTAAAAATTAAAAGTTTTAAAGAGATTATGTGTTGTCATATGTCAACTTCGAAATGGTAAAACAAATAAGATAAAAATCATAAAACTAATTTGATAAGATAAAACAGATTTATGATATAGCTTCACGAGCAACTTTATGATAGAGATTTACTAGTAAAAATAACTTGTCAACTTCCTGTAAATGAGAAAATATTTTGTTTTTATTTTTTTTCAAATCTCGCTTAAGTAAACTAGATTTTATCATATGTAATTTATACAAGTTTAATTTGACTAAAACTCTTCAATTCCCATCTCTTTTCATTTTCATACTGTTTAATTTATACAAATTATTCATGGGGCAATTTTATGTTATTTATTCTTCTACTAATCTATTTTTATGAATTATTAATTACTAATCTATTACTAATCTATAACTATTACTAAAATAGAAACAGATGCGGGACAACTTTTTGTAAAATAGCTGTCACGTGTCAATTTTCTATAAAATAAGACAAGATTTTGATTTTGTTTTTTAAGTATAGTTTAATTTAAAACTAAATTTTATATATTTAATTTTTACAAGTTTAACTTGACAGAAAATTTTCAATTTTAATCCATTTTTCATCTCCTTATACTATTTTATTTATACAAGTTATTTAGGAGACAATTTTATGTTAATTGTTTCTTCTATTAGTTTTAGATCATTAATTATTAATTGAATAAAAAATTTCATCAACTGGCGATGTAGTATCTTTTTTACACAAGTGACCTTTGAATCATGACTTATGTCAATCACAATCTTTGTATTGATTTATTTAGATTTTGTTGCTAACATGTAGTGTTCAAATGTCGTTTATGTAAAAAAAATTCTAAACCGCTGATGGATAGAAATTTAATATTAATTATTACTAACCAAAAGTCACGGCCGCCACATCACGACTTCATTTAAAATGATCAATTTTGTAGGGAAAGATTCTACCACCACAGGTGGATGAAAGTTTAATTCTTATTAATTACTTCACCAAAAAATTATTAATTAATCTATATTTATTATTGATTAACTCTTACGCAAATCTTTTAATTAACCATTCATTGATCAATTTCAATATTTATATTATTTTAGTTTTGTTCAACGTATTCAAATTTTAAATTTTAATTACTCATAACAAGTCTAAAAAATCATCTTTATTATAAATAGTTTTTACAAACAAAAATATTATTCGAACCGTACATCACACTGATATAAACTAGTATTATTAACATATAACGTCTTGCATCTGCTTGAATGAGTAAGGCGATTTTAATGAGGAATCTCTATCGTTGCGTAAATTTTTCCATTACCAAGGTGGATGCATCTACTTTCAATGGCCCTTGCGATAGGAGAGTTGTGGTTAATGTCTGAAGGCTGTAGTCCGAGTTATCATAGTCAACAATGCCGTGTTTGGTGTTAAAAATTCCTCAGTTGAATCGGTGTATAATTATTCCCATAAAGTTGTGGCGGGTTAACTTCAGCACCTGGCCTTTTCAAGAATGGACACAAAATAAATCAAAGGGAAGTGGTTTTATTTGAGTATTCCAAACAATTTGTTATTAAATGAGGAAAACATCTGAGGTGATAAACCTAAACCTGAAATGTATAGTTGGAATAGCGAGTGGAGACTAAAAATTAGAATTCTCTTCTTACTTGTGATTCATAAACCATTTAGGATTAAGATTTCGTCTCCCATTTATTAAAAAAAAATTAAGAAATTAAACAAGAGGTTTTTTTTTTTTCCCAAATTCTACCATCATTGGGATTTGTATTGTGTTCCTATATAAAGGATTGTCTTCTACATAAGTTTTGAATAAAACAATTTATGACTGATTGTAGGATTCGAGCTTTTTGCAAATGTGAGGAAAAATTCAACCATCACTGATATACCCGGCCCAAGCCGGGTCACGAGCAATGCACGAGTTCGCATCACGTGCTAGTCACGAGCACAATGCCTACGAGGCCCACAGCCCAGCGAGCAGGATGAGAGAGCCAGCGAGCAGGATGAAGCATAACCCTCACTCAAACCTGGGCGGACAAAGGCCTTACCTGTCCGACCAGGGGCCATGACTGGGAATCATACATGCTTAGCAAAGGAATCAGACTTGCCTTGCCTGGTCGAGCACCGGCCTTGCCTGCCCGACCAGGGGCCGATCTTCAGACCTACAGTAAGTTCAGGGATCAACACAAACAGAATAACCGGGCAGAGCCTTGCTCGCCCGAGCACACATCGAACATGAGACGCTGGTAGCTTGCTTTCCAAGGCAAATCAAGGGTTTCCATATTTAGGCAGAATACTTGCCTTATCAACTCCTATAACCACGCGGTCAACCGCCTGTTTCGCCTATAATCAAGGGATTTCCTCCTTGATTATCTCGCCAGCTATGGAAACTGAATTCTAGACGGATTCAATCACCTTGAAGGCCTATAAATACCTCTCCACAATTATCAACAAGGTAGACACACTTTCTTGAGCCTCGTTACTCTGTCAATTTATCTTTTGACAATCACTCGATACTTACTCTCACGCCGGAGGGGTTTCGCGAGGCCTTGCCTTGCAATTCTACTCAGGTGTTCTTGTGATCTTAACAGGATCAAGGAGGAAGATTACAAGCCCAGATATCCTACCCATCTCAAGGACGGCCCAAGCTGTGCATTTTGCCACATCAATCACCATCACAAGGTTCTAAATGTAAGTTTCTTATAAAGCATATTCAACTTGTATCTTCTAATCTAATTTATTTCATCAATCTCGTTGGTGTTTTCTTCTTTGACTTAATCAAGTTATATATTTGCACTCGTGACTTGATTCTTGTTGTGGTAAACAAGTTTTTCGAGCTTCTTCCCAACTGACAATGCATATTAATGTCATAACAAAATGGTTTGATGTATCATATATTCAACATTGCAGTGTAAATAAACATGATATTATATACATCAAAGAACACGAGCCAAAGTGTGGTCTTAAGTGAAGGCGTCAACATCTCCAACTGTGAGATATGCAAAATTAGAATTAAAAAATGTTATAGTTATTGTTCAATTGGTTGCAAATCTATAACCAACGAGCTCTAGCTCAACTGGTACTGCTCACTTCTCCTAACTGAGAGGTTGGGTGTTTGAGTCTCACTAGAGACACCCTGGACTTTACAACTCTCAGTAGAGAGGTCGGGTGTTCAAGCCTCTTCAGAGGCATCGTTGTTATTAAAACCTTATCCAAAGGCCCCATTTAGCTACTCACTTATTTTAACGGAGAGGTTGAGTGTTCAAGCCTCTTCAGAGGCATCGTTGTTGTTAAAGCCTTATCCAAAGACCTCATTTAGCTACTCATTTATCTTAACGGAGAGGTTGAGTATTCAAGCCCTACCAGAGGCACCCTGGTACTTAACTACTCTCAACCTAGAGGTCGGGTATTCAAAGCCTCACCAGAGGCATCATTTGTTCGAGCCACTTCAAAGGCATCAATATATATATATATATATATATATGCGGAGGCTTTAAAAACTTTTGGTTTTCTAATCATTATCATTAAATAATAATAATAATAATACATAATAATAATCAATATGATAATGGATATTAGTATTAGTGTATATAATTTCTTCTATTGACAATAGTAGAAAGCTTATATTTAAAAACTTTTACAACTAACATTGCTTCTAACCAATGTGGGATAAAACTCTTCAAGTTGAGACATTACTTTTAATGACTCACTTCTAATACAATACTTTAAGCCTTCATATCTTATTCATCCAAAATTTGATTTGGACAAATAAATATATCATTTCGATACTTTTGTCGAGTAGAACACATTTGCACAATTACTTTTGCCAACAAACAAATGACATGTAAAAAAATTTGTGCCTCAAGTTGCACAATTTCTTTTACTAAAAAACATTTTTTTAACATGTACTATACTTTAAGTTTTGATATCTTATTCATCCAAAATTTGATTTAGACAAATAAATATATCATTTCGATGCTCTCACTGAGTAGAACACATTTGCGCAATTACCTTCGCCAACAAACAAATGACACATAAATAAATTTGTGCCTCAAGTTGCACAATTTCTTTCACTAAAAACACTTATTTTTCAACAATAGAAGAGATGTATCCCACATTGGTTATAAATTGATGTTGGTTTTAAAAATACTAAGTACCAATAGAAGAAATGTATCATAGATTGGTTAGAAAGTGATGTTGGTTTTCAAAGTCATTTGATAAAAGATTTCAATCATTATTACCAATAGAAGATGTATATCTCACATTGGTTAGAAAATGATGTTGGTTTTCAAAATCTTTTGATAAAAGACTTTTATCATTATTACCAATAGAAGATTTATATCTTAAATTGGTTAAAAAATTATATTGATTTTAAATTATTTTAGATTATATATAAGACTTTTACTATTATATATATATATATCACGTTTGTTATAAAATTGATGTTAGTTTTAAATTACTATTATTGTCAATAAAAGAGATAAATCTTACATTGGTTAAAAAGTGATGTTTATTTTAAGAGTTTTTAAATAAAAAGACTTCTACTTTTATCATCAATAAAAGAAAAGCGAATAGATGTATCTCATTATATAGAAAGAGATATTGGTTTTATATTTTTTTAGATAAAAAACTTCTACTACTATTACTAAATGATGAAATGTATTCCACATTAGTTAGAGAGTGATGTATGTATTAAAAGTCTTTTATAAAATGTTTAATACTAGTATAAAAAATATGTATTTCAAATTGGTTAGGAAAGTGATATTGGTTTAAAATATTTTTAGATAATGTATATCACATTGGTTACAAAGAGATCCACATTATTTATAAACATATATTGGTTATAAAATTCTTTAGATATAAGAATTGTTATGTTATTATCAATACAAGAGATGTATCACACATTGTTTAAAAAAAGATGATGGTTTCAAAACTTTTTAATTAAAATACTACTACTATTATTATTTTTATATTATAACCAGTAGAAGAGATGTATCCCACATTGTTTAGAAATAGATGTTGATTTCAAAAGTTTGTTATAGGGTTAATATCATTTTTGATACCACAATTTTACTCATTTTTCAGTTTTTATACCCACTGTTCCTAGGCAATCAAAGTTAAGCCAAACGTTTCCAAAAATTCATCACGTTTAATCCCAATCGTTAAATGGTCGTGAATTACTAACGGCTGACCTACTATCCTAGGTTGGAAACCGGCAACAGGCTTGGCAACAAATATATCCTTACATCCCTTGTTCATTTCCCATAATTTCTCCCTTCTTCCATTTCCCCCAATATGCTTATGTCCCCATATTTTCAGTACATTGCCTTCTCCTCTTTGACTCGAATCGATCAAGAGAAGCAGGGTAAAATGCATCAGGTTCTTCGATATCTGTTTTTCATTTTGATTTTTCAAAATTTCTATGAGAATTGGGGGTTTGACTGGTTGACTTCTTTGGGGTTTGGCTGGTTGATTTTTTGGGTGTTTGTTTGGTTAATTTTTGTTGGGTTTTTTTGTTGTTGAAGTTTAGGCATGCTCTTGGGGAGGGAAATTTTGGTGGGTCCAGGGAGGAAATGAAGCGGGACGAGCGGCGGACGGTGGAGGCTTGGATTGGTGGGGTGGGGGGATTAGGGATTTGGGAGAGGAATGCTGGGTTGATTGGAGGTTTTTGAGTTTCTTGGGGATTTCAGTCATGGATGAAGGGTGTTTCCTGAGTTAGAAGAGAGTGTGCGAGTGAGTGTGAGTTAAAGAGAGAGAGATAGAGAGAGAAAGAGAAAGTTGGGGTAGGTTCGGGAGAGAGAGAGAGGGATATGGCGGTGAAGTGACCGGAGAGATATGAGACGGGAGGGAAGGGATAATATCACTGGGGGCAAGCCTTTTACCTGCTATCAAAATCCAGAAAGTTGTATCCATGAAAATCCATATAGGATCGAGAAAAGATATTCCGTCAAAGCAAAAACAGGAAGACGGCGGCATAATCACCGTGCCACGAATTACGCGTCGACGATAAGGCGGGAACACGTAGACCGGTTTGGTGCGCTTTTTCAAACATTCTGCCGTGTAGTTGAAGATGCTTTGCCAATGAGGTTAGCTAGAATCAATGAAATAAATTGGGGAAGGAATAAGGAGTAATTGGGGAAGAAAACAACCTGGAGAAACAGGTCAGTCGTTAGTAATTCACGGTCATTTAACGATTGGGATTAAAAGTGATGGATTTTGAAAATGTTTGGCTTAACTTTGATTGCCTAGAAACAGTAGGTATGGAAACTGAAAAATGAGTAAAGTTGGGGTATCAAAAATGATATTAACCATTTTTTATATAAAATACTATTATTATTACTATAGAATAATGTATCCCACATTTCTTAGAAATTATTTTTGGTTTTAAAAATATTATTATTACCAATAGAAAAGATGTATATCATATGGTTAGAAATAGATATCTGTTTTAAAAGTCTTTAGATATAAGAGTTCTACCATTATTACCAATAGAAGATATATATCTCACATTGGTTAGAAAGTGATGTTGATTTTAATTTTAGATAAGAGACTTTTACTATTATTATTAATAGAAGAGATATTCTACATTGGTTAAAAAATGATGTTAGTTTTAAAAGTTTATCTAAAGACTTTTAATTTTATCATCAATATAATATAATAGATGTATCTCACATTATTTAGAAATAGATGTTGATTATAATTTTTTTAAAGATAAAAGACTTCTACTATTATTACGAAATCAGGATATGTATCTCACATTGGTTAGAGAGTGATGCTGATTTTAAAAGTTTACCATTATTAACAACTAGCTTTACACCCGTGCGTTAAACGCACGTCATATATATTTTTCAATCAAATTATACATAAGCAACATGAAGTGAAAAAACAAAATTAAAAGAATAAATTAAAGAGAACTGTTGAAATAAATAAATAAATATATATATATATATATATATATATATATATATATATATATATATATATATATATTATTGTAAAACTAATATCATGATTAAAAACTTTAACGATAATAAATAAAATAAACAAATAATTGTAACGTAAATATTGTGAGTTCGATGTACATAACTGAAATTATTATAACACATCGATTAAGAAAGGTTAAATTATTAATAGAGAATACAATAAATAAATAAATTATTTTATAAATTTTAGAATATTTTTTTAAATACAATATTTGTCATTAAATATGTACGATTACTACTACGATAACTATGAGTAAATATGTATAATTACTACTACTATCTATCACATAACAAAATGCACGTAATCTGTATTAATCATTATTAATATAATTTTTTTATCTTTTAGTTAGTGTGTTATGAAAATTAAACACATAATTAAAATGTAAGGATACAAATATAAGTGAATTTAATTAATGCTTATTACATGAATGAAAAAAAAAATTTATATATATATATATATATATATATATATATATATATATATATATATATATATATATATATATATATTAGAATACATCTTTAAACGAATATATATTTATTAGATAATAAAATTTGGGGTTAATATCATTTTTGCTACCCCAACTTTACTCATTTTTCAGTTTCCATACCCACTGTTCCTAGGCAATCAAAGTTAAGCCAAACGTTTCCAAAATCCATCACTTTTGATCCCAATCGTTAAATGGCCGTGAATTTCTAACGACTTACCTCCTATCCTAGGTTAGAAACCGGCAACTGTCTTGGCAACATGTATATGGTTTCTCCAGTCTTCCATTTCCCCCAATTTGCTTCTGTGCCTAATTTCTCTCGTCCCCAATTTCCTTCCCCAGTTACAACCCACCCAAGCAATCATCACATTCAATCATCAAAGCCCTCTCAGCCCTAAAACACACCCTACACTCCTCTACTTCAGGGTCATCTTCATCCGAGTTCGCATCATCGGGAGAGAAAGAATGCCACCGGGAGAGAAAGAATGCATTCACAACCTCTGTCCTTCATAGGAATCCTCTATCTCAAAGAAAAGGAGAATATGAGGAAAGCATTGGTGGATTTTCGCGAAGAAAAGACTGAAGTTAGGCTCTGACTATTTGTGCATTTGTGCTAGTTGGAACGGATGGAAAAAAACGCAACTAAAGGAGCTGATCCAAGAGGATACGGCGGTAGAAATAGAGGAAGATCAGACAGATCCAAGAGCTTCGGTGACAGAATGGGGCAGTCATTTTCATAGTTGGGATGTCGAAATTGACTTCCACAACTACTCGCGAGAATCTTAATTGTCCTTCTGAGCTAAGCTAGCTAGGGTGCTTGCTACTTGGATTTCCCTAACCTCTACTATTTCGAGTTCCTCTTGACTCTTCGATACTTTTTTTTCGTTTTGATTTTCAAAATTTCTGTTAGAATTGGGGGTTTGACTGGTTGACTTCTTTTGGGTTTGGCTGGTTGATTTTCTGGGTGTTTGTTTGGTTGATTTTTGTTGGGTTTTGTTGTTGTTGAAGTTTAGGAATGCTCTTGGGGAGGAAAATTTTGGTGGGTCCAGGGAGGAAATGAAGCGGGACGAGCGGCGGACGGTGGAGGCTTGGGTTGGTGGGAAAGAGAGAGAGTTGGGGCAGGTTCGAAAGAGAGAGGGAGAGAGAGGGATATGGCAGTGAAGTGACCGGAGAGATATGAGACGGGAGGGAAGGGATAATATCACTCGGGGGCAAGCCTATTGCCTGCTATCAAAATCCAGAAAGTTGTATCCATGAAAATCCATATAGGATCGAGAAAAGATATTCCGTCAAGGCAAAAACGGGAAGACGACGGCATAATCACCGTGCCACGAATTACGCGTCGACGATCAGGAGTAATTGTGCCGTGTTGTTGAAGCTGTTTTGCCAATGAGGTTAGCTAGATAGAATCAATGAATGAAATTGGGGAAGGAATAAGGAGTAATTGGGAGAGAAAACAACCTGGAGAAACAGGTCAGCCGTTAGTAATTCACGGCCATTTAACGATTGGGATTAAAAGTGATGGATTTTGAAAAGGTTTGGCTTAACTTTGATTGCCTAGAAACAGTGGGTATGAAAACTGAAAAATGAGTAAAGTTGGGGTATCAAAAATGATATTAACCCTAAAAATTGCACAACAAACTCAAATGACGATAAATCAAAGAAAAACGACTCAAATTACATACTTGCTATGGTCATCCCTCCCCCGAAATGACCAAAATATCCCCGACTCAAAAACTCTTTCATTAATAGTGTCACTCAAATGAGGTAACACTGATAATATATGTACTTAATTATTACAACTATATATACAAATATTTAAGCTCAGTTCAATAAACTATGAAATAGACATTTAAACTATGATTGCTCTTAATTCATTGTACATTTCAAGAGTATGATACTCGGCTACTTGCCCATATACATAATCACACCCCTCTAAAGTCATTGTACATGTTCCCAGAACAATTAGACTACGATTTACTTGCTCATATTCATCCTCGCTTTTCTACAATGTCAATGAGCGAAAATGGAATCCTGTAATAATGATGTTATCAACTCTCACTAGGATTATGTTGATCTTTAAAAGTCCACTCATCCAACATACCATAACTGATGCTACTACTTTTTTTAAAGGTTAGAGGGGATATAGACCTTACTCCAACCCTTACTTTTTAATATTTTAATGCGTTGAAATGCTACAATTATATATATATGATACATTTGGTGTGGCTAGAACAAATGTTGCCTCTGATGAGGCTTTAAACACTCGACCTCTCGGTTGAGAGTAGTGATGTACCAGGGTGCTTCTGGTGGAGCTTGAACACTCGACCTCCCCGTTAAGATAACCGACCAACTAAATTGAGCATTTGGGTAAGGTTTGAACAACAACGTTGCCTCTAAAGAGGTTTGAACACCCGACCTTTCTATTGAAAGTTGAAAAGTCCAGGGTGTCTCTATTGAGACTTGAACACCCGACCTCTCTGTTAGGAGAAGTGAGCAGTACCGATTGAGCTAGAACTCGTTGGTTGATGCTACTAATTTTGCCGGTGAAATTACTTGGTTATACGCAACAAAAGTGGTCACATAGCATTTATGACTGAGTAAGTAATCTTTGTTGAGTATAAAATTAGACATGTCAGACTTTAAGGATCCATAATTGTTCATCAAATTATATTTCACTATGTACTTGTTTTTTAGCTTCCATGGATAGAATTTGTCTTAACAAAACTCACAAGTAAATTAATATCAATGTAGGAAGATCTTATAGTATAATAAGTTTTTAAATTGTTATTCTTGTTTCCCTTGCATATTGGTAAAAAGAGAAAAGACATTGCCTCTTAGATTGATAGTATTTAATTTCTTAATAGTTTTTTATGTTTTTTTATTTACTTATCAATACTTGAATAAATGTGTTCATATATAAATATAATCCTTATTTTGTAATTAGTTACGGTGGTTATCTAGCAATCTTGAGATAAACAAATTACATTTTTCATTATATATATCTTCCTATTTTTGGTAAGTGCATTTTGAAGGGATCTTGTTATATATGAATATGCTAATTACATTTGTCATTATATATAGGAAATGTAACAAAACAAAGTGTTTCAATTTCTAATTCCATGTTAATTAAATATGTATACCACATGGTTAGAATGTAGTGTTGGTTTTAAAAGTCTTTAGATAAAAGACTTAAACTTTCATTACCAATATAAATCGAAAATAAGTGTCCCACATTGTTTAAAAATAAATTATGATTGTATAAGTTTTTAACACAAAGACTTCTAATATTATTCTCAAGTTAGATGTTAATTTTAAAAGTCTTTAAATCAAATATTTTTACTATTATTACTAACACAAAATATATATATCACGTTAGTTAGAAACTTTTGTTAATTTTAAAAATATTTAGGTAAAAAAAATCGTTTAATATTAGTAACAATAGAAAAAAAATTATTATAACTATGGAAGAGATTAACAATCTAATTATAATGTCCAAAAGTTATATTTTTATTATAAAAAATATATATTTCACATTGTCCCCGTGTAGAATACGGGGTAAATAACTAGTTTAAAGCTAATAAAAGGTTGTGGATAAAGCCCGAGGTGAACGACCACAAAAGTGAAGGAAGAGCCAAAGTGTCTGTAAGTAACATCCCGATATGTGTAGGCAATATCACTTAAGAGAATATTTATTGTTCAAATGGTTGCCAAAGGAAAGCTGATTATGAGAGTTTAAAGATAAACCCATTGGACGACGACGAATCATGCGAATCGGGAAATCCAAATAAAACCATGTGTTCCTCAATTTTAAGACAACGAGATGATCTAGCAGCTTGTTCCCCAAGAAAAAGGAGAACACCGAGTATACCTCGAAGATCCCCTTTATTCTAGGATTTCTACTATTGTTAATTTGTTATTTACCGCATATTATTTATCTATTGTTTTAGGTAAGAGGGTTTCAAATTTCCGATACACAATATTCATTGATTGAGCTTTAATTAAAAGGTCTAAACATTTTGATTGTTAGTGATGAATTTATTTATTTATTATTTATTTATTTATTCTAACTTATTAAAGCTCTATCTGGGTTGGACCACCCCAATTGTTTTAGCTCATTCCTGTTCTAATTTAGATTTGACAACCCCCTAGTTGACAATTTGACATTGAAAAGTATTAGGTATCGATCAACATTCGTAATTGATAAAACACAACGATGTTGACGAAATTTCTTGTAATACTCCCTTCGTTACTAAATAATTGTCCTAGTTGATCCGACGTACAGTTTAAGAAAAAACAATTGATTTGATTATTTATATTGGTTTAATATGTAGTTTTTTTTTAAAGTCCATGTGTATGTGGCTCATAATTAAAGTAAAGTGAAAAAGTAAGGGTAAAGTGATAAAAATGATTTTCTAAAAAGGTAAGTTTCAAACTGGACAATTATTTTGGGACGGACGAAAAAGGAAAGGAGGACGATAATTTAGGGACGGAGGGAGTAATTACAACGGATATAATAGGATTGGTCTCTTTTGTGATATTTTTAACCGTTGAGATCTTTTATATTTTTATTTAATTGATAAAAGATATTTTAAAGTAAAATTACAAATATACTCTTAATGAAATTGAATTATAGGAGCAATGCATTGCAATTCAAAGTTGAAGAATCTCAATTCTAATTTATGCATCGATAATCTAATTTTTGCATCAGGATTATTGAGAAAAGTTTCATGCATCGCAATTCAAAAATTATGTACCATAATAGAAATATAATTCGAAATCATGCATTAGGATGTATTAGTTTGTGCATCGGGATGCATCAGCTTCGTTTTGATTTTTCTATCACTCTGTTTTATTCTCCCAAGATAAACAACCTTGACTCCTGGTAATTGACACTCTCGTATATCCACGAAAATCTACTTTCTTCGCCACAAGCTATTGGAATGGAAACTGATATTTAACGAATAAATTTTAGGGAGGGAAATTCACCGAAAAGTTTTTATGAAGAAATGAAGATTCACTGAAGAAATTTTAGAAGGAAGTTATTGGAAAGATTCACATGAGAAATTTTAGGAAGAAAAAGCCAAGGACCGACAATTCGCACGAGTAAAGAATTCACATTATTTCCCCTTTTCCATTTTTTATCATTAAAGTGGGAGATGCAGGTGGAGTGGTCGGAGTTGAAGTCTTTAAGTAGAGGAAAATGAAGATTCGATATTATTGGAACAAATTTATCAAAATAGATTTATGTGATTAAAAAAAAGAATTAAATATTAATTTGGTCCCTGGACATGTCGAAAATCAATGTTTTGGTCCCTGGACAAAAAAACAATAGAAATTTGTCCCTTGACAAGTATTTTTGGACCAATTTGCCCCCTCCCTCCGTTAGCGTTAGTTTTGCCGTCTGTTTTTTTTAATTGACGAGAATACCCCTTCTTTATTTCCCCAACATATTGTAAAGCAAGAGACCAGATTTACATCTCTCTCTCTCTCTTCATTATTAAAAGCAGAAGCCCAATCTCTCACTATCATCGACCTCCGATGACGACGACGAAGAAGACGCCGTCGTTTCCAGGTCGTCTAAGGTGTCCAGGGCTCGTTCGTTCAGCGTAGCTTCGAGTAGTGCAAATCGTTTTCACCATTATATATATTCGGAGTTGAAAATATCAAAAAGAAAAACATATGCATATTGTGCTTTCTACCCGCTCCTTGATCCCTGCACTCCCATTTTCTCTCTCTTCGTCTCCCAGCCTTCGCAACTTTCTCGTTATCTCCATGGCCGGAGTTGCAGAAAACGGTTTCTCCTCCGACGTCGTCGTCGTTGGCGAAGACTTGAAGTTTGGCTTGAAGTTTGGCGGTCGCCGTCACGTCCTTCAACCACCACCGCTCCCATTATTCAACGGACCACAAAATTCAAGGTCCAAATTCTCATTTCTTTGTTATTTTTAGTTTCCTTTGGGTTCAATCAGCCTTGCTAAGCTGACCCTTCCCTCCTCTAATCGGGGGTTTCCTATTTCCAATTCCGACCCATTAATTTCCTCCCCCCCTCCAATTGTGTTTAATTCTGACGAATTTTCGAAGAAATTTCATGGGGTATTGATAGTGCAGAAGAGCTTAGTGATTTTCGGGATTTCAGGCGTACGTTTGATTGTACGCCTTTGATGAAATGAAACTGCCGAATCAAAAGCTATTCAAGTGATTAGACATGTAATTCAAAATTTCTAATTTTGCAGTTTGACCAAACTTTTTAGTAAGGGTAATTTAGTCATATTGTATAAAAACAGACGGCAGAACTAACCCTAACGGTGGGAGGGGGTAAATTGGTCCAAAAAGACATGTCCAGGGACCAACTTCTATTGTTTTTTTGTTCGGGGACCAAAACATTGATTTTCGACATGTCCAGGGACCAAATAGTATATTAATCCTAAAAAAAAAGTAATTAAACAGTTATAAATCTTGTAAAGTGGAACAGTCGGCAATTTATATGATAAATTTCATAACAAAATCCTCACCTTTACCTAGTTAAACTAGCAGGGACGACAGGAACCGTATTTGTCTAGTTAATGAGTTTCCTTCAAATAATTCATCTTACATTTTATTTACTTCGATGTGGAAAGCGGTAATTATAATTCTTGAGATTTTTTTTAAAAATTACCTATCATAATTAAATCATATTTTATTTGAGTTTACTGTTTTATCCTTTAAACCAAATAAATCTATTACCAACAGATGAGTCCAACTTCTTTCATTAATAAAAACCTATTTTCAAACTTTTTCAAGGTGAACTGGGAAGCAATAGCAACAATCAAATAATCAAATACTCCATCTGTTTCGGCTAAAAAACCGTCATTTAAAAGTCAATTTTTTTAAAAATAACACTTTTAATAGTTTACTACTAATAAAATAACACTTTTATTCCTTAATTTTTAAAAATAAACTAGATTTTCCGCATATACATATGGCACGGTGTCAATATAGATGTGATCAATATATAAAGCGAGTGTGAAGCGAGCATGATGTGAAAAAATTAATGAAGGACGATAACCCAAAAATTAAAGAAATTGTGTAACTTATCTAAAAAGAGTATAATTAAGCATCCAAATGCACTCTCTCTCGCACATACCAACCACACACATGTTAATTAAAATAAAGTTAAATATGAAAAATTTCAGTAAACAAAAACTATAAAATAAATTGAATAAGATAGAGTAAACTAACAAAATACTATTTCGAAACCAAAATCACAAAGGTTTCAGATCAATAAGGGAAACATAGCAAAAAAAAAAAATTAAAATACAAATATTTAAAATTACAAAACTTAAGAACAAACTTTTTTTAAAAAAATCAAATCTAAATTGGACAAAAGATTCAGTTGATTACGATAACAATCAATTAAGAAACTATAAACTAAATATTTGTAAACAATAAATCTAGGCCGGACAAAAAAAAATAGGTTGGAAAAAAATTAAATTGATTCTTAAAAAAAATCTAGGTGGGATGTTAGTAAAAAAATAAATCATGACATTTGAATAGTCCTAATCAATTGCATATATGCGAAAAAGATAAATGTAAAACCGTAAAATAATAATTGTAAAATCGTAATATAGGAGATGAATAACTGATGTTCGCATGCTTGAAAACTCAAATAAATCACAGTCGTAGGATGTTAGTAAAAAAATAAATCCTGGCCTTTTGCGATTTAAAAAAAATGTTACCGTTGACGGGTACATTGTTTCAAGTGATAGTTGAGGGATTGATATTTTATAAGGTGTGATTGTTTAGAAGATTAATCGCAGGGTGTGACTTTGTAATGTGAAGATAAAATATAGCGAGAAGAAAAAATGGTGGTTGTTTATAGTATTAATTCTATGGGGTAACTTGTAATAGAGAAAAAAAAATAGAGAGTTAAAAATAGATAACTGTAAAGATAAAATAGGTCATGCCTATTTTAGTTCTTATTTCTCCTTTCATGGTAAAATTCATATTTGACAAGTTTTGGCATTTTTGGTATCTATATCTTTAATTAGATTTTGTTTTTCTTGATCCTTAAGTTTATGCATTATATTTGGAAACAAAATCTTGTTATAAATTATCTTTCAACCAGGTATCTAGTCTCCTTCATTATATGGTGATCTAGGGATATGGTAAGAAGATTTTATTCATTTCCTCTAATCCTTGTTCTTGTAGGAATCGGATTGTTTCATGTGTGTAGAAGATCTCGACATTATATAAAGAGGAGGCTTGAACACGGCTGAGGTGCAGAGATTAAGAAAGAAAACCGAAGGCAGAAACTGTGTGCTGAAACTTTGAAGATTCAGAAGTTGTCTTTCTTTCCAGACGTAAAGCAGTTTTGATTGTAGCTTCTGATGTTATAATATTGGAAGCTACATTGAGTTCTGGATTTGTTTTTGTCTTCCTGTTAGGTTTTTAGGAAGTTGTTTTGTTTCTTCCCACGTTTATTATACTTGTTTTCTGTGGGGTTTGTGCTCTCCAAGACGTGTTGTCTTGTGAGAGTGTTTTGTTTGGTGATTTCACAATACTTTTGTAAAACAATTAATTCTTTTAGTGAAATCTTTTTGGCCATGAGACTAGGTCTACAAGCATAGTTTTGTAGATCGTTTTGGTAAACTTTTGAGTTCTGTTTTTTTGTCTAATTAATTTGTCATCCGTTGTTTTGATTGTTTTGACCATTGTGACTTCCATTGTAGCTACATCAGAAGGTACAATGGAAACTACCTTGGTCTTTCTTGAAAATCCTAACTATTTTATTCTTTCAATAACTAATCACACATATGAATGTGGGGGTGAATCTCAACCGCTAAATTTTTTAAGATAATTTAATTTCAACCTCTTAACAGTCTTAGTCAATTGCACATGTGCGAACCTAGCTGTTTTATAATATAACTAGTACTCTTGCCCGTACCGATATCACGGCACCAGTTTGGAAATTTATCAATAAATGAAGCAAATATTGTGGAAATGAATTAATATTTATTAATAATTTGTATGAGTTGGATATATGTACACTACACAACGAAAATGGAAGAAAACTCAAATACCTAACAAATTAAAATATTTTACTTCGATATTTATTTCATAAGAAAACTAATAAATAAATATTTTAATTGTAATTATTGTTAAAATACGAAAAGAAAATTTTATTGTTTTCTCAATAACGAAAACTCAGTATTCTTCTTCTTGGGGTTTTTGCTTAACAATAATGGTTGGTTTGGAAACATGAGAAACAATAACTTTGTCCATTATTTCTACATACACATGAAACAAAGAAAATTCAAACACATTTATTTAACCAAATTTTCTGCTTCATCTGCAAAACTCGAATCCTTCCACATATTATTATATAAAATCTAACATGTGAATAAAGATGCATTTTGATCAAAATTAATCAATCCTAAAAGCTAAAAAAATGGCAATTAAATCATTAAAAATCAATACATGTGTCCCAACAAACGAAACCACAACAATGAGAAGATATGTAGTATTTTATAAAAATAAACTTGTGTCCGTGGCGATGGCACGGTGCCAGTATGAGCATGATCAATGTATGAACCGAGCATGATGAAAATAAATTAATATATCCTTAATGTAAATTACACACCAACATCCCAAAAATTAAAAAAATAACATATTTTATTGATCGTAAAAGTTTACAACTCATCTTAAAAGAAAATTTATAACTTATCTTAAAATAGTATAATTAAGCATCAAAAAGCATTCTCTCTCTCATACATGCACACCAACCCAACATCTGTTAATTGAAATAAACTTAAAAATGAAAATCTCCGCAAACAAAAACCACAAAATAAATTGAATAAGACAAAGTGAACTAACAAAATACGATTTTGAAATCGAAATCACAAAGATTTCAGACCAATAAGGGAAACTAAACACAACTTTTAAGAAAATAAAGAAACTAAAATACAAATATTCAAAATTAAAAAAAGTTGATTACCAAACTTAGAAACAAATTTTTTTGGACAAAAATTATACTGATTCAGTTAATAACGATAACAATAAAAAATTAAAATACAAATATTTAAAATTACAAAATTTACGAACAATTTTTTTATAAAAAAAATAAATATAAGCCAGACATAAATTAAATTGAGATTTAGTTGATTACGATAGCAATCAATTAAGAAACTACAACTAAATATTTGTAAAACCGTAAATGTCATTTTATTATTAATGAATTACTAAAAATATTATTTTCTTCAAAAATTAACTTTCAAACGGGGCCTCTTTGCCCGGAACAGATGGATTAATTAATAATTTGTATACGAAATTGAGGGCCGAAAAAATGGTCCGGACAAAAATTAAATTGATTAAGTTAATTATGATAACACTTAAAAAGAAAAAAAATAAATATTTCAAATTACAAAACTTACGATTTAAAAACAATTATTTGTATACAAAATTATGGGTCGAAAAAAAATAAAATTGATTAAGTTAATTACGATAACAATTAAAAATTAAAAAAATACGCATACAAATTTTTGCAACCATAAAACTGTAAAACCTTAAAATATTAACTGTAAAACTGTAATATATAATTTTCGCAGTAAAAGAGTGAATCTCATAGAAACTGATGAATAGGCAGAGATGGGGAGAGAGAAAGAGATAGATAAGGAGTGAGAGATAAAAGGATTGTGAAGATAAAATATGGATGTAAAAAACGTGATAAAAATGGTTGAAATTGTAAGATTAAATCCTGGCCAGTAATTGTGTTTGGTAATTATAATAGTATAAGGAAATTCAAAAGAGAAGGTTACCCAAATAAATGACAGCTGTAGGATGATAGTAAAAAAATTAAATCCCGACCTCTGAATAGCCCTAATCAATTATCTAGCTTCTTTATAATATAGATAATAATTTGTATACGAAATTGAGGGCCGGAAAAACGGTACAGAAAAAAATTAAATTGATTAAGTTAATTACGATAATAACTAAAAAGAAAAAATATATATTTCAAATTACAAAAATTACGATTTAAAAAAAATTATTTTTATACGAAATTATGGGTCGAAAAAAATTAAAATTGATTAAGTTAATTACGATAATAATTAAAAATAAAAAAATACAAATACAAATTTTCGCAACCATAAAACTGTAAAACCTTAAAATATTAATTGTAAAACTGTAATATCTAATTTTCGCAGGAAAAGAGTGAATCTCATAGAAACTGATGAATAGGCAGAGAGGGGGAGAGAGAAAGAGATAGAGAAGGAGTGAGAGATAAAAGGATTGTGAAGATAAAATAGGGATGTAAAAAACGTGATAAAAATGGTTGAGATTGTAAGATTAAATCCTGGCCAGTAATTGTGTTTGGTAATTCTAATAGTATAAGGAAACTCAAAAGAGAAGGTTATCCAAATAAATGACAGCCGTAGGATGATAGTAAAAAAATTAAATCCTGACCTCTGAATAGCCCTAATCAATTACTTAGCTTCTTTATAATATAGATAATATTTTAAATTAAATAATCAAAACCACATTAGTTGACAACAAACTAAAATAACTTATAAACTGTACTCCATCTGTTCCGGACAAAGAGTTCCTGTTGGAAAATTTAAACTTTTTAAGAAAATAACACTTGTAGTAATGTATAAGTAATAAAATGACATTTTATATCTTAATTTTTTAAAGTAGATTCTTTAAATAAATATCACAAAATGAAATAGTGGAATCTTTGCCCGGAACGGACAATGTACTACATTAATTAAGTACACCCTCCGTCCCAAAATTATTGTCATGCTTTCTTTTTTCGTTTGTTTCAAAATAATTGTCTTGTTTAAAAATTTTCTTTTTAGGACAACACTTTTATCACTTTACCCTTACTTTTTCATCATATTTTAATTATAGGTCACATACACATGAGTTTTAAAGTAACTATACATGAATCTATGTCTTCATACGTATCCGTGCCTATGGCACGGTACCAATATATGTGATTTCGTCAATTGAAATGACAGTGGCTAAATAAAATATGTTATTTAAAAAAAATTACAATTTAGAGATAAATTGCTTCCAATGATAGTTGAAGATTGATGTTTTATAAGGGGTGACTGTTCAAAAGATTAATCGTAAGGTGTGACTTTGTAATGTGCAGATAAAATATAGGGAGAAGAAAAATGGATGACTGCTCATAATATTAATTATAGGGGGTAACTTATAATAATGAGAGAAAAAATGGGGAGTTAAAAATAGATAACTACTTACAAATGTAAATGTGATGGTGAATTTCAACCGTTAAATGTTTTAAGATAATTTAATCTCAACCTCTGAATAGACCTAGTCAATTACAAAATTGTTTTATAATATATATTATTATCATGCTTTCTTTTTTCGTCTGTTCCAAAATAATTGTCTTATTTGAATTTTTTTTAGGACAACACTTTTATCACTTTATCCTTACTTTTTCATCATACTTTAATTATGTGTCACATACACATGAGTTTTAAAGTAACTACGCATGAACCTAGATCTTCATACCCGTGCATATGGCAAGGTGTCAATACATATGATTTCGTCAATTGAAATGACAGTGCTTAAATAAAATGTGTATTTTAAAAAAAATTACAATTGATGGGTAAATTGCTTCTAATGATAGTTGAAGATTGATGTTTTATAAAGGTTGATTGTTCAGAAGATTAATCGTACGATGTGACTTTGTAATGTGAAGATAAAATATAGGGAGAAGAAAAATGAGTGACTGCTCATAATATTAATTGTAGGGGGTGACTTGTAATAATGAGAGAAAAAATAGGAAATTAAAAATAGATAACTATTTATAAATGTAAATGTGAGGGTGAATCTTAACCGTTAAATGTTTTAAGAGAATTTAATCTCAACTTCTTAATAGCCCTAGTCAATTAGCTAGCTGTTTTATAATATAGACTAGTCTTTGTGCCCGTGCCTATGGCACGGCGCAAGTAGGGGAGGATGTCAGCAGTGGAGAAAAAAATTAAAACTTTTATTTGTAATTTTATTTAAAAAAACAGATGCGGTACCTTGTTAGATTTTATTTATTTGTAATTTTTTTTAAGGAAACAGAGGCGATACCTTGTTAGATTATACACTCAAATTAAATTATTATTATCACTTCTATTGATTTAAATTGATTATTTTTCAATTTAAAATTTTAGTATTTTTCTTAACTTTGTAAATAATTATTTTTATTCTTAAATATTTTTTCTTAAATAGGACAACAATATCAGTTGGAATTATACCGATTCAAAGTGAGGAGGTGGAGAGAACATGTGAGAAGGAGTGTGTAAGGGTTGCTCAATCGCCGTTCAACCGCCCTTTGCACATGTGAAATCTAGACGAAATTGGGACCGTAGGATCTCGGTAAATGAATTGATCTCGACCCCTCATTAGCATTTATCAATTGCACATGTGCAATCCAAGTTGTATTATAATATAGATTCTTTAAGTGAAACATTTTAAAATAAAATAATGAATTTTTCACCCGAAATAGAAGGAGTAACTGTTTTTGATATGTGTGTGAAGTCAAAAAGGGCATATTTAGGATACGTGGGAGTATTATGGAGTATTTCAATACGTCTTAAAAGGAGAGGTGTGTTTTGACTTTTTGTTCAAATAAAAAAAAATGGTTGATAATCTATCGTCTTCCAAAAAGATTCGTACATCATGTGGTATTTAAAATAAGATTGTAATAATTTGTGAAATATCTGGTCCAGCTTAGTCATAGTGGTGGTTAGTAATTTTAAATGACAAATGTTCAGATCTTGTTATTAATAAATATTTATTTATTTTATATTTTAAAAATAAATACTCCATTCGTTTTCAAAATATTGTTTATTTTGATCCGGCACACCATTTAAGAAAAAGTAATTGACTATATTATAAATATTGATGAAATATATGGTTTACTTTAATGCACTTGAGTATGTGACAATAATTAAAGTATATAAAAAAATAGGGGTATAGTAGTAAAAATGTTTTCCTAAAAAGAAAAGTTTTGAAAGAAGACAATTATTTAAAAACTGATGAAAAAGAAAATGTGGACGATAATTTGAAAGCGGAAGGAGTAGCATGTAGTAGTGGTGGTTAAGGCGGCGGTGGATGCCAGAGTTGACGATGGGGGTGGCGGCGGTGGTCGGCGGATGTGGTGGTCGACGACGGGGGGTGGTGGTGGTGGTCGAAAGTTATGGTGGTGGTGGAGGTGAAAGAAGGGTGAGTTATTGTATAAAGTAATAGAGGAATAAATATAACAAAATTTTGAATTCAAATTATTAGGCTTTAGTATATAATTTGTTTTATTGAATTAAGGCATTTGGATTTGAATTTAATTCAAATTCAAAATTGTAAGTGTATTCCCAAACAATGAAATTGGTTTTGTAGACTCAAATTATAATTGCAAGCTATTGAATTGGTGTAGCCAAACACACCCTTAGTTGATTTAACTTGATACTTCTCATCCACAAACTAATTAATTCAATTTTATAGGCATTATGCTTAAAAATAAACTTTAGAAATAAAATGTACCTCTTCCTCGAGACAACCTAAAAAAGCAAAAACTTGTGTAAAGTCGCTTTACAGGTTAAAAACGGAGCCTAAAAAATGATTAAAATGAAATTGTTAGAACGGGTTAACCCATGATTTTACAGATCTCAGTTACCTGTACAAACCCAGATGTGAGTTTAATTTTAATAATGGGGAAATAAAATAACTCTTCTCATATAGATAGCTGAGTGCAAAGCGAGGCTCCGGTACGAGTTCAGCATGGATAGCCCCATTTCGTCTGCTCCAACAATCAATGGTTTTTTGTTCAGATCCTTTTATGGACACGAGATATCTCTGTTATTTTCTTAACATAATTCTGTCCCTTTCTCTAAGTCAAAGATGGGATGTATGAGGAGTGGGGCAAGCAAAGCGATTTGGGTTACTTGGTTACTTCGTTTTTACATATCTATCTTTGGAATGAATGAAATCGACGTCGGAATCGTTGCATGCGATATGGAGGTGGCCGTTGGCATCAGTAAGGAGGCGGCCAATGAGAGCGAGGAAATGGGAGAGTGTTTTGGAGAGGGAGAGTTTAAGGAGAGAGAGAGAGAAAAAAAAAAGAGAAAGAGAGAAAGAGAAAAGATCTTCATGTTTAACAAAACTCAGATCGTCATTTATCAATATACCCAGTTTGCGATAATATACCCAGATTTGATTAAATTAATTGAATTCAAGAACGAAAGGAAGATCAATTGATTTCTAAATTAATATTCACCCTTGATTTGCCTTGATTTTCGTGAATCATCAGTGTATACGAATCAAAGTAGCAGATCAATTTTCCTCGAACCCATGAATGACGGAGATATGTTGGATGAAGAAGATGAAGTTTTGTTAGATGAAGATGAAGTTCATTTCAACATTTTGACCCCCCTACTCTTTATACAAATGACATGCGTAAATAATTTTTGTTTCAGTTTTACTGCTTTGAGTTTCTAATATCACTAAAAAAATTAATACTTATAGGGCAAAATAGGTAGTTAACATAAATTAATGTCCGTCCAAAAATTGAGTTGAATTACAAGATAACTCCGGTACAGTGGCCGCAACGAAAATTTTGACGTCTCAGTGGCCTAATTGTAACTTTTGGAAAAGAGCAATGGCCCAAATGTGTGTTTTGCCTAATAAACTATATTGAATTCTAGCAACGTTAATTCCAGAATCATGAAATTTCATTATTTTCATGTACATAAATTTGAATGACGGAAACCTTAATCATTTTCCAATGGCAATATTATCGTTGATAGTAGTATTCCAAAAAAAAATTGCATTCGTATTTTCGGAAAGAGTAAAATTTTTCGTTAGTATTTTGAACAAAATTAGGAGCTCAAGACATAGTAAGAATCGTATTATGGCTACAATGATAAAATGATCAAGATAGAGTAGAAAATAAAGTGAATTATTTTCTCGATAATCCAAATTAGAATCACACACTTTAAAATCAAGGCAAAATTGCAGGTCAGTATCTTTTCGAGAAATTATAATCTCTCCGGTCCATTTCTTTTTATTCATCAGTAAAGTATTTTTTATTAAATTTGTTCCAAAAATACCACATTTTCTGTCATTCTCTCTTTTACCCTCTGACGAATTCAAACTTCTGCACTCTCTCTCTCTCTCTCTCTTCTGCACTTTCTCTTTCCTCGAAATTAATCATTTCAAATTCAAAGAAGTGAAGGTGGGTTGTAATGAATTGCACTAAAAATTTGGTTTTGATAGGTGGTAATGTTTTGAATCCAAAATACTACGCCAAAGTAGAGGAAGGATATAAGGATGGTAGTGAGGATTCTCTCGTCTAAAATAATGATTATCTACAAGAAAATCATTAATTAAATGATGTTTTTGATGTTGTTTGTTGTTGTTGCCGATGATGATGATTCTTAGATCAATTGAGGACTTTTCTGTCGTCATGACATAACTTTTGATCCCGGATGAACCACGGGATCCATTGCACATCAAATCGAAGCTCTCAACGAGATCCACCATACTCATTGGATTAACCTTGTAATGTCTTCGTTTAAGGCTAAAAAAATGTTGCTTAGTTTTGGGTTTCAAAGTTTTTTCAATTCCCAATTTTTTATTCGGAACAATTGTGATGCCCATATTTGAGTTGGGATTTTTGCATAGCGATACCCAAATTTTGACTGAATTCAATTATGCATTACGAGGCCCAATGTTTTCATTATGATGCACATATTTGAGCTAGGATTTTTGAATAGTGATGCCCAAATTTTGAAAGATTGTAATTGTGCATTGCGATGCCCAATGTTTTCATTGTGATGCCCAGATTTGAGCTAAGATATTTGCATAGCGATACCCAAATTTTGACAGATTTCAATTGTGCATTACGATGCTCATATATAAGGTGGGATTTTTGCATAGCAATGCCCAAATTTTAACAGATTTCAATTGTATATTGCAATGCCCAATGTTTTCATGACGATGCCCAGATTTGAGCTGGGATTTTTGCATAACGATGCCCAAATTTTAACAGATTTCAATTGTGCATTGCGATGCTCAAATTTGGACAGTAGCTTTGTCCGCACGTCTTTCCTTCATTAAGGATATCTTCATCATTTTATTTCTAAAAGTGTATCTTTACAATTGAAAATAAATATCATAGACTATTACGGTTATAATTTCATCACAGGACCGGCATGAATTTCTCCTTAAAATCAAATGAGTGTTCAATACACATAACAGTAACAAAGGTTGGAGGTTTGCTAGAGAGCCCTCAGCCCATTAATGTAACCAAGATTAATACCCACTAGTTTGAAAACTGGGCCAGTCCCTTCAAACATTTTCCAACCACTAAAAATCCTTATACTTTTTTTAAGGGTGGAAACCGGCCGGTCACCTACATTCAATTTTTAGCCGCCAAATTGCCCCACATTTTTTCTTAAGAGGTAAAAGGCAAAGTGCAAAAAGATGAATATAGGGTGATAATTGGGTCGGTACCATGTAATGGAACTATAATCGCAAAAGTTTATTATTATTATTTAAAACAGCTATAGTACATTTTTTGATGAAAAACGACGAAAATACCTTTAACGAAAGAAAAATGTGCACACAAAGACACTGTCCATATTTGTGCGTCGAAAAAAAAATTTGGTCGTCGCTTAAATTTTTTTGGGTGTCTGTAAAAAAAATCGGGCGTCACTCAAAAAATTTGGGGTGTCGGTAAACAATTGGGGCGGCGATCAAAATGATATCTTTAGTGCTAGTACATTTTTTTGGGCGTCGTTCAAATTTTTTTAAGTGTCGTTTATCAATTTTGAACATCAATCAAGAAAAATCTCAAAAAGGCATATGAGAGCCGCACGCTAAGCACAAGAGCCGTTCCCCCTACCCCTTGTAGCCTCTTGGAGCCGCTCCATCTTCCATGTGCCCCTCCCCAAGCTTTTGTTATGCTTAACTTTTAACAAGTTACTTGGTAACTTCATTTTTTTCTCAAAAAAGTGTTGCAACTTAATTTATATAGTTGTTGTCAACTGGGTTTGTTGTTCGACGTTCACATCGCAACCATCAACACCTAAATCGCTAACTCCAACGCTTGAATCACAACAGAGTTTGTTGTTCGACGCCCACATCGAAACCACTGACGCCTGAATCACCAAGTCTGATGCTTGAATTGCATCTGGGTTTGTTGGTTCTATCATCTTTTTCAGCCGCTTTTACGTCTGAATTGGTTATTTTGTTCATGTTGCGTAGGCATGAAGGAATTTTATTTTGGGTTAGACTGTGGAATGAAAAAAAGAAAGGGAAGAAGGGGAATGAGAAATGGGGAAGAGAGAGAGGATAGGTGAGAGGAAGACGGATATTATTAAGAAAAAAAATTATAAAAGTGAACTTTAACGATCAAATAAAAGATTAGGAGAGGGGATTAGTTATAATTTTACAAGAATGTATCCTCCCATAATTGTTTCATGAATATACCCTTCATGACCCAAGACGAAACCTTCCGAAGCTATAGTCCTAAATGTAGACGATGGGACGATTTAGAATCCGTCTCTGTCTCTCTGAGTCTGTGTCCGATTCAGCTTTGGAATCCGGCAGCAGTGACAATAACCGTTCGTCGTCCTCGTCGAGGAAGACTAGTGAAGAGGACATTGTTGTGTATTTAGCACAGAAAGTACATAAAAAGGCTATGAGTGTTGCTGAAAAGCGGAAGGTTAGAGGATTTGCTAACGTCATACTCATAGGTCACATGTTATGAAAGATCACTTTAATAAATTACCTTTTTAATTCTATCACTCTTTTCACTATAGCAGTTTTTTCCAACTGCCATCCACGACGTCGACCTAGAGAGGTAACTGGCGAATGGGACGTAGTTCTGATGGCAAAAATAAGGTGAACTTGATCTCAGTCAAATCTCATAAAAGATTTGTATGGAGGAAAAACATTGAGCGTGATGTTAATCAAGGGGTCCCACTTGACATGATTTCAATGAAAGCTGAGAAGAAGAGGCAGAAAGAAAGGATAACAGAGACTCAAATCTCAATTGACATGTTTTCAGGCTTCGCGATGCACAAAGTGTGCATTGTATGATTTTATGCACAATGTATGATTTTATGCGTGATTATATGCATCGTGATGCATGATTCTAAATTATGTGAAAATAACAATGCATCGCGGTTCCAAAGCGATGCATCACGATTCCAAATTGGTGCATCATGGTTTCAAACCGGTTCATCGTGATTCCAAGTTGATCCAGCGCTATATATAAGACAAGTAAATAACTCCAAGGCCGTCAATGTTATTTTCCAGAAATGTCTGAGTTAATGTGTGCTTTTGGACATAATTCATGTTTGTTTTTTTTTACTTGGATTTCTCACGTGAAACTCAATTGAACTTCATTTAAATAATTGGCTGCTCCCTAAGTTATAATACAAATGCAGCCTTTTGATTTTTCAAAAATTTACATGATTCCAATAGTGTAAATATAGCGATGCATTGCAGTTCCAAACCGATGCATCGCAATTTGAAATCGGTGTATTGTTATTCCAAATAGGTGTTCTTTGGAATATATATGACAACAAGTAAAGAACTCCAAGGTTGCCAATGTTATTTCCTAGATGCCTAGTTTGTGTGTGTTTTTGGACATAATTCATATAATTTTTACTTGGATTTCTCACCTGAAACTCAATAGAACTTCATTTAAAAAACCGACTGCCGCCTCTGTTCTAATAGAAGATCAGCCATTTGATTTTTCAAAATGTGTTGTCAATTTCTTGGATAAATACTTTACACGCACTAACTCTGGTATTTATGCGGAATAACATGTGCATTTCATGAAACGAAATTTAACCCATGATAGTATAGAAATAATCAATTGATATAATAGAATATTTGAACTTTAGAAGCGTATGGAAAATTGATGAACGAAGAGAGCTTAACGGCCGGAGGGGTATTTTAGGAAGAATATAAGGAAATGAGACTTATGTGTTTAAAAAAAGGGTGCTAGAGAGCGGTTACAAATAGTTAAAATGCGACCAGCCTGTAATTTTTCGTTTTCTTTAACCAGTAAAAGGCATTTTTATGGCGAATGGACGTATTTACCCTAAATGAAATTCGATCAGGTGCACGATGCATCGCAATTCCAACTTTTGCATTGAGAATCTGATTTCTGCATCAGGATTTTTTTGCATCATGTATCCAATTTGTGCATCAAATTCCAATTTGTACACGAATTTAATTTTGTATGCTTATTCCAAATTGATGCATCGCAATTCCAAATAGTTGCATTACAATTCATCTAATTTCCTCATCGTGAATCTAATTTGTGCATCACGATTCTAAATCAACGCACCACAATTCATCCAATTTCTCACTGCCACTAATTAACAAATTAATCTTTCTTATAAATTTTGTCTTTCCTTCAAACGTGATTTCTTTCACTTACACCCATCAAACTGTTTTCAACTGCATCTCTTCCACTTTCTCCTTCTTTCTCTGTCGCAAGCCTTGAACTTAAGGTGGAGCTTCATCTTCCTTCTTCCTTTCTTCTGCTTATTTCGAAGAGACCCAACTTTCTTTCTCTTACACCCATCAATCAACCTTCTGAAAACTTGTTTACCTTTCGAGAGTGTTGCCTCTAGACCCCCACGATGGGGCACTGCCCCCTCAACCTGACCGGACAGGTTGATCTTCATTTCGATGTCTCAACAATGAAGAAACCAATTTTATGGATGGGTGAATTTTCAAAACAATTTAATGAAAGTGTCCTTATCTGATTAACAAAAATAAAATACTAACCATGTCTAAAACTTACAAAAAGGGACCGGCCATCAATTTTTTCTATTCGTGCAGATACATGTTCTTCTTAACAAATAACATTGTTCATTAATCTAGTAAAGTTAAAGATATACTCACTCTTTTATAAATGGTGCATTGTATCATGTTAAATGGTATTTAGGAAATATAGAAAATTAGAGAAACACAAACTTAAACCATTGAAATTGTAATAGTACCTGAATTATTTATTGCATAGATCAAAATTTATAACTTTGTGCGTCGAGCAAATATATAGTCATCTACTACCAATAGGCCCTAATATCATTTATAGACTTTTGAGTCTTTTAGATGAGTTTAGTTGACCTAGGTGCTTAATGGGTCAAGTGCGTGGGCCATGCATAGCAGACAATACTACCGAACTCGGAACGTTACAAATGGTATCAGAGCAAGAGTCATCTGAAAATGTGTTAAACATATTTCCCATGAGCAAAGAACAAACAAACAGATAAAATAAATGGACACCAAGCTGTAATTTATGTTTACAAGTAAAACACTTTCAGAAGATGCCTCATGACAAAACTTTTCCTAGATTAAAAGATTGTAAAGTCTTACAATATGAAAATAAATTATTTTAGAGAGTGGAAATCATTACGAAAACTCTTATGAGAGAAGATGTATATTTTATATACTAAACACTTTTGGAAACACACATTTATGGGAAAAAAAAACAAATAATGTAGGGCAAAACAGTGAATATCGAAACAATGAGTCTTCTGATGATGTATCATTCAATGGCTCATTGACTTCCTGACAGCACTTCGTGCAAAATCTCTCTCTGAAAATTATATGCTTGGGTCAATGTCGTCCATGGCTGTTCACTTCTTATATAGAGCTCAATGAAACTTGTCTTCCAACTAAAACACTCAATAAGGCAATGTTAGTATTAAGAAAGAGTTATTATAGAAATAAATATCTAAATCCTACAAGTTAGGGATTACCGTATTTGAGTCCTTCAAAGAAGGTAATGACCAAGCTTCCTAGCAATTACCTAGAAAGGTAAAAATAACACATGTCCTAAAACTTAGGACACGACAAGGAAGAGGAAAATAACACTTGGTTATTTTACCCTAACAATCTCCATCTTTGTTATTGCCTTTCTGGTCAAAGCAAACACCATGAGTACCTATGATAAACTCTCCCTGAATATAAAAATTCAAAATATCAAAGAAAAATTTAAGATAAAATAAATTATCAAAAACAATTTAAGCAAACAAAAATCCAACCAAAGCACAAACTCCCCCTTCATCCAATATCTCCCATTTCATCTACTCCCCCTCTCTTTGAGAAGAAGAGGCAGCAACATAAACATTCAACCATTCCTTCAGAGATCATCGACATCAATGACGGACTCTGGCATTGGGAAAAAATCAATAGGGGTTGATGAGGCAGTGGATAATACATCATTTTGAGCGTCATTGCCTGGACTAGCAGACTTTGGACACGGCGATCTTGATTCCATGGTAGAATTGCAATACTAAAATCAAGGAGCAGCTAGGGCTTGGAGGTGAAGAAGAGCAAGAAGAGGCGGATAATGTGTAGAAAAAAGTGAGGCTTTTTCTTGACAACAATATATGCAACCATTAAGCCTAGCCAAAACAGTTAGTACAAACCCAACATAATAAAAACATAATCTAGACTATGAAGGGTTGAAACATGCAACATCTATTAGTAATTAATGAGAGTCTAAATTTAAACTCAACTACTTACCATCCAATGTAAACAGACGTGCATAAGAAACCTCCTTGGACATGGAAACAGGATAATGGGAACCAACACAAATTAGGAAACTAGGTGAAAAACCAAAAGAAATAAGATTCCCAAATTTAACCAAGAAAAAGTAGGAAACACAATTGAATGCTAACTAGAATACCTTGACAAACCCTAGGCGTGCTTCCACCATATTTTTAGAGTCCAACGAGCTATTTTCCAAACAATTAACCTTCAACATCAACCATTCTTGAACAAGTGAGAGAGTAGCATATGTTTGCACATATTTATCTAGGGCATAAGAACCAGAAGTATGATATAATCACTAAATATGCATGCCCTAGTGTGTATGTCTAAAATGATATAGTAAGAATTGAAGACAAATGCACAAACACGTGATGGACTGGAACAGTTGATGAGCTACTGATAGCTTTAAATAAAGTACAACATTTATTGTGATTTTGCACTATGATTTTAAGTAAAATGTTGTACTTTCACGGGTATTCTGCATCATTGGTGCTCACAGGTCTTAAGGAAGCTGGATGGAAGAAAAGAAGAAGCAAAGGCAGATCTTGGGAAAAAGTCAAGTACCAAATGGGCATTTGCTAACCCAGGAATTACTGTAGCAGAAACGAAAAAACAGAGTACGTCCTGTTACGAGACTGAAGGAGTTAGAAGAGGGTATTTCAAACATTGATCATTTTTGAAAGTTCTGTAAATAAAATTATCATTTTATTTATTAGTTTCTTTTCCCAAACACGTTGTAAATGTTGGGAAAAGAATTGGTCTTCAACTGTTCCGTTTGTGGATGAGAATCAAGAGATCGTGTCTTCTATTTTTGGGGGAAATGGCTGGAGCAGTTAGGAGAGAGAGCTATAAAGGAAAGGGGCGAGATCTTCCAAGGGGACATAGAGATTCGACAGACAGATCCACACCACACGCACTCTCTCTCCCTCTCTCTCACTCACCCTCACTCACTGTAATACATTAGGCAGGTTACAAATCAATAGAGCAGTTAATTTCTTCCCTTCATCACTTGCGAAGTTGTTTCTCTTCTTCATTGTAAGTAAATTTTAGTCATGTTTTGTGGCTAAACTTCTATTCCAGTTAATGAACCAGTGAGCATTTTTCAGAAATTGCTACAGTGAGATCCTAGTTTACTGTATTGTTCAAAGTCTCAAATTGGGGCAAGTATTTAGTCATTCTCTATTTTTCTTGTTGCAAAGGAATTGTAACTTAGGATTAGTATGTTTAATTAATTTCTAGGGCCCAGATTTTGGTTAGGCATTTTAATCCATTGCTAGTTGAGAATCGTTAATCCGTAATTGTCTTCGGGTTCTAACGGAGTAGCAAGTGACACACCGTTTAGGCATCACAAGCATATTCGGTCTGTGTTGCGAGGATGATTAATCTAGGTTAAATGATATTACTTTAATATCGTTGTCTAGAACCGGGTTTCTCTTATCTTAAAGCTGTCAAAACATTAAATCTTTCGAGCGTTTCGAGGGTTGTCTTTTGATTAGAGTATAATTAGCGAGCTTCTCCTAATTATCGAATCAGTAAGGAGAAATTGGGTGTTAGGCGTTTGTCAACAACTATAACTAGTTTATTTGCAGTCAATTGAGTCGGGTTGGAATCGATGATCAGTAGCTAATTTTTGGAATTGCTTCAGTTCATTAACTGGACCTTTATCAGCATTGAATTTAGTTTAATTATTGTTTGCTTTCTTTAAGTTTACAAAAATTCCTATTTTTCTTCATTTGAGTTTAGTTAGTTAGTTAAACAAAAATCTCGGTTTTGGTTACTAAATAAATTTCTTAAGGATATAAATACAACGTTCCCTGTGGATACGAACCTTACTACCCTATACTTGTATTTGGAAAAATAGGAAATTATTTTGACGGTTTGACACCGAAATCAAATTTTGCTTGGGAGGGTTTCGTTATTTAGTTTTCTTTAAGAATTTTATTTTTTGTCTTGTTGCCTTTTTATGCCTCGTTCTTCTGCAGGAAAGTTAATCTACGATCCGAGAAATTGAGAAGGCTGAAAGTTGACAAAGCGGACTAAACTCATAAACGAGCGGACACATCTTCACTGGTTAAAATCGGCCTTTGGAGGACTCAAGTGAAGAGCCAATTCATGTGAAAGTGGAGGCGGAAGTAGAAATGCAGGGAACATCAAGAGGTCATGGCGGAACAACCTCAGCGAACATTGAGGGAGATGGCGACTCGATGTGAATCGGCCATTGGGCATCACATTTCTGAAGTGAATGCTCGTTTGGTGAAACAGTTTTGATCCATTTGTTGCCTAAGTTCCATGGTTTCTTGGGAGAAGACCCTGCACTTAATGGCGTTCCATTTAGCATGCTCAAGTCAGCGAGCACAAGGGTTGACTGAGGACAACATGAAGCTGAGAGCTTTCCCTTGTAGTTTTTTTTTCAAACAAGATTCCATAAGAGTACTTTGAAAAACAGTCAAACATGGGAGAATTAGAAACCATTGAAAGATGACTCACATCTAATTTATCAAGAAATAGTCCATAACCAATCATATACATAGGGCAAGAAATCAATTGAAACAATTGTGCAAAAGCTAAAATGCTGGATGCCTAATTTTTTATTTTTTTACAAGTGTAAAAATCAAATGGCACACAAAAGCAGAGATTTTCTCAAGATTGAAATTCTCTTAAAATAATATGTTCTGGTGAGAATATCGGTCAACTGATTTGTAGTCCTAACAAACTCTATGCGAAAAATGCATTGATCAACCAAGTCTCAAATAAAATGATGTCTAATATTAGAAAGCTTGGTTCGAGAATGTTGAACCAAATTTTTTTCAAATATTTATCGCACTAGAGTTGTCACAGTACACAATCAACACATTATTGTGTAACCCAAAATCCTCAATCATCTGGTTTATCCACAAAAGTTGTATACAACAACTACCCACTACTACATATTTAGATTTAACAATCGATAGTGAGACACAATGATTGTACCAAGAAATCAGTAAATTTTCCAAATAAAAACAACTATTGATTGTACCTTTTCTATATGTTTTCAACCCAAACAAATACACTAAAAATAACCAAGTAGGTATTAGCTTCCTTGGCATTGTATCTAGCTTACACGCACACACTATACATGAATAATTGGGTGTCTAGCAGTTAAGTACAACAAACTTCCTATCTTCCTCCTACATAAAATGTGGGATGACCCGATTTGGGTTATCAAATGTAAAACACTCTCAAAACGAAATTTCTTCACCAAGTTATGAGTATACTTAGTTTGAGAGATGAACATTCCGTCACACGTTAAATTTCCCAACTCATATGGGACTTATTTTTGGAAATACATATTCCAAAAACATTACCAGAATTGGGTCTAAGTACCAAATACCACACATCATTTTTTTGAAAATTGATTTAATTTATCATGCATGCATTTACCCAAAAATTATGAAGAAGGGCTTCTTTCACATTTTTTGGCTTAATCTTAGACACAAACAAATAATGTATCACCCTTCTAAAAGTAGCAGTCATGCAAGTCATTTTTCGGTAATCAACATTACTTTTGTTCCTTATAGTTCTCCCACATGTACATCACCAATTACCTGAGATGTGGGATGAATTTTTGAATTTCGTTGGCCTTGCTATGATCAGTAACAATTTCAGGTTCAGAATCTGGGTTAGACACAATTTCCTTGACAGGCGGAACTGATGATACATTCGATGATGCATCATCGGGTGACTCATCGTCTGGATTTTTAGCAGAACCGAGATTTTTTTATTCTGGTTCAGGAATAGTTTCAGAGGCAGTGGGTACTGGAGTTTTAGGTTCAGGACTTTCAAATTTGGAGGTACAAACCTCTAGATCTGTAACCAGACATGTCATGTTAATGTTAAAACAAGTATCTTTGTTACCAACCAAGTAACAATTGTCAGATGATCTTATTCATGCAAGCACACACTTGTTAGTAAATATCAAAAACTTTACATGATTTTTTGTCGAATTTCACATATAAGTCATCATCACATAATTGACTAATGCTAATAAGATTAGACTTAAGCTCTTCAACGTGATACATGTTTTTGAACTTAGGTAACCCATCAACATTCAAAGTACCTTTGCCAATTATCTTTCCTTTTGTACCTTCACCATAAGTAACCCTACCTTCATTGTAAAGGGTGTAGTTTGTCAAGTTTTCACTAGTACATGTCATGTGGTGAGAGCTGCCACTATCGAAATACCAAGCACCAGTGACATGAAATTTGAAAGATGTAAAAGTAACTTGACAGTTCAATTCAGATTTAGAAACCCACATGGTTCTGGAAGGCTTTTGCAAATGGGGCGAAGACTGTTTAGGAAAATGAAGTTCCTGATGACGTCTCGATGATGTACCCGATGATCCATCATTGAGTACGTCATCCTGTTCTGGTCAGCAAACATGTTTTGGTTTCCAATCGAATTCTTAGCAAGATCAACCCTTTTTTGTGACAAAAGGGTCTGATATGACATGGTTCATAGCAGTAATGATACACATACCTCCTCTTCCTAGGTTAAGATTTTTTCCTTCATAAAATCTCTTTGTTTTTTAGAAGAACCCGAAAGTCCCTCTCTTTCTTTGACAAAAAACTATAGGTTTGAAACTCAAACCAGTGGTATGCTCTTGACTAACACTCAAAGTTTCATCAAGCTTTATCTTACCTATGTTCCATTTGGACAAAGTCGCATTTGCCTTTTCAATATCACTTCTTAATTTTTCAATCTCAAGGTCCTTTTTGGTGAGCAAGGCTTCCAATTTAACTATGGATACTTTCTATTCATCATTCTCATTTAAGAGAAAATGAATTTGTTTATCTATAATTTTCATTTTGACAACCCTTTTTAGTCAATTAGCATAAAAAACCTTGTATTCTTAAACCAAACCAGTATCCTCACAATCCGACTCATCATACTGAACACTTTTAGTGTTTTCAACTATTGAGGAGTTGAAACACCTAAGATCTAACAACCTGTCAACCAATGAGGCATCTAATGATGCATCATTGGCAGCCTCATCAAAGTAAATCATATCAGGATTTTCTAGAAGAGTGTTTGTCTCTTCAAAAAAAAAAAGTAATCAGATCTCCTACATCTTCTTCTCCATCACTATCACTGATAATGGAGACAAAATTCAATATTTTTTTGTAACGTGTTGACACATCGATTTGCATAATGACTATATCTAGTGCAAGCGCTACACGGAATATAATTAAAATTTTGGATGCAGGTCTGCTCAACAATGGATTTGATGTAGGCCGACATTTTATCATTCAAAATTGAATAATTAAACTTATCAAGACTAAAAGGTCGAAAGACCAAAACACTTTGAGAATTCATCATGGCTACAACAGGATCATCACTTAGTAAAGTTATATGTAGGCTCTGATACCAAATGAAATAATATATGAAGTTAGGATTCGATAATAAACAACACTTGTTGAAACAGTCACCAATGATGTATCCAATGAACCTATTTTGAGACCGGAAGGGCTAGTTGGGTGCCTAACCCCTTCCTAAGTCGTAGCTTAATCTCCGAACTCTTTTTACAAATCTGGTTATTTTTTGTTTTTCTTTTTTTTCTAAAAATAAAGATGGCGACTCTGTTATACATATTTTGAGTCCACAATTAAGGCGAACATATTCCACGCACTTGAAAGGTTTTTTGTTAAACCACTCGCTTTTCAGTCGCGGGAAGAGGTCGAAAAACGAAACACTCACAATATGATTTGAGATATCTTGCACCAAATAGTATATTCTCCATGTGCTACAAAACAATATGACTCATGAATGACCCATGAGAATCATGTTTAAATTTATTTAGTGGCACGATGAAGGGTACAATGTGGTACATATCTCAATTTTTTTAATAAACTATCTTTGTGCGGTGGGAATGAAATTTTAGCAACTATATTATTCATTTTTGTATAAGTATAGATTTTGATTTTTGAGAGGGATTATGCAATGAATATGAAGGTTAAAAACTTAAAATTGGAGGAAGTTGTCTGTTATCCAATCAGTCCAAGTCAGTGCAAAGTAGGATTTGGGTGTTATTCTGCCGGTTGTTTGGGTATACTACCGAACGTGCCACTGATTTGTTTATCATGAGCCCAATCAGTCTTTTCCAAGATAATGGAAACTTCCCCTCTGGAATCTTTTAGTTCAGATTTCCAGATTGCTAAACTAATATCCAAATTGCATATATATATATATATATATATGCAATTTCTGCTCATAAGCTGCCTGGTATATGGTCATGCAGATGGCTGAGACACCATTAATTGTACAACAGGGAGGCCCATCTCAACCTTGACCCCTTAAGGGAACAATCTAACATTAAAACTCAAAAAATATTAATCACATCCATAATTGAATAAATCAGCGAGCAACCACTCCCATTACTTGTCTAACGTTTAAATTTAATAAAAGCTCTGAATAAGAAAGGAAAAAAGCAAGTAGCAAATATTTAACAAAAAGTGTTAGTGGAGCCATTATTTATAAAGCTTGATTTTGGAGGGGCGTATATGATTTCTTCTCTAAGTTTAGTATATAATATTAAAATTGCTGACCTCTATGTGTTCATCCATTTCGTTCAAACAATTCCCTCCCTTTTGTAATACTCAATAAAAATTGCTTAATGTATTAAGAATGAGTTTTGACAATTGACACCCTCCCTCCTTAATATATTAAACAATCTTTCTTGCATACGGAAACTACTCTAAACATAAGGCTTTTCCTTATACTAAACACATAACTAATATTTCCTCCATCTAAACAAAAATAGTCTCATTTAACAAATCAAACACTTCTTTTTTAAGATTTTTGTTTTATTTGTGTGTATGTATTAAAATTTATTACTTTCCTTCTTTCACCCAAATAATTCATATTTGAGAATTTCACTACATTCGTTCCACGAAAACAATCTATTATATTATTATGCGATGTTTCACTTAATGAGTTTATTTTAAAAAAATTATGCTTATAGTTTCTATAACATTTTATTTCAATTCTATCATGTACATTTGATGTTAATGTATTGAATATAATTAAGTATTATTGTAATTATGATCAACTTTCATGTTATTTATATTTCTCTTAATTAATAGAGTTTTTAAACATGCACTTTCTAAAGAATACATAATTTTTGTTAGTATTGATCATAATTATAAAAATGTTTGAGTATAGTCAAGAAGCTTATATTAAGTAAGGAGGTAAAGTTGAGATATTTTAGTTGTTGTATGCATAATTTTTGAAATTAAAGTGTTAAACTAAAACAACAAAAAAGAGGGTAGTGAACTCTTTGTTTAAAGGGCTATTTTAACAAACGAGACTATTTTTTTTTTGGGACAAACCAATTAGAAAAGTAAGAAATTTTATTTTTGGGGTGAAAATTTTGGCCGATCCCTTTTACAAAATTTGTAACCCCTCCAGTACTTTTTTTTTTTCAACCAAAAAAGGTCATTATTTGAAAAATTATTTCGAAAATGTCATCGTCTCTTTCAATTGTTTCAACAAACACATTAGGATTTGAAAATCATCATTGTTGGGCAACGAAACGGAGATCTGACTGGTTATGTCGAGAGGGTAGTGTCCCCTCGTGAGGGTTCGAGGGCAACGCCTCCAAAAGGTAAACTATTTTTTTTATTCATTAATTACGAAACATTAATGGATTTGTGTTAGGTTAAATGATTTTTCAATAGGACGAAGGCGTAGGAGGAGAGGAGGAAGAAAAAGTTTTATGACGGAAGAAATGGAAGAAGAAGGTGGATGACGTGGTCTGACTCTTTATGATTATGTATCGCGGTACAAAATTGTATTAGATAATATTTTATGTATCGCAGTAGATTAGGTAATTAAAACTTATGTATCGCGATGCAAAACTTGTTTCATCGCGGTGTAAAATTGGATTAGGTAATTAAAAACCCTTGTATCGCGATACAAAAATTGTTTCATCGTGGTGCAAAATTAGATTATGTAATTAAATTAATGTATCGCGGTGTAAAAAGTGATGCAATTAAATTGATGTATCGAGATGCAAAAGTTGATGTAACGTGATGTACTGAATAAGTGACATTTGTAGCGTGTCTTTGGTTCATTACGAAGGTATTGTATTGTAGTCATTTGTTCCCCAAAAGTGACTTTTCTCGGTTGAAAAAAAAATGGGACCAGTGAGGTTATAAATTTCAAAAAGTAGATCGGCCAGCAATTTCCCCTTATTTTTTGGGCGACCAAGAAAGTATTAACAACTACTTTTTCTGTCTGTTCTGGATAAAAAATCTACTATTCTATTTTATAATATTTCACTTAAAATGTCTACTTTTAAAAATTAAGGTATAAAAATGTTATTTTATTACTAATATACTACTAATAATATTATTTTTAAAAAATTTACTTTCAAATATGAACTATTTACTCAAAACGAGCTAATATAAATTAATGTTAAACGTTGGGGCAAAAGAATTAAAGTGGTTGGGAGTTTTATTTGTTGGCTAAATGAATCAAAGGTGAGTCACATTTTTTAACTCAAGTCATATTGAGTTTCTTTGAGCTCTCTCTCTCTCTCTAGCTTTCACGAGGAATATATTAAGGTTAAGTATATTATTAGTTTTGAAATTTGATCAAATTTATCATCAATCTTTTAACTTTAAAAAGTATCACCACTTATTAAAGTATATATTTTTTTGTTCATCGGAGGTCCTAGCGATCACACCATCAATTGTATTACCGTTAATGTGCACATGTGCCTCTTACGTGTGCTCTATTGAGGATAAAATTTGTATTTTACATGGCAGATTACCTTCTTAAACAACATATCCATGGGATACCCATATAATTACACGTACTGCTTCCGTCTCTAAATTATCGTTCTCCTTTCCTTCGTTCGTACCAAAATAATTATCCAATTTGAAACTTACTTTTTTTAGAACATCATTTTTACCATTTTACTTTTATTTTCTCACCTTATTTTAATTATATGTCACATACACATGGACTTTAAAAAAAACTACATATTAAACCAATATAAATAATCAAGTCTATTATTTTTTCTTAATCCGTGCACCAGATCAACTAGGACGATAATTTAGAAACCAAGTATTAAACTACTTGAACCTCTTATTAAATAATTAAATTACTTGAGTTAGACATTATTCGACCAATTAAAACTTTCCATAAAATCAGCTCGAAAAGTATTTCAAAAGCATGATTTGAACTTGAGCTAGTCAAATTCGATTCAGCTCGGCTAATTTGAACTATTAATAAGATTGATGAAATATTTACTATTATCTTCTTTTAAGTAAAAAGTTATAATTTTTTTTATGAAAAAAATAATATTTTAATAGTTTATTAGTAATAAAATAATAATTTTATGCCTTAATTTTTTAAAACAATGTTATGCTTCAAGATGCCTTTGTGTCTGAGAGAGAGAGAGAGAGAGAGAGAGAGAGAGAGAGAGAGAGAGAGAGATACGTGCTCAAAGTCGCAACACAGAACTTAAGGTGTTCAATAATTTGTACAGTATAAAATTAGGATTATAAAAAGGAGGAAAAAACAATCTAGCGATGGAGAAGGGAAGGTGTTGTTGTATGGGTTGGGTTTAATAAGAAGCCAACAACACCAGATCATTGGGCGTAAGATGTTGTCGGTTGGTTGGTTGATTGGGCTGGGCTACTTGGGCTTTTATTATTTGTCCTCGAGAGTCGAGACTCCGTCCCACGTGTTCTTCTTCCTGCCTTGCGCCGTGACTCTACGAGCTACGCCAGCTAGCCACGTATCCCACTCCCTCCACCTCAAAATTCAAATGCCCATTCACTTGTGAGAAACTACATTTAGACCATTCGTCACTCTTTTGTAATTAGACGAAAACAACCATTTTTCTTCGTTAGAGGTTCTTGTAATCTATGGAAATTGAAAAATCCAAAAATACAAGTTTCCCTAAGCTTTTATAATATATTTTTTTCTAAGATTCATTTCCTTCTATTCGTTCATTCAATCATGAAATTATAGTCTTTATTTTTCTCGGAAATTCTAAAGAAAAAACAGGACAAATATAATTAGTAATCAGGAATCAGGATTTTACCGATCCTTTTAATCATACTCAACTCAATAATTAGTTTTAAACCTAGAGTTTGAGAATACTGAAAAAACTAAAAATATACTCCCTCCGTCCCTAAATTATTTGCAAAATATCTAAATAATGTAATAAGAAACGATTGAATAATTTTTTTCAATATATTTTAAAATTTAAATTTTTATTTGAATTAAATAATAATTTGGTTAAATGTTTAATTCATCTGACAAACAATAAATTTGACATGATTGAATTTTTCCTCCAAAATTCGGTCCAAAATAATGTCCAAAGACCAAATTCTATTATTATTTTTTCGAGATCCGTCCAAAGACCAAACATTATATTAATCATTTTTATTTCTTTGAGCCTACCAATTTTATTTTAAAAGCTAAAATTAAACGTAAAACCGTGTCAAATACATTCGTAGTTACCAAAAAGCTATGAAAGGAAAGAAAAAGACAGACAGTGGGTCCACAAAACTTTGTGAATTGAGCGAAAAACCCACGTCGCTCCAAAAACGCAAAAGAAAAACAAAAAAGGTTATTATAAAAGGAAATCATTAGTGGAATGGTGGTGGGGTTTAATTTTGTTCTTCTCCTGCTTTTGGCATTTTGATATTGACGCATGAAAAATAACACTAGAGTTGCACTTTACAAATAGTACGCTTTGTGGGGGGTAAAATAGGAGTAATAAATTGTGTTTGTTTGGAATTTTGGATAATATGTGACAAGACTCAAGAGTGGTCAGATGCACTGTTCAAATAGTGGAAAGGCAGGCAGGTTTTGGCCGATGTGTCATATGGTTGTTACCAGTGACACTTATTATTTTGATTTTATTTGACATGTATTGGTAAAATGTACAATAAAAACAGACATCTTACAATAAAAATGTATATTTGATTTTATTTGACATGTATTTTAGCACTAAAAAAAATTTATAAAAATAAATAAAAATAAAATGAAACAACCAATATAAAGTTTTTTTTTTAAAAAAAATGATGACTACAAAGTATCAATACACTAAAAAATAATGTAAAAATTGTTATTGTTATTTACAATGTGAAAAAAATTAATGATACGTCATATACACACCTCTCATCTACAAGCTACAGCTGTATTTGAAAGTTTTTTTCATTTAAAAATGATATAAAACTTAAGTAGCATCTAATTTTTATTACATTCATATTAACATTGGTGATTCTCTTGCTACTTCACCGGAGATTTCTTACCCTCTACATATTCATTTTGGAATGTTACATTTTACCGTTTAAACATGATTCAGGTCTTGTAGGGGCAAATTAAGAAAGTTCTAATTTATTGGTGTTACGTTTTGCTTCACTTCAGTTCTAGCACGGTCAAACTAAAAAGTTATATTTTACGCGTTCTATATTTAACGTTTTAAGCTTTAACATATCTATGGAGTAGTAATTTTCTATTCCTACTACTTATAATTCGCACTCTCGTTTACCACCAAGTGCCCTACTCCTCTTGTGAGAGTATCTTAATTGCATGGCAAATGATAAAAGCATTTCCCAATTTATTCTTTCATCGACCTAATTCTTTATGATGACAACTAAGTTTGAGCTTAATTTTTATCTTTGTGAGCTGCAAGTCCATATTTGACATCACGTGATAAGCACAAGGTCACACCACGTGCGGAGCACACGAGTAAATCACACGCGGCGGCGCACATGAATGCTCCAATCTATTGGACCAAGTGTACACTGGCCAGATAGCTATGACCAAGCAGAAACTTAATCGGTTTTTGCAATACTTAGCTATAAAAGCCTCATTTTAACAAGGAACAAAGTACACACAGTTTGATATGGTTGAAACTATGTCATTTTGCATTTTCAACTTAGTGCGATCTTAAAAGCACAAATATCCTATTACATTAAAGCCCAATAACACGATTGTGAATTTTTGGTTACATCAGTTTGCAATAAACAAATCAAACTGAAGTATATTTAGTTAAAGTATGACTTTGCTCGTTTATTTAAAATATAAATATATTCAATAATAAGTTTTATATTTTAGATATTTCTCTTTCATAACACGTAATATAAGTGTTTTATTACTTTGTCACATAATTTTATAAAAATTGTATGCAAAAAAATAAAAATAAAAAAGGTGTTAAGCTTTTTCATATGGATATACTAGTATTTAACATAATATACTAAGAGTAAACAAGCTATACCTGGTGGATACCATAAAGGTTCGCTCGACTCAATATCATATACTTTCATTTAGTGAATGAATCGAACTTAGCATTGTTTAATGCACGTTTAATAAATAAAAATAAAAATCTTGGACAAGAACTGACACTTGACCTCGTGAAACCATTCTTTCATGAGAGTAAGTATCTTGTTAGAATCAAAAAACAATTTAACAGATGTTTGACGCTATAAAGAGTGTGCGTACCTTGTTTAGGGTTTATGAATGGGTATTTATAGGTCCCTAATGTCATAAAATCCGTCTAGGATTCCCTTCCATAATTACCTAGTATGTTTAGAATAAAACCCCTAAATTGTAGGCATGATAGGCGGCTGACTGCGAGAATGCCGGAGCAGATAAAGCAAGTGCTCTGCTCGGATAAGAAAACCAAAGACCTGTCTTGGAGAGCAAGTCTCTAAGATCCTTTGCTCGATGCTTACCCGGGAGAGCATGGCTCTGTCCGGCTGCATGATAAAAAAGCTGATGATGATAAGTGTGATTCCCGGGCATGGCCCCTTGGTCGGGCTGGTAAGACCTGACTGTGCTCGACCAGATCTAGACAGGATATGTCACCGACCTCTGTTCAGGTACCTTACTGGCTCTACCCGCTAGGCCTATGGGTCCCATGCTAACGAGCTTGTGACTGACCCATGGAGCTCGCACGTGCTTTGCTCATGACCGGATTTGGGCCGGGCACATCAGTGGCCCCTAGCTCCTTGCCTGTCGAATTTTTATGTTCAGAGTGATGAGCTCTTATGCTCGGTGTTGTTGCTCTTGGAGCAGGCTTCAACACTTGTGATTTTCTGAGTTGACTGTGACCTAGGTGGAAGGCAAGATGGAGAAACATTTCTGGAATGTTGGTGATCGTATGCCAGTTAGAGCGTATGTGGGAAGCTTTGCAGTTGGAGAGTAGTAGGGTGAGTAGGCATGGGACGCGTGAGCCGTCAGTCATTAGAGTGAGTTAATGGGGCGTGATTCACAAATCGACGCATTTAATACGAGCATGCCTTCGTGACGTCACAGGCGTTTGGCTCAGCCCTTTCCCCTTAAAGCCTCTAAAACCTCACCAATAAAAATCCCACCATTCTCCCTCTTCACTCTTTTACCAGATTTGAGATTTTAGAGAGAGAAATTTTTTGCATTCTTGCTGCAAGGAAAGGAAATTCAACCAAATCATCGACACATGGATTCTGAAACTAAGCAGCTCTATGAACACTGCCCCCACAAACTATTCGTCGGCCTCGACAACAAGTGGCATCCCAAGAATTCTTCTGTTCAAAACCCCTAGCCATTCTACAACTATGCATCGGCCGAAACTACCTCATTATCCAACTCCAATTTCTCCCCGAACCATTCCCTCAATCCCTCATTTCATTTTCCTTCCTCAATAATGATGATTACGGGTTCGTCGGCATCGGGATTGACGGTGATGCTGAGAAACTATACGGATTTTTTGTGGTTGAAATGTCGCGTGTGGTTGATCTTCGTGAGTTAGCGATGGATCTGCTGGATGAAATTCCAATGAGGATCACTGGGCTGAAAACGTAGGCTAGAGAGGTTTTGGGGAAGGAAATTGATATGCCGAAGAATGTTACGTTGAGTAACTAAGGAAGGAAACATTTTTTTGTGGGCTTGCTCGTTTTGACCGCGGCCCTACGTGGGGTGGGCTGGGCCAAGAGATTCAAGGACCATCAAGTTTACGGGATTTCCCGGCCTGGTCCGTTTTAAAACGGGCTTTCTAGGCCAACGGGCAAACTTGCCCCGCAGGCCCGTTTTGACAGCTCTAGTGGGTGGCGCCTTCTCAAACTCCAGAATGAATGGAGTGCTCTCCAGAGGCTTTGTGGCTCCGTAACCGAGCTTGGCCAAAGCTATTTCAGCGATTTTCTTGGTCATGTTCTTTTTCATGGCCTCCATTTTGTCGGCCAGCCGTTTCTCGGCATCTATTGTGAGTGTGGAAGAGGTAGTGCGTGACGAGCCCTTTTAACGAACATCCTCTAACTGCTGACTGTGCCATCTTCTAGATTTCGGTAGCCGTGTGGTCCTTGTTGAGCGATATACATCAACACTCAACAGAATATTTGGCCGTGGTGGGATAGTAGGTTGGATCATAGGAGGTTTTAACCTCATGGTCGGCTCGAGCTCTGTGCCTTGGTCGTTGCTCCTCTGCCTCAACATACTAACGAGCTATGCGACGATTATGCCCCTCCGCGAGGGAATGATGCTCATGTCGGCGATGATGAATGATGATGATGACAGGACAGATTCTGGCGGATTCTGGCGGCTGTTATGAATTTCTGCCTGATCATCTTCCCTTTGCTTGCGATCATCCCGATCAGATGGTATTTGAATGACATATGAAATTCATTTACTTGGAGCGGGGCATGACCACCATCAACAGTCAAAGAATTACTAAGAGCGATTAGCGCAAACTTAACAACTTGCACAGGGGCCTGGCCCAAAACGAACAGTTGTTGATTGGGTGCGTACATTTTGTTATAATATTCTGATTGGACTTGCAAAACAATAGCCTGTTGCTCAGCAGTTAACTCGACTGGGCGAGCATGGAGAGCAAGTCCCTGAGATCCCTTGTTCAATGCTTTCTTGGGCGAGCATGGCTCAACCCGACTGCATGATAAGAAACCTGATGATGATAAGTGTGATTCTCGGGCATGGCCTCCTGGTCGGGCAGGAAAGGCCTGTGCTTGACTAGCTTTAGACATGATATGTCGCCGACCTCTGCTCGGGTACCTTGTTGGCTCTACCCATTAGGCCTATGGGTCCACTGCTAACGAGGTCGTGACCGACCGGTGGTTCTCGCATGTGCTTTGCTCGTGACCGAATTTGGGTCTGGCACATCAAGATCAAAGTTTGGCTCAAGTAGTTAGCAATCCTATGTCCTAACCATAATTCACTTGTACAGTTTCATACTCACTAGTCTCCATGGACAAAAATTTTAGGCCAAAATACTTTTTACCCCCCATACTTTCCACCAAATCTCAGTTTGACATTCATAATAAGGTTTGTCTCACTTTAACATTCAAGGTTGTCATTTGTCCCATTTAACCTCCGTCCGTCTGTTGCTGTTTGAATCAAGACGTTAAATCGCACGTGATCTTCTACTTGCGGGATATTTTCATCTTTTTTCCATATAGGCTTGGGGAACCGAGCTAAGGTTTGCTACTTTGACTCCACTGTACTTTTCTTTTCTGCTTCCATTTCGTTTCAACTTTCTCTCATTACATTCAGATCCATCCAACACAGAGAGAGAGCGAGAAATAGAGATTGAAGTTTAGAGAGAGAAAACAGATGGAAAAATCCCTCTCCCTTCTTAGTTCTCTAGCTATCTATCTCTTAAAAATCCGACCTAGGAACCATCTCCGGCTCCAACTTCACCAAATCTTCCATCTCTACCCAAACCTCTCTCATCTCCAATTGCCATTATCTATTCGCTCTCCCAGTGTTGTTCATTCGACCCTTTTTCAGATCTCTTCCAACCAAATCCGACAAAGATCTCCTCCAACTCCTCCCATATTTCGCTCATTCATCTATGATTATAGCCCCGCCTCTCTCTAGTTTCCACCATCCACTCTCTCTCTCTCCCTCCCTCTCACTCTCATACACACAACTATGCACTAACTATAAATTTTACCAATAAAAATCAACATAGATCAAGAATCAAAACCAATTCAAAAATAAAAATCTATCTGAAAAATTGTCAACGGCAACGAAGACAACGATGAGGTGCGACCTTGTCATTCCATTTATTATCTTTGTCGTACTTATTTTTCAAATCGAATAATTTGAAGATTTTATGGCGATTAAATTTGCCGGACTCCATTAATGTCTACCTTATCCTCTTAGTCGTTGCGGCTGAGGAGTTTAAGCTCATTCCACACCTTTCTTTCATAGATAGATTTGGAAATAGTCGTTTTGGACCAACATGAATTAGGATCAATTTTTGGGGATTGGAGGGTTTCAAATTTTTTTTTTCAAAAATAAGGAAAACCCAACTTCTCATTATCTTCTTCTCCAAACATTTTTTCTATGCTTTGATTTCTTTCCCTGTATCCAGTGAATGTCGCACCAAGTCCCAACGTCTCACCATCTCCTTCCGTCGCTGACAAGCGAGACCTCATCTCAGATATATCTCTTTCCTCATCGTCATCTTCGACAAAATAAAAATATGAGCCCTAGTCGAACTCGCCTTTACCGGTCGCCGCTACATCTCAAACCCCCTCTTCTTCGATCATTTTCCATAGATATGGCTGAGCCTCCATCAATTTTTTTTTCTTCAATTCCGGTCAAAGCCTCATTGTCCTTTCTTCCATAAGAATTCGACAATAATCATTCAGTTCGATCTGTAAGATTTCATCATAGGAAGTAGCCCTCTATCTATTATGATTTGAATCGATTCCACGAAGAAAGGAAGGATCACATTCAATGTTCTTGGGTGTGAAGTGTAATGGGGATAGAAAGAGGCCATTTTGAATAAGGTGTGAAGATAACCTAGGCAATGGCCAACCAAGCACCAATCATTTTTCTTCTTCCCCCAACATCTGATCCTAAAAAAAAATGTTATAGTGGAACTCGTCCAATAATGCAACATCCACAATGAAAATGACTTCTTTACCTCACACGTGTTATACGTGTTACTTAACATGACAAATAAAATGGTCATTTGAATTATATAGCGACATGAAAAAATGACAATGTCAATTATGATTTTTACGCAAACATGTGGATTAGGGGAGTATAAGATTTGGTGACAATTTTAGGGGAAATTTCGTTATTTGACCAAAATATATATAAATAAAAAGGTTGTCTAACTTACGGTGTGAGCAGCGCACTTAGTCCTACCTCGAATTTCAACCCACAACTAGTTTGACAATTTGATGGGTTGGGTTGGATTGGAATGAGTAATGAGTTAAAACAGGTCGAAACTTATTAGAATTCAAATATTAAATGGGTTGAAATGAGTTGGGTCGGAATGTGTCGGATTGGAACGGGTAACAGGATAAAGCGTGTTGACTTGTCTCAACTCAAAAAAATTCCACAAAAAAACATAAATTTATAGTATAAAAAGTCATGGGTCAAAATAGGCAATGGATCCGATCCACTTTAACCGACCCGACACATTAATATTACTGGATTGAAATAAGTTACCCGCTTTAACCTAAAAATATTAATAAATTATATTGGATTGAATAATTAGTTGGTTGAATCAAATGTATTAATGGATAATATGAGCGGATCTGCAAACGTCACGACACTACAGTGAAAAACTACAAGACGACAGATCAGTCCCTCCCAACGTAATTTCATCAAACAACGTGGGCCAGCTTGAAGGACACAGTACCCTATATATACACCCTGTCACCCACAACATACAGGTTGGCATGCCCCAGCCCACTGATCGATAAAAGCAAAACAAAACATTAATTAAACAATGAAAAAGACCACCCCTTATTCAAATGTCACGAGGACTCCCTCCCCTCCCTTTTTTGTTCTTTCCGTTCCCAAATTTTGTTCGTGTTTCTTTTTTTTGATCATTTTTAAATAATTATCTTGTTTAATATTTTTTTGGATAATATTTTAATTATTTTATCATTATTTTTTAATTTATTTTAATTACATTCCACATAAACATAAATTTTAAATTAAAGTATATATCAAATTAATAATAATAATTAAATTAAATTTATTTTCTTAAATAAAACCACGATATAGTAATTTAGAAATAAAAGGAATATTTTATTAACTTTAAAATTAATTTCTGACGTGGCTAGCTGGTCCAATTCACGACACTCCTCTCTTCCTTATATAACACCTCCCTTTTCTCCGCCTCATCCCACATTTCATATTCGTACAGTCTTACTCTTTCCTCCCTCCCACTTTCTCTCTCTCTCTCTAAATTAGTTACCCGATTAGCAATACATTAAACGGGTCGGGTATGGGTATTTGTAGTTCATGTGAGTCAACGTCTGTTGCGACGGCTAAATTGATATTACAAGATGGGGGTTTACAGGAATATTCATACCCGGTTAAGGTTTCGTACGTGTTACAGAAGAATCCGTCGTCGTTCATTTGTAACTCCGACGAAATGGAGTTTGACGACGTCGCTTCCGCTATTAGCGATGACGATGAGCTGTTACCGGGTCAGCTTTACTTTGCTCTACCATTGAGCCGGTTAAGACACCCGCTTCAGGCGGAGGAAATGGCCGCATTGGCGGTTAAGGCGAGTTCCGCTTTGGCCAAGAGTGGTGGCGAGAAATGTGGTTGTCGCAGAAAGTCCATTTCACCGATTACGTTTTCCGGTGAGAAGAGTCATTTGAAGTCTTCGGGGAGGGTGGCTGATGGCGGTAATATTGATCAATCGAGAAGGCGGAGGGGTGGCGGCGGCGGCAGTGGTAGAAGGCGAAACTACGCCGCAATGTTGAGTGCGATCCCTGAATAGTGGGGGCAATATAGGAAATAATAATTGTGGCTACGTTTGTAAATATAACTGTATGAACGGAGAGCGTGATCCATGGGACTGCCCTAATTACGGGGCAATTCACATTCGGAATTTATTTTCTTTCTATTTTCTCATGTCAAGGTCAAGCACCATCTTTCCATTTTAGGGGATGTGTTATTACAATTTTGCTCCTAAATTGGGTTGATAAACGAATTACGATTTGGTCCAAGTATACTCGTATTTCTTTCATTGAATTTGTATATTTCCAAGAAATGCATGAAACTTGGTTGACAGGAATAATACTCCAATGGGGTTGCTTTAGCTTAGTCTATATCAACCAATAATAAAACTTTGTTTATCGGGTACGTTGAGAATGTGACGTGATTATAATAACAATAAAAATTAACAATTAACAAAACATAGGACAAGTTAATCTTGATGTCTGCCAATCTTATGAGGATAATAACTTCAATGATGTTGATACAATTGTTAGTTTTTCTGAATATTTTGAATTACACTACGTTTTTTCGCGATTGGATTGCTTACTTATTTGACTAATTAAATGAATGATACTCTAAATTTATTATTTTTTTTATTTGAATTTTTTATTTGAAAACAGATATTTTTCAGTTAATTTTTGTTTATGATTGTATTTTTAAAAAAATAAAAAGCCCAAAAACCTAAACATTACTTGAGGTTGAGGGTGATCAAAGTTATTTCTATATTAGATCTATCTAATCAACAAAAGTAAAGGAATGATGAGTAGATAGAATTGTCAATCGTGGATAAATTTTCAAGTTACTGAGCAAATAACGCGGTATGGAACGGCAGCTGGGGAAAAGGAGAGTAATTGGTGGTAGGTTAGCTAGCTAGGGGTTAGAGGCTAGAGAGAGATCTAGATATTAAGGAATATATTAATTCATTTCCAGCTGTATGCATAATTGTCTTCTGTATCTTATTCTCATCTCATGATTCAAATGGATGATTTGCTTGGGTGTGTAATTATGTGAAGAGCAATGAGTTCTGATATGGTGATGTCTGCATGGACCATATATTTCCTTATATATATATAGATTGTCGAAGCTAAGTGATTGTTCGACTACTTAAAAGATGGACAAAGTAATCATATTTTGATAGATATTGTTGGGTTACATAAAACTTTTAAATGAATTGATTATCTATCTTTATAAAGCAAGCGCGCGTTTCTTGATATTTTCATGTGTGTGAGTAACACGTGAAAAGAGTGTTTGGAGTTGATATCTCAATAAGTAACAATATTTAGGGTTTTCTCGGGGACTCTAGACCAGTACCATATCAATTCATGATTTAGTATCCATCATCACCCAAATCTTAACATTTAGTTTAATTTTGAGTAAGGGAGAGAGAGGGAACAAGTAAGGGAACAAGTAAAGAGTAGTTGTGCATAGAGTCCAGATCTCCTGCACCACTTGTGTGTACCACTGGTATATTACTTTTTATCTTAACGTACCATTGGTTAAGATGCAATGGTTGAAATGAAAATTAGTATACCAGTGATAAACATAAATGGTACAAGAGATCTGGACTCTTGTGCCGGGGGGGCTGTAATCTGTACTGTTAAGTTTGTTGAGATTAGGAAAATAAACAGCTGGAGCCTGGAGGAGCTTGGGTTGGACTAGGGCATATTAACATTCAAAGTTTCAAACGGAATGGACTTTACACCAACCACTATCATATCACTTGTTTTATTCTTTCTCCAATGACCAATTAATTAAGACCAACCTATCATATCCTCTATAATGCTGAATGCTGATTAATTAATTATAGAGCGTGATTTGTGTGGGCTTAAATATCTTCAGAGAGAGTCATGATTGTGATTTGTGAAAGCAAGCCACTTAATTGCAAATCACACCAAATTAATTTGGTTATAGTGATGAAACTGATAATGGTATTTCAGATGATCGCATATAGTAATTAGTTGTTCAACTAATAGAAAGCGTCGCCTCTGCTATATATTCCTTCCACCGTCAAAATCATGGTATCTTATCTTATCTTGTTAGTTCAATGATCATGATGATCCATACAAAATGAGGCATCTTTTTATCTTAGTAGTAGTCTGTTTGTAGAGAGAAGAGTTTTAATCGATGTTCATGTCTTGACTCATGAGCATTCATCATTCATCATTCATCATTCATCAAGTACAGCATGTTGGTGATGCTTTGAAATGAATTGAATTGGTCCGTCGAATGTGCTAAAAAACTTTTTTCCTAGTTACTTTTTTTTTTCTTTTACTGTACAACTCACATGTTGCATTTTTATTTTTATTTTTCATTAATGTTGTGCCGGTGATGTTTTACATATGTGTACACATCCACATGACAACATCTTAATTCTTAAACCTCTTTTCCCAGCACTTTCCTCTCGGTGCTTTTCCTTTTGCCTATATACCTACTTGCTCATTAAGCAAAACCACTCTACACTCTACACCCTCCTTATTCTTTTTGGTCAACTTCTCCTACTACTTTAATTAAAATTTAACATTATCCTAATTTAGCAAAAGTGATATTCTACTCATTTCAGGCAAAAGAGTTCATTATATTATTTTAAAATATTTTATTTTAAAAATTTATTTTAAAAAGTTATGTTTATAATTTCTATAACATGTCATTTTTATCATTTATTTGTGTTATAAGTACAAAGTACATGATTTGTATTTAACTATTATTATAATTATAAATAATTTTAATGATATTAATATATCTCTTAATAATTAAAATTTTCAAATAAAGATATTTCGACTGAACGAAAGGAATATATACAATGGCGCTGGATACCCATTTTCTCTCCCACATACATTAACTTAAATGGAACACTAGCGAGATACATTGGACATCTCTGCATTTAGGTTCACTCTCTTTATTTGTTGTAATTGACGGTCATGAATGATCATGCCAATGCGTTAATACTCCCTTGGTTCCATCCAATTAATTCATTTTTCAAACTAATTAATAAAAGATACTTTCTTTGTTTTTAAATTATTGTTTCATTTGATTTGATACATCATTTAAAAACATAATTAACTATATTATAAATATTGATAAAATATGTGGTTTCATTTAATACTCTTTAGTATGTGGTCATAATTAAAGTAGGTGGAAAAATTAAGGGTAAAATGATAAAAGTGTTTTTTTTTTAAATGAATGTTTTAAAAAAGACAATTATTTTATAACAAACTAAAAAAAGGATAATAATAATTTGAAAATAAAGGAGGTATATAACCAGTATTTAAGTTAGTCATAATTATAATATTACTTTAACATAATCGTTATGTTAATATCAAAAGTGAAGTGTGATGTTGAAATGTTATGAAACTTGTATATATGATTTTTAAGAATGTACTCTTATAATGAAATATTGTAAAATAGTATTCCATATATCCTTAAATTATCGTCTTAGTTGAATCGACACACGGATTAAAAAAAATAATTGTCTTGATTATTTATATTGGTTTAATGTGTAATTTTTTTAAAGCACATATATATGTGACCCATAATTAAAATAGAATAAAAAAATAAGGATAAAATAATAAAATAATATTTTTAAAAATAAATAAATTTAAACTAAATAATTATTTTAAAACGGATAAAAAAACGATAATTTACGAACGTAAGGGAGCATAATTAATTTTTTGTTCGAAACATAATGAGTATTTCAGTGGATGGACTGTCTCGCTCAATCTTTTCTTCCAATAATCCAATATTTACACCACGCCTACATTTTCTCAGCAATCCAATAGGCAATAGGCAATAGGTATGCATGGATATCGGTGTATTCAAGTACCAATTGAACTAGTTAAATGCGCATTGGATGATTGGACTACCAAAATGTACAGCTATAAATTTGAAAATCTATACCGATGGCGAGTTGAACCTTGAACTTATTCAGTACTCGTCTTACTCATTTACTCGTATTAGATATAAGCGTTACTTTATTAGATATCGGTAGAATTAAAGCATAATTACCATTTTTTTGATAATTTATATCAAAGATCAAGAACATTGAATACAAATTTAAATTTTTTTTATTTTTGTTATTTTATCAAACACTTGTCTATATTTATAAAATGAACAAAAATATACAAACCTACCATTAATCTCAATTCTCAACAACCCCAAAACAATAAACCAACCAAGTTTAGAACTAAAAACAAAAAATATTTTACTCCAGTTTGCCCTCCTTTCTTCTCCGGTCACCGCATACCACAAAATCAAAGCTACAAAAATAAATTAAGGTCGTTTTTGGCGTTTGGTCGATTAGGCGGCGACTAAGAAAGTTTTAAGAGCTAGTCGTGGAGTTTTAGAACATTGGATATAAGTGTTTCAATGCACTAACAATAACTGGATGGGGCGAAGAAACCTCAACTAAGTGTTTATTTGGTGGAGTATTTTGATGAATATGTTAATAAAAAACGTAGCGTTTTTTTTGTAAAAATGTTTCAATTCAGCGTTTTAACACGTAACGTTTTTAAAAGTGTAGCGTTTTAAAACGCTTCAATTTGAAGCGTTTTAAAAATATGCTACGTTTACAACTATTTTGTTTATAAAAATAACGTTTTGAAATAGTTTTCCAAACTTGTTTATAAGAAAAAAATTACGTTTTAAAAATACTGCGTTTTAAAAACGATGCGGTTAGAAAAAGTTGCGCCTTCAAAATGCTGCACTAGACGAGACCTAAATAAGGTTACAACTAGACTAACTCTTCGTTTTGTTTCATGAAAAATGGTTTTTGGAAAACGTTTTCCTCATTTTTCGATGTTTGGTACCTTTATGAAAATGTAATCAACATAAAAGCTTTTTTGAGTCAACGGAAAATGAATCTTCTTTTCTGGAAAATGACTTAAGGATTTTCCGTAAGTTATTTTCTAAATATTCGAGCACCTTTCCATACCCTTTCATAATTACACATATTTACATACATGCATAATATTTCACTCAAGAAATAACTTGTTTAGAAATAAAAATAAAATTTGTGCACATTATTTATAAATTATAATTTTAATAAATACTCACTACATCCTAAAATTAGTATCCACTATTATTTAAGGACATTTCAAATATTATCAATTTTATTTTTTTAACATTTTTTTCATAACATTTTTTTATTTGTATTTGTGAGATTGAAAAAAGATGAATTTTATTGATTTGACACCATTAATGATAAGTAAATGATTTTAAAAAGAAAATTACTTAAAGTTTAACATTATTTTATATTCAAGATGTGTATTAATATTATAATATACTTTTTGTATTTATTTATATATTATTTTCTGTATGTGCGTTTGCCAAACACTTGAAAATGTTTTTCCAATATATTTTGAAAAAAAATATCAAACACCTGAAAATGAAACATTTTCATTTTCGAAAATCATTTTCCGTGTCACGGAAAATAACTTCCGAAAAACGTTTTCCTCATTTTTCGGTGTTTGGTAACCTTAGGAAAATGTAGTCAACGTAAAATGTTTTCCGAGTCAACAAAAAATGAAAGCTTATTTTCTGGAAAATGACTTATGGATTCATTTTCCGTAAGTCATTTTCCAAATGTTTCGGCACACTCCGTCCCTTTTCATAATTGCACATATTTACTTAATTACACAATATTTCAATCAATAAATAAATTGTTTAGATATATACATAAAGTTAGTGCACACTATTTATAAATTATAATTTTAATAAATACTCATTACGTCCTAAAATTAGTGTCATCTATATTATTTAGAAACATTCTAAACATTATCGATTTTCTATTTTTAAACTTTTTTTTTCATATCAATTATCAAAAAAATTATTTGTAATTGTGAGATTGAAAAAATATATACATTGATTCAACACCACTGATGATAAATTGAGGGTTACGAAAAACTATACATGATAAAATGTTACGAAAAAACTATATATGATAAAATGTTACGATAAAACTATATATGATAAAATGTTACGAAAAACTATATTTGATAAAATGTTACGAAAAACTATATATGATAAAATGTTACGAAAAACTATGCCCCTGGGAAATGTTACGAAAAACTATATATGATAAAATGTTACGATAAATTGAGGGTTACTAAAGAAAAATTACTTAAAGTTCAACACTATCTTAGAATATTTTTTTCCCATTTATTCATATATAGTTTTTCGTAACATTTTCCAGGGGCACCTATAACATTGTCCGTTTTCTATTTTAAAACGTTTTTTTTTCATATCAATTATCAAATTTTTTATTTGTAATTGTGAGATTAAAAAAAGATGGACATTATTGATTTAACACCACTAATGATAAATTGAGGGTTACTAAACAAAAATTATTTTATGTTAAAACATATTTTTTTGTATTTATTCATTTATTGTTTTTCGTAACATTTTCCGTGTGTTTGCCAAACATCCGTAAATATTTCCTGACATATTTTCGAAAGATTAACCAAACACCTGAAAATAAAATCTTTTAATTTTTTAAAAATTATTTTTAAAAATGATTTTCCGTAAAATAACGGAGCCTAAATAATGTTTCATATAGATGACAACTTGTTTTGTACACAAAAATCACCACTTGTTTCGTTCCTTAATAAAATTCATCTTTCTTTGTAGTTTCTTCCAAGAAAATTGTCATTCTTTATTTGAAAATCGCGTTTATCTTTTTAACATTAATTTTCTATCTACTTTAATTTATGAACCACCCTCATATGAATATCGTTGGAGAGTACACATTATCAAGTGTTTTTTTCCTTTGTATGTGTGTGTATATATATGAAAATATATACCGAGAACCAAATAGAATAGTAGATGAGTTTCACGTTACTCGTTACGGATGCCCTCGTCCGAACTCCAAAGGTCTATATGGTGACCTGAGATTACATTAGTAATGCCCAAACGGTTCCCGGTTCGAACCATGAACTGAACCGTCCAAAATCATACTAGAGAACCGAACGGTATACGAATCGGAACCGCCGGTTCACTGGTTCGGTTCTAATTCTTCTAAAATCCTCCAAAGTGAACCGGCGCTTGCAATCGGCTGTTCCAACGGTTAGAATTCAAAAAAAAAACCGATCAATGGCTTAGATTTGAGGAACATGGACGGCCCAGATCATCCCAAATTGGGAGAACGGTCTTGTGACCGTTTTTTGGTGTTTTTGATGATTTTTTTTTTTGTTTTTTCCTCTTTTCCCAACCTATAAATATTCTCATTGCCTCTTCAATTTTTCTACTTCTAATCTCTCCAATTCTCTTAAATCAATTACATTTTTTATTACCTATAATATTTATTTAGTACTCGAATTCGAATCCACCTTAGACATTTTTGGAACTGGTGGTTCCGGAAGTGGAACCGAGAACCGTTTGGGCATCACTAGATGACATTCCTTAAACTGTTAAACCAAATACCCACACTTATTTGCTCCAATGCTCCATAGTTTACACTTGGTGACAGCATGTCATTTGGTTTACGTTTCACTTTTGGATTTTATTGGGGGTGGAGAGTGGGAGCTATTTGAAATTGTATTTTACCTTGTTTCTTCAATTCCCTCCCTAGTTGAGATTTGGCCAGAAAAACCAAATCGGCCGAGTAAGCGGATACGTAGTATTGATGGTAAGTGAGCAGGCTCCACCTCCACGCAATGTAGATAGGGATTTGCAAGGAAAAGCGGAACAACTGCACTAGTTTGTCTCAACAATTTGAAACCGATCGAACTGATTGATGTCTGTCCAATGCAAGTAGATAACATTAACAATGAAGCTTACCAGGACAAATCGTATGACGGGTTGACGTTTTGGAAATTTGTGGGAATGGTTTTTACGGAGGAAGTTACATATTCGTTCATACGCTGATGTCCTTATGCTTTTTAGGTTTGGTTACTATAACAAAAGTTCAAACATGTGTACGCATTTATGATCTCATGAAACTCTCCTTTAGAAGGTGTCATCAATTTTATTTCTTAAAACCGAGATATCTATGTTAAATGAATTAAAGAATAAAAAGTTACAACGCCATCCCTCAATTTTTAGAAATAATAGTGTCACCCCTTCGATTTTATATATGAAAATCATCATCTTTTTGGCCTTTAATCTGTTACTTTTGTCTTTAAATATATTCTCTTCATTTCTGGCAAAGAGTACCCATTTGAAGGTCAAAATTTTGAAAGTTGACACTTATATGCCTTAATTTTTGAATGTTGACTCTTTAAATGAAACATCTCAAAATAGAATAGTGGATTCTTTGCCCGGAATGGAAGGAGTATCACTTTTACCTTTAAATGTATCGCTTTTACTTTTAAATGCGCTACTTTAAGTCCATCAACGTGTAAGTCAATATGTATGAAAGTGTGTCTTTTTTGCCATTAAAGGTGTCATTTTTTTCTTTAAATGTATCACTTTTGCTTTTAAATGAATCTATCAAAGTTTAAATTGATTTATAACTAAAATGCAAAGTTACACACTTGGGGGTTTCACCATTAAAGTTTGGAAAAAAGGAAGGCATTGGCGCACTCTTTGGAAGTTGGAGGATACCATAGAAATTAGGAGGTCGAGTTCATTAATGTGTTGTCGGCTCCTCATGCGTCCAGGTCGACCAGCGTGTTTTTGAACAGTGACAGGTCGACTCGCAAGTTTCAGAACCTTTTTCCTGCTTTTCAGCCCATTTTCCCCTTTTATTGATATGTTTTCTTTATGAGTAATTCGATCGCGGTCTTATTTGATGAGTTGTTTATTCTAAAAGCGTCATTTTATCTTTTTTGGGGATCTGTTTTACAAATTTAGGATTCGTAAAACCGTTTTACATAAGTTTTTACCAAGGTTTTAAAAATCGTTAGGCAGCCGCTAGGCGGCACATTAGCCCCTAGCGCCTAGGGGACTAGTCGGGGCGTAATCGAGGCTTAGAATTAAGGCATAATTACCATTTGTTTCGATAATTTACATCAAAGATCAAACACGTTGACTATAAATTTATTATATTTGTCATTTTATCAAAAACTTGTCTATATTTATAAAATGAACAAAAATATACAAACCTACCATTAATCCAAATTTTCAACAGCCCCAAAGTAATAAACCAGACAAGTTTAGAACTAAAAACAAAACAAATATTACTTCACCTACATACTGCCCCTACAACCCATAGTCTAACATATCCTCTATAATCCCTTCTCATTTTAAATTCTGAGTCTCGAGACAGCCTCCTTCTTCATCTTTTTTTCTCTTTTTTCTTTTATCTATTTGGCAGACCGGTAACCCTTTTTCTTCCTTTCTTTTTTTCTTCTTTCTCTCTCCGACAGACCGACTCTCCTCATTTTTTCATCTTCCAATCTCTTTCCTCATAGATCTAACCCTTTAATCTATCCTCTCTCTCATCCCACCGAATATCCACAAAATTAAACCCCTTTTATTTCTACATCCCTCTCTGCCTCACCATTACCACTCCCCTTCCTTCTCAGTTTGCCCCCTTTCTTCTTCGGTCACCACATGTCACAAAATCAAAGCTATAAAAATAAATTAAGATTGGTGAGGTTTGACGTAGGCGTCGACTTAGTCGATTAGACGGTAACTAAGAAAATTGCGACGATAGAGTTGAACCTAGCGCCTAAACAAGGGTTAAATAGAGCTAGACGAAAAGTTTTAGAATACTAATTTTTGCATAAATATTCTTGCATAACTTTGAACAAGTGTACAACTTCTTTTTTGATGGAAGTCGCCTTAATTACATTGGTAATATATCAAGCTATTCACTAGGGAATAACGTACCCGATTATTGCATGCATCATTATCTTCAATTTTCACTTGCATTATCTTTTTTGAGATTAATACAATGAGTAACTCATCGTACAACAGATCAATTCATGTTACGTGGGTCAAAAATCAGAAATCTCAACACAACTCCTCAATTTTTGCAAAATTATTGTGCTACCCCTAAATGAAAAATGTCACCTTTTAGTTTTAGAAGTATCATTTTTAGCATAAAATGTATCACTTTTGGCTCTAAAAAGCATCATTTTGTATCTTTCATGAAAATTATCACCTCTTTTAAAAAAAATATCACTTTTTAACATTAAATGTGTTACTTTTATTATTAAAATTATCACTTTGTTTATAAATGAAAATCATCGATTTTGACATTTAAAGTTTCACTTTATAGTATTAACGTGTCACTTTTTAGCATTTAAAATGTCACTTTCTAGCATTAAATATGTCACTTTTGACTCTTGATGTGTCACTTCACCTTATAAATGAAAATCGTCACTGTTATTTTTAAAAGTGTCACTTTTTATAATTAAATGTATCACCTTTTAGTATTAAATGTGTCAATTTTTAATAATAATAGTATCACTTTTGGTTCTAAAGTCACTATACATTTTAATAAAAATTACTCCATTTTTTTCCTTCAAAGTATCACTGTAGACACCCTAATTTCGCACTCATATGTTATATATTCCATAAAATGCAGTTGAAAGGACAAACGAACATTAACTTTCAGCGGGATCAAAAGTGTCTAAATAAGAATCAGAGAAGGAAAAAGAGAAACGATGAAAGAGAAGGGGGAAAAGTGTAAATTTCCAAAGGGAAAAACAAGATGGGGCGCGGCCTATGACACTTTTGGACATCGCGTCCCTTTTTGCATAAGGTAGCCCCAGTTTGGTTTTTGGCTATTCTGTTTTTCCTTTTAAGGTACCATTCCTTCAACGCATGGTACAACTCCTCAAAGCAAAATATATGTCTTCTTTCCTTCGTGGTTAAGACTCCCTCTTCAATGTCTATAAGTAGAGGCTCCTCTCAGTACAAAAGAGATAGAAATTAATCAACACATAGATTTTACGGAAAAACTCTTTTGCTCTATAAGATGTAGAAATTATTCTCCTTTTTAGGCTGAAGAAATCCTCCCTAAACACTCTTAACACTGTCCAAATAGAAACCCAGTTAATCAATTTGGTTTTCACCCTAAACCCGGTCCCAGAAAGCCGCCAATGCAGCCGTTACACCGTCGAAATTCCGACACGACATCAACATTATTTCAGTAAATAAAAGCAGTTACGCCGCCCAAATATAGAGGTGGAAAGTCATAAAAACAACAAAAATACTTCCTTTCCCGGAAAGACATGGGAAGCAAATGTAGACCACCTAGTTGGGCTTAAGCCTAAGCATATATACTGGGTTCAGACACTCATGCTCCAAGAGGTAAGTTATGTCCTCGTAATTATTTATTCTAATCTATAAATAAAATATAGATATTTATTTAGTTTCCTTTCAGTTTTTACTTTAATATAAAAATAGTTAAAATGTATATATTTAATTTTATTTTATGTTTTTACTTTAATATAAAAATAGTTATGTTTCTTACTATTTAATTAGTTTCTTTTCTATATATTTTTACTTTAACATAGAAATAGTTATGTTTTCTTACTATTTAATTAGTTTCTTTTCCGTTTTTACTTTAATGTAAAGTAGTTATAATTTCTTAAAGTTTAATTAGTTTATTTCTTATTTATACATTAAATGTAGAAATAGTTATATTTCTTATTGTTTAATAAGTTTCTTTTCTGTATATACATGTAATATAAATAAGTTATATTGTTAGCATAGCTATTTTATTATTAAGTTAGCTATCAAAAAAATGTTATTATTATTCTCTAATTTTATTATTTCAGTTGTATCTTTACTTTATTTTATTTAAGTAAAATATAATCTAACTTTTATTTATTTCTTTTTGTTATATATAAGTCTATCTTTTTAAACCAAAGTATATAAAATAAAACAAGCCTATTGACAAACTCATTATGAGACCGAAAATGTGAGTTGAGTGACTAACACGTTCCTAACTCGTAAATTAGCTCCCGAACCCTTACATTTTGGTATTTTTTGTTTTTCTCTATTTAACCATATAATAGATGTGGCGACTCTGTAAACACCTTTTGAGTCCACAGTGAGGTAAAGTGTATTCCACGCACTTAACACTACAAGAAAATTAAACAATTGAAACGGAAAATTCTGTTGCAAAAAAATGAGAATCTGTCACAATTAGACGATTGAAACATAAAAAGTTTCTTGCAAATTCGGTTTGGAAAACACTCGTTGCAAATTTTGTGCAACCGTATTTATTCTGTTGCAATATATTGCAACGAAAACCGAGCGTTGCAATTTCAAAATTTTCGGTTGCAAAGGTGCTTCCCAAGAGCATTTCACGTCCGTTGCAAATGACAACTAATTTTTTCTGTTGTATTCTTGCAACAGACTTTTTGGTTACAATGTTTATGTATTTTTGTTACTCGTTCGTAATTGAAATTGTTAAAAAAAATTAATTGCAACAAAAGATTTCGTTGCAAAATTTATATTCTAAAATATTGGGTATATATATATATATATATATATATATATATATATATATATATATATATATATATATATATATATATATATATATATATTGTACCTGATTGAACATTAATTTCACATTTTACAAAAAAATGTAAATCTGAAATCAAACAATTAAAACAACCCAAATTCAAACATTTCATTCAAGAGTCATTATCAAAGTTTTGGATTACATGGAAGTGTGAAGGATGTTGAGAGCCTCCTACATACACGTTGGTGGAGGTTGTTGGCTCTAAGTGACCGAATTTCCTCTTGCAACTAGAAATCCTCCTTCATTTTCTCCCGTTTAGCCTCATATACGAATTGTAATTGTGTACTGTCTTGACTTCTTTTTGGATATTGACCCTTCAACCCTTGGATATCTTCCATTGTTTACAAATAGATGTATCTCATATTATTTTGGAATGGGTATTGGTTATAAAATCTATTAGGTAATGGAATTTTTATGTTATTACCAAGGTTTAATTAATTATTTGGTCCTTCGACTTGTCACGAATTTTTTGTTTAGTCCTAATATTTTGAAAAAAATTAGTTTGGTCCTAAATATTGCGTTTTGTTGTTAGATTCCCCTTGGAGTCGTTAACGTTTAAATTTTCGTCAAATATTTAAAAAAAGAGACCAATGTACCCTTAGCAAACAAAGACCGAGATATGCTATGAAAGGATAGCGTGATCGGTTTGTATTGATGTCTTGAGATTGAATGAGTTCAAATATGTATAAAAAGACTCAAATCGGGAAGAGTTCATCAGATGAACATCTTTACTAGAACTCTAAAACCCGTTCTTTACAGAGAGTAGATGATGAATGAATCCAAAATTACAACAATACCCTTATTTATGTACTGATACAAATAAGGGTACTTTGACCATTTTTAAAAATATTTGACAAAAATTTAAACTTTAACGGGGAAAGGGGGAAATCTAACAACAAAACAAAACATGTATGATCAAACTAATTCTTTTCAAAATATTAGGACCAGACAAAAATTTCGTGACAAGTTGAATGACTAAATAATTAATTAAAAATATTAATAAAATATGTATCTCACACTGTTTAGATAGGAATGTTGGTTTCAAAGTTTTTAGATAAAAGACTATTATTATTACGTACTAATAGAATAGATGTATCTCAAATTTATTAGAAATTGATGTTAATTTTAAAAATACTATCATTACCAATAGAAAATATGTATACCACATGGTCAGAAAGTGATGTTGGTTTTAAAAGTCTTTAAATAAAAGACTTAAACTTTTATTACCAATAGAAATCGAAAACAAATATCTCACATTATTTAAAAATGAATAATGATTTTAAAATTTTTTAATAAAAAAACTTATACTATTGTTATCAAGTTAGATGTTAGTTTAAAAGTCTTTAAATAAAATATTTTTACTATTATATATATCACATTAGTTAGAAAATTATGTTGATTTTTAAAATATTTAGGTAAAAAAAACGTTTAATATTAGTAACAACAGAAGAAATTAAATTATTATAACCATTGAAAAATTTAATAATCCAATTATAATATTATTATAACATACGGAGCATGAACTAAATAACTAGTTATTGTTAAAAATGAAGCGTACTATCATTATTCTGGCATTTTTCAACATATGGATAATGGATGGCGCGACAATGACACGATAAATGAGATTTGTCACTAAATCAGCACAAAGTTTCAATGTGGATAGCGATTTTAAAATATTCAATTTGAAAAGACGGGGGAAAATTACTCTCTTCGTCTCAAAATTATTATTATGTTTGTTTTTTCGTTCGATCTAAAATAACTATTTTGTTTGAAACTTTCTTTTTAGGATAATATTTTTACTATTTTACCATTAATTTTTCATATTACTTTAATTATGGGTCAAATACACATGAATTTTAAAGTAAATTATATATCAAACTAATATTAATAATCAAATCAAATTTTTTTCTTAATCTATGTGTCAGATCAAAAAGATAATAATTTTGGGACGGAGAAAATACTATTGCGATAACCATATCTGGTTGAATAAGAAAAAGGAGCAAATATCTAACAACTTTTATTCTTTAATATAGAGAAAATTGCATGTCATTATATTTTGTTGGATTTTTAACTGCATCAAAGCTTGATATTTTTTTCAAATCGAAAAATAACAATTTTGATGCATCGTGATGTATTATTTGCTAAGGTGATGCATCGATTGATTTTAGACGATACATACAATTGTGCATTGTGTTGCATGCTTTTGTACATCATGATGTTTGACGTGAATAAAAATGTATTTTTTGATTTGAAATAAATATCAAGATGTAAAGCGATTGAAATTCCTCCAAAAGTTACCGGCTTGAATTTTGTCCCTTTGAATTACTGTAGAAATAATTGCTAGCCAATGTATTCTCCAAAGTTTTCAATCGGTTTACTCTTATATATTCTTTTTAACCTTAAAAAGACTCTTTTATAAAATTGTTCATAAAATACCCCCAACAACAAGGACGGGACCCAAAATTGCTGCTCTGTTGGTACCTTCCATCTGTTTCAAAGGTGCTCTTGCAGGTTGACATAAAGATTGGTTATCTTCAAAGGATTGTATGTTGCTTCTTTGTCCCTTATGAATTTTCTAGTCTATTTCTTAACGAAAGCCTCATTATCGTCTTTTAGTGATTGCTTTTCCACTTAAAAGAAAAGGCATTGTTGGTATGTATGAGAAGCGTGGGGATATGATATTTGCACAATATGTGCTTAGTAAAACATTGACAATTGCAGTAGTATTTCTAAGAGCACATGCGAGGAATCTTATAATACAGACGATGCACTCATTTTTAATATCAAATCGAAAAACGACTCACGATGCATTAGATAAGGGTGATACATGTTTTTATGAATTGTGATGCATGTTTTTGTGCCTTGCGAAACATTAATTTTGCATCGTGAGACATCGAATTTCAAGATTGATGCATCATAATAAAAAAATTGATGCGCCGCAATATATAAGAGATCTTTCTCATCTGTTGATAAGTCAATATTCATAAACAAAAACCCATTGCATATATCATTCAACGAGATAAACAAATCATATTATTGTGATACACGTGTCATGCAATGCGATGTAGAAACCCTACAATTGCGATGCACATGTTATTGAATGGGATGCATCGATTGAGAATTACGATGCATCACAATATAATGAAAATGACAGTCATATTTTAGTAGTACAAAATTTTAATCACGATGTATCATTTGGAATCGTGACATATCGATTTTGGAATTGTGATGACTTAGTTTAAATAACACTAGTACTTTTGCCGGTGTCGATGGCACGGCGCCAGTTTGAGAATTTATCAATAAATGAAGCAGATAATGTGGAAATGAATTAATATTTACTTATAATTTGTAGAAGTTGGATATATGTACACAACACAACAAAAAAGGGAGAAAACTCAAATACGTAACAAAATAAAACATTTTACTACGATATTTATTTCATAAGAAAACCAAGAAATAAATATTTTAATTGTAACAACTGTAAAAATACGAAAAGAAAATTTTATTGAACGAAAACTCAGTCTTCTTCATCTGGGGGTTCTTACTTAACAACAATGGAAACCAAATTAATAACTGATGCGTCCAAAATCTGGCTAACGCACTGGCTCGTCCAAATGATCCAATTGGATACCTGGCTTTCAACGTATCATATAATCTTCAAGGCCCAACTTCTGCAATCAAGTCAAATAAATCGTGAGCTAGGCAGGGGCACTCCCTGCAAAAGCCCTCCGGCGTGATAATTAGCACAAGTAAGAAAGAGAGTAAAATTTAGCAGAGTTTAGGCAAGCTATCTGAAATCACATACCTTTCTCCTTCATTTTGGGGGGTTTTTATAGTTGTTGCCGGAGAGAATAGCTGATCATAATCGCTCACTAACATTCATGGCATTGATAGCGGACATATTAAGTGTCCCATTAACTGTCCCATTAACCACAACGGCCAAATGGAGAATTATCCGGACATAACCGTCCTCAACTGGTAATAACTCTTGAGTGGACGAGCATAACACATCATGCTCGCTATATGTTCCTGCTCGCTGGGCAAGCCCCCCAGCTCGCTGAAGGTTGAGACCCTGCCCGTAATATACAAGAACCATTTAATCTTCTCCTCGTAGCTTTGACTTTAGGATGCTCGTTTGACTGAATTGTAATCATGTGCCAGGCACGTGACTTATGGCCTGGGCCTATTGGGCCGGGCAGCTCAGTAGCCCCCTACTCCTTGTCCACCGAGTATTCATGCTCGAGGCGAGGAGAAAGGACTTAGAATTCATAAATATCTCCCAAAGCATAATTAAATCCTTTAATGTGTGAATCAAATTGTCCAAGATCAATGGTTTAAGCAGAAGGTTTCCCAAAAGGTTTTTTAGAAAACCATTTTTAGGAAGCCAAGCCATCAGCCGCCGCCTCTTTGAAAGGACAGCCCGTTTCCCAACAAGACATTAATGCCGCCTCGAACGCTGAGCCTCGGAAAGTAAACCCTAATGATGGGTGACCGCCAAACGATGGCTTTCACCGTGTATAAAAGCGATAACCTCCTTCTCATTCCAAACTTTACCCTTTCAAAAATCTTTAGAGCTGAGAGAAACTGATCTTTGCATTCGAAGATTATCCCAACACCAATCTTGCTCACTCCAGGACTCGATCTGCAACAATCTTCCAAGTTCCAGAATCAGCACTCCTCGACGAAACAAAAAACAGGTAGTTTCTCAAATTTCTATTTCTATCTCTTCGCCATATTTACATTACTTTAACCCTGAATTAGGGTTCTTCTGCATCATACTTCTACATTCAACCTTCCTCTGCAAATACGCAGTTGAGGACTTGGATGTAAACTATCAAAACGTAGATTTATAGGTTCTGATTCCTTCAATTCATCTTGTTCCCATTTCTATCACCCAACCATTCAAAAACAAAAAAGGGAATAGAGGAATACACGATTGGTGCCCTGCTCGCCGATCATAGGACAGGCTCTTGCCATGGGTTTTACTTGATTTACCTTTACCAAATTACCCAAGCAAGGTTTAACATGTGTTCCTCGATTCATGTTTCCTGTAGGATGTCCAGCGACGAAACCTAATCGGAAATTGAAGGCCGGAGCTACGACTATTGTGCTCCTGAAGAAAACCTGCCGTCAACAAGCTCCAGCTCCGAGGAAAGCGAGCAAGAAGAAATCGCTTTAATTCCGCGAAGGCGAAAACCCCAACATTCAACGGAACAAGGAACGAGCATAAACCAACAAGACTTTTCCGATAACGATCAAGCTAGAAACTTTCCCTGCTCGAGTAACTTCCAACTGATGCGTCCAAAATCTGGCTAACGCACTAGCTCGTCCAAATGATCCAATTGGATACCTGGCTTTCAACGTATCCTATAATCTTCAAAGCCCAACTTCTGCAATCAAGTCAAATAAACCGTGAGCTAGGCAGGGGCACTTCCTGCAAAAGCCCTCCGGCGTGATAATTAGCACAAGTAAGCAAGAGAGTAAAATTTAGCAAAGTTTAGGCAAGATATCTGAAATCACATACCTCCCTCCTTCATTTTGAGGGGCTTTTATAGTTGTTGCCAGAGAGAATAACTGATCATAACCGCTCTTTAACATTCATGGCATTGATAGCGGACATATTAACTGTCCCATTAACCACAACGGTCAAATGGAGAATTATCCGGACATAACCGTCCTCAACTGGTAATAACTCTAGAGTGGACGAGCATAACACATCATACTCGCTATATGTTCCTGCTCGCTGGGCAAGCCCCCAGCTTGCTTACATCTCTTGCTTGCTGAAGGTTGAGACCATGCCCGTAATATACAAGAACCATTTAATCTTCTCCTGGTAGCTTTGACTTTAGGATGCTCGTTTGACTGAATTGTAATCATGTGCCAGGCATGTGACTTATGGCCTGGGCCTATTGGGCCGGGCAGCTCAATAACTTTGTCAAATTTTCCATGAGATGCAACAACTTTGTCCATTATAAATAAATCTAAGCCAGACATAAATTAAACTGGGATTCAGTTGATTACGATAGCAATCAATTAAGAAACTACAATTAAATCTATTATAAAACCGTAAGGGTCAGTTTATTATTAATGAACTACTAAAAGTATTATTTTTTAAAAAAATTGACTTTCAAACGGGGCCTCTTTACCCGGAACGGAGGGATTAATTAATAATTTGTATACGAAATTACGGGCTAAACAAACAAAACGGGTCGGACAAAAATTAAATTGATTAAGTTAATTACGATAACATTTAAAAATTAAAAAACAAATATTTCAAATTACAAAACTTACGATTTTTTTAAAAAATTTTATTTGTCTACGAAATTGCGGGCCAGAAAAAAATTTAATTGATTAAGTTAAGTACGATAACAATTAAAAATAAAAAAATTAAAATACAAATATTTCAAACTTAGACATAAATTAAATTGGGATTCATTTTATTACGATAGCAATCAATTAAGAAACTACAACTAAATATCTGTAAGACCGTAAAGGTCATTTTATTATTAATAACCTACTAATAGTATTATTTTCTTTAAGAAATTGACTTTCAAACAGGGCCTCTTTGCTCGTAACAGAGGGATTAATTAATAATTTGTATACGAAATTGTGGGCCGAACAAAAAAACACTGGACAAAAATTAAATTGATTAAGTTAATTACGATAACAGTTAAAAAGAAAAAATATATATCAAATTACAAAATTTAAGATTTTTTTTAATTTGTATACGAAATTGCGGGCAAAAAAATTAAATTGATTAAGTTAATTACGATAACAATAAATGTAAAACAATAATGGTAAAACAATAACAGTAAAACAATAACGGTAAATGGAGCAAATAATGTGGAAATTAATTAACTGTAAAACCATAAAACAATAACTCTAAAACTGTAAAATGGTAAAATAATAACTGTAAAACTGTTATAGATACAAACGGTTATAGATCCGTGAAATTAAATCCTGGGCAGTGATTGTGTTTGATAAAAACAAATCCTGGCCGGTAAATAACTTTTTGTAACTACCTGGCCTCTTTTATATAATAGATACTAACCTTTGATTATTCTTCTATCTTATATTATTTAAACTATACCTTTTACTGTGTATTCGTTTTTAATTTTCTAGTATCTAAAAATACTCAGTATAAGGAAACTATACTAAGGCTACAAATATATTTTACTCTGCTGATATTTAAACTCAATTCTTTCAAGGCATATTTTAAAATAGTAAGCCTTCATGTATAGTAGTAATGGTTACAAGCAAATAGGAGGAGATTGTTGAGAATATTAACCTGATTATTTATGTAAAACCATTTTTTTGTATATATTCCCTTTTTATTGGATTTACTTGTAACATTACTTATTTTACTCTTAGAATTTTAAAATAGATTGTATAGTAGTAATGGTCACAAGCAAATAGGAGGAGATATACTTATTTATTAAAACCATTTTTTGTATATATTTCCTTTTTATTGACTACATACTACTCTTAGAAGATTGTCTATAAATTTATTAAGACAACTTTAAAAGACAACTTTATTTAAACCGTTCTAATAGCTTTGCAAGCAGAAAGCTGAAAACTAAAAGAAGCTGCAACTACTGAAAGTACTATAGCCGCTGAAAGTGTTGTACTTGCCAAAGGTACTGTAGTAGTCGTAGGTACTGCAACGGACGTAGCTGCTAAAGTTACTGTAACAATTAAATAGTGTCGATGAATAGTATAAACTGCTAATATTTATTTTGGAAAAGTAAACAAACTGTTCTACATCAACATTAAAAGGAGTTTTCTTTTTCCTTGTTTTTTTATTTTTTAAAGTAAACTTACTTTTTTCTCATACTATTCATAGAAGACTTTTTGTCATCACATTAAATGCTTTACACTTTTAATATATCAATTAGCCAACTACCCTCTTTATTATATCATGTTAGCTAGATATTGTTTGTCTCTATTTACTTCCCTTATGCATAAACTGTGAGAAGATTTCTTCTTCATTTAAACAAAGAACTCGAATTCATCCTTGTTTCAAGGAATGAATATTTTGGTAAGTCAACATCTCTGAGCTTTAAATGAAAAGATTTCATCTTGATTCTTTTACAGGGAATTCAAAATACTCAACCTTTATCTCTAACGGCTCCAAACTCAAGACTTCTATTTAAAGACATTGGAGCAAGGATTGAAGGTAGAACTGGACAAAAGTATTTCTCATATCCCCTGAAGCTATTCTCTCTTGAAATGCTCCAGTTCTCCACAACAGAAGTTGAAGAAATCATTCATTTCTCACAAGCTATTCTTTGTTTGATTTGCTTCAACTCAGGACTGAATACTCAATACATTCTTCCAAACTATTCTTTCTTTGATGTGTTTCAATCCTAAAACACTTACTAGATAGGCTTATACATATTATTTTTTTCTACTTCTTGTTTAGACAATCACTGTATTTTTCCTTACTTCTTCAAAATCTTAAAATAATATTTGATTGTTCAATCATACTCCTCAAATGGTTTTTGTTGTACACAGATCCGTTAGAGATCACTTATAATTTTTATATATTTAGTGCCCTTCAAAATATAAGTTTTACCAACTTGGTAGTTGATGTAGTAATTTTAACACTGTGAACCACCCCAAATACTATGTTCTTCTATCTGCTATCTTTACTATTCATACACTCAAGCAGCTTCTATCTGCTTAAGTGTTTAACAGTTACATTTCTAAATTATTTACATAGTTGATCATATATATATATATATATATATATATATATATATATATATATATATATATATATATATATATATATATATATATATATATATATATATATATATTGTTATTGTTCTTCAATTAAGTCCATATACTTAAGTGATCAAAAGAAAACCAAACCAAACTGTTTTACGTTAAGCAGATGTTATATGCTTATTTTACATCAGCTGCTAGAAACTTATCTTTTCCGTTGCATCTTTTGAAAGTTTTCAAAATAACACTTAAAGTTTTTAAAAGGCTATTCACCCCTAGCCTTATTTCGTTGCCAAGTGAACTTACACACTGCTACCAAATATCAATAAAGTTGGGCATCGAAATAGACAAAATTACACACTGCTACCAAATACCAACATAGTTGGGCCTAGTAATGGATAAAATTGGCCCCTGAATAAATAAATTAAACATTACCACTGAATATCAACAAAGTTGGGCATCAAAATGGACAAAAGTGAACACTGTCACCAAATATCAATATAGTTGGGCATCGAAATGGACAAAATTGGCCTCAAAAGGAATAATTAAACACTGCCACCAAATATCAACAAAGGTGGACATCGAAATAGACAAATTTGACGTCGGAATGAATAAATTGAACACTACCCCTAAATCTGTGTAAAAATTGAGCATCGAAAAACTTTCGAAGCCCAAATCAGTCCTTAAGCATTGTTTTGAGGCCTTAAAACGAAGACTTCACTAGGTGAAACCCAATGTGTTTTGTAGATCTCATCGAGAGCTTCGATTTGATATGTGGTGGGTCATATGGTTTATATGAGATCCAAAGTTATGGAGAAAATAGTTAGAGAAGATGAAAAAAGATCGACAATAGAGAAAAGAGAAATGGAGACGAAACTTGAGGAAGAAGAGAAAGAGATTGTGACAGAGAGAAGAGAAAGAAGTAGCAGGAGGAAGAAGAAGAGAGAAAACTCTGTTAGAGAGAGAGAGGATGGTGTATGCTTGGGTATTTTGGGAAAAAATTAACAAAATGGACTTTACAGGTTTGAAAAAAATATGGTAGCTGAACAATTACAATTTCACCAAATGGTGCCGGCCCGCAATTATTCTTTTAAAAAAATATAGTGAATTAAAATATCCACTCACTTTTTTTTCAACCAAAAAAAGATACTTTTGAACTCGAAAAAAATGCAATACATTTAATGAGCAAGAGTCACGTTATGAAAAAGACGAGATGCACCGCGATTCATATATTTATATATCGCGGTACAAAACTATCAACAACCAGAAATTTATTTGAACCGCAGTATATAAATATGTGAACCGCGGTGCATTATTATGTGAACTGTGATATATAAATGAACAGAATATCAACAACCATAATTAAAAAAGGTAAACTACCCAGCACATATATCAACGGTCAGAAATTAATGACAACAACTATTTTTCTTTTTTATTTCGTCTTTAAATATCTACTGTCATTTCTTCTCAATCTTATCTACTGTTATTTCATCTAACTTCATATGATTTATTTAAAATCCGGTCAATTGATGTTTATTTTCAAATTTTCTTATCAAGCTTTATGATTCTCGGATACATACAAATCTTAGATCAAAAAGCATCCTCTTTTTTCTTCATCTTTATGAACTTAATGATAAAGTTTGAGAAACAACTTGATGATAAACAACCACATGGAGCTGATCTATGAAACTTTCTCACAATGAAGATTTATCTGCGGCATACCATCACAACAAAAGTTACCAATTATAGACCCAAGATGAATTATTTCTTCATTTTGATCCTTGTATAGACTTCGATCTTTCCATGCATGCTTTTACTGATCTCATCTTGAACGATATTAATAAATTTTTATTTTGATGTATTTCTTGGCAGAATTCAATTATTAATTTCGATGTATTTTGATTTATTTTAATACAGAAATTGAAAGTAAAACATGTATTTTGTATCATGGTTCACATATACCATTATCGCAATCATCAGTGTTAACATTTATGATTTTTGGCAAAACACAAATTTGGGTCACTGTACTTTTCAAAAATTACAATTAGGCCACTAAGACGTCAAAATTTTCGAGATGGCCAATGTACCAGAGTTATTTTGCAATTTAACTTATTTTTTGAATGAACGTTAAATTCAGACGTTAACTTATATTAAATACCTATTTTGCCCCTATAAATACAAAAAACTTTGTGTCATTTGTATAAAGTATAGGGGTTAAAATGTTTTAATTCACTTCATCTTCAACTTATGTGCTACTAGAAGTACCGCTGCCCCCCTCCCTCCCAATTGAACCTCTTCTTGATGACAGAAAGGAATCAAAGGTAGCAGCTCCCAAATTTGACGTAAAGCCTCATTAATAGGGCACAGACATTTGTGCCACCAACTATATAAGTTCAACCAAACCACACAATCGAAAGCATATATCTAAAAAAAAGTAGTTATGCATCAAAATTCAATTAATTAGTCAATTAGTTACAAAACCCGTGAAGAAAAATTCATCCAAACACAAAACCCATAAATTTCAATCGACGATTTGCTTTGTTCGCATAAATTTCCGCTTCCCAACTACATAGTTTCAATATCTAAGTTTGTACACATAATTTCAATCCAAATCTAGTTGAAAGCAAAGATCATTCGTTGGGGAACAACAACAACAGGGTCAGGGTGGAAGAGGAGGAGAAGACGGGTCCATGGACCCAAATGCGGTAGCTCAGAGATTGATGCGGTGGAAATACAAAATTAACTCAACGATTCACGAATGCTCTTCCAATTCCAATTCCACAACTTGAAATTGAGTTGTCAAACAAAATCTAAGAGTTAAAATGACCTCTAAAGCCGGTATTATTGATCAAAGCATCGATATGCCCAAACGCGTCCCAAGCCCTCCGTATGGATGCCTTGTACTGGTACCATCGAAACTAACGTCAAGCGCCACCGGCACAGCTCGTAGCTCAGCACTTTGGCACAAGCTCTGTCCATCGAGTTGGTTGATTTTGTCGCAGAGAGATTGGATGTGGTTGATTTGACGAGCAGCAGCAACGATTTTGCAGCTGGCTTTCCAGATTGTGCCATAGGAAGCACCCGGTAACCATGAAAACCTTGCCGATGAGATAGTGCCATGGCTTGAGGGAGACACGAGATGATGGGTTCGTCGTCATTGGGTCGGTAGCAGTATTCGATGTTTCATTAGCCACTACCGGTGTCAGTTCCGGTACTGATGTTGGTGGAGCTTCCTCATTATCGGTGACTGCCATGCTAGGGTTGTCAGGCTGGAGGAGATAATGTTTTCTTTACCACCATAATGTTCTTGGGATGTAGTTCACTTAAATGCGGGTAAAAAGGCTGTGTGAGAAAGAAAAATGAAGGTAGTGACTGAGATCGATTAGGGGGAGGGAGAGAGAAGATGGAACCCTGGAAAAATATGGGTATTTTTTAACATAAGCCCTTTAGGTTTATTTTATTTCAGTTGGACCCATTTGGGGTTCTAATATCACATAGTTTTAGAACTTATATGGGCAAAATAGGTATTTTACATAACTTAATAGTTAAACTTAACGTCCATCCAAAAAATGAGTTAAACTGCAAGATAGCTCTGGTACAGTGGCCACGCAGAAAATTTTGATGTCTCAGTGGCCTAATTGCAAATTTTTGAAAAGTACAGTGGCCCAAAGGTGCATTTTGCCATTATTTTTTATACAAAAATTGAAGTAACACATGTATTTTGTATCAAGGTTCACATATTTATATATCGTGATTCATTAATGTTAACATTCATCATTTTAAACACATAAATTGGAAAAAAAATAGGTATTTTGTATCGCGGTACTATATTTACAAATCGCAATACAAAAATAAAATTTGAAGAATATGTTTTGCACCACAATGTAGAAACCTATGCACCACGAGTAAAAGGGATTAACGTAGTACAAAAATAAAAATTAAAGAAAACATGTATTTTGTATCGCGGTACTATATTTATATAGCGCATTACAAAAATAAAATTTTAAGAATTGATTTTGCACCGCGACTCATTCTCATTAAGGTTAATGTAGTCTTTTCACGTCCAAAAGTGACTTTTTCTGTTTAAAAAAACAAAGTGTACTTATGCGATTAAATTATGAGTGATAATCGGGTCGATACCATCAAAGTGTACTTTAAACAGCTACAGTGCACTTTTTGGGGAAAACGACGAAAATGCCCTTAATGAAAGAAAGGCACGCACACAAAGTTATTGTCCCAATTTGTGTGTCGATAAAAAGTGGAGAAAATTTTAGGGTGTCGGTAAAAAATTTGGGCGTCGCAATGCAAAAACCATTGCTCAAAAATTGGGCGTCGCGCTCAAAAATTGGGCGTCGCTAAAATTTTGAAGGATGCCTAATCAATTAAAACTGAGGCAGGATTTGAAAGAACGATATCTGATCAAGTAACATTGAAGCAAGATTGGAGTGAAAAAATAAATTGAAGTCTGTCACCATATTAAAGAATTGACGCCTAATTAGTAAGACCGAGGTTGATTGTAATGAACGATTCCTAAGTAAGTGACCCCGATGCACGATTGGAAGCATTACTGCGTAATTATTTATATACCGAGACATGATTTGAAGGAAGGATGTTTAATTAAGTAACACCGAAGGAAAATTGCAAATAACGATGACTAATAAACTAAAAGTGAAGCATGATTGAAAGGAACGATGTCAAATTAAGTAACACCGAGGCATGATTGGAAAAACCAATGTTTAGTTTTTAAATTATTAAACGCGTGTATTTTTAAACCGAGGCAGAATAGAAAAATTTATTACCTAATTAAATTATACCGACGCTTAATTGCAAGATATGATGCCTGATTAAAAACACCGAGACAAAATTGAACATACACATCATAGGCAACGACACCCACATCATAGGCAACGATGCCCGCATTGGATTTGCCTGCAAGTGATTTCTTTGGCTTCTACCCACCAGTGATTCTATTCCATTCCATGTGATTCCATTCCTTGTTGACTATTTTAAAACGTGTAATACATATGGAGATTGGAGATTCACAGATCCATAGACACTAATGAAAGTTTAGGTAGGTGACTCTCAGATCCATCATATGCTGGCAAGTGGCAACATCACCAAGATCGATCAGAGCTAGCTCCCAGTGTTTGCCTGAAGCCATTATTTTCGACGGCCATCGATGGTCAATGGAGCTAACCACAAAGATCACCAAGTTGTTGGTTTATCAATGTCGCAATGTGTAAGGAATAAGAAGTAAATGGCTTTAAATTGGTATGTATTAGACTAGTGATCTCCCTTGAATCTTGATCCCATTTCCTTCCCAATAAGACTCATAACGTACACAAACAAAGAAAAACAAATCGTCAGCTTGATCTGGTAAATGCGAAACAAGAGAAGAAAGAATAAAGACGAATATAAAGAGAGAGAGAACGGTACTGTCGGTACGTACTTGGTGATGGATATTTTAGGAATAATAATAATAATGGACTTTTGCGGTTTAAAAAAAATGAAAAATTCTTGTCGGTCCCTTTTTTAAAGTTTCTAACCCAAAAAATTCATTTTTTTCAACCACAAAAACCACTTTTTCGAAATATTGTTCCAAAAATGGCATCGTCTTCTTCAACAGCTCCGGCAATACACTTTGAATTCAAAAATCACGATTGTTCGCAACACACATTTTTTGATTCATGAAATACGAAATTATAATTAATTTGTGCTGTGTTGAAGAATTTTTCAGTTGAGGCAAAGGCGGAGAAAAATGAGGAAGAAGAAGGCTTACGACGAAGGAGATGGAAGAAGCAGGTCGAGGGCGTGGTCTGGTTCTTTATGATTTTGTAACGCGGTTAAAAAATTATTGCACTAAAATTGATGAACAGCGGTTCAAAAATAGATTAGCAATTACACTATTGAACCGTAGTATAAAAATTAATGCACTAAAATTGATGAATCTCAGTTCAAAAATAGAATAGCAATTACACTATTGAAACGCGGTGCAAAAATTAATGCACTAAAACTTATGAATCGTGGTTCAAAAATAAACTAGCAATTACACTATTGAAACGCGACACACAAATTAATGCACTAAAATTGATGAATCGCGGTACAAAAATAGACTAGCGGTTATACTATTGAACCGTGGTGCAAAATTAATTCAATAAAAATTGATGAACCGCGGTTCAAAAATAGATTAGCAGTTACACTATTAAATTGTGGTACAAAAAATAATGTGATCAAATTAATGAATTGTGGTGCAAAAATAATGACATCCGTAGCGCGATTACAGTTCATTAAGAGTATCGTAGTCATTTTGTCATCAAAAGTGATTTTTTCGGTTGAAAATAAAAATAATGTACTTTAACGATTAAAAATTTCAAAAAATGGACCGGCCTGCAATCTTTTTCTAAAAACAAAAATAAGGTACTTGAGGAAGTAAAATGCTAAGAAATTATACCGATCCACAATTATTCCTTAAATTATTCGAAAGTGGACCGGCCACAATTTTTTCAAAATTATTTAGGGTAAATTTCAAGTGGGTACAATTTTAAAAACATGTTTTCATCTAAGACCATCAATTTTTTGGACATTTCATGTAACTACAAATTGGTTGTCAAATGACAAAAATGTCATTAATGAAAAGATAAAATGTAATCCTCTTTATATGATTATAATTACTTAACACGGCAGCAATAGTATTTGGTTTATGACTTTATGGTTAGTTCAACTCTATTTACTGACATCATCAAACCTACTAAATTAATCACCGTGATTAGACTGTAAAAACATTAAATAAATAAACCAAATATTCAACAAACTTGTAAACACTACTCGAGTTTTTATGCCAAAAGTAAAAAATTTGATGCAAAAGCCGATGCCAAAAAATCGCAAAAATTAACCATTTAGGCCAAAAATGTGCATTGACTCATTGACCGGCTCGCGCAACATGTGGGTTCAACATGATGCCGCGATTAGATGCCATCAACGATTAACTCTCAAAACTTAAACAAAACTCAAAACTCAAAATCAAACATCAAAAATCACGGATTTTTATTTTAATTATATTAACATAACCCTTTAACAATTAAAATACATCACCCAGAAAAGCATCATTAAACAGATGCAAAAATGGATTAGGGATCGGTTGGCCATATGGGAGAGGGAGAGGCCAAATTGATTGATTGAAGTGTTGAAAAATGTGGTTGTTTTTCAAGGAGTTATTTGTTGAGTAATCAAAAACCTAAATGTTATTTGGTGAAATTGGTTAAATTGATCTACTCTTGACTCCTTCACTTGGAAACAAGGGAGAACGATCGGATCAAATTATCTTTTGGATATTTAAAAATAGTGGATTGATTTGAAAACTTTTAAAAATGTCGATCCATATCCTAAATTTTTGGTTTCAGATCGATTCAAATTTTATTCGTCCCTAATTAAAGTATTGAATAAAATTAATATTGAGATATTTTTGCTTAATCAATGGTTGAATAAAATTAAAAATTCATATTTTTAGCTCACAAACATGAATAATAATATTAGTAAGATCTTAGAGTTCGTATCTGAGCTGCCCAGCCCAAAAGGCCCAAGCATCGGTCACGTGCACAGCACGCCCTCCTCGGCCACGAGCAAAGCACGTGCATTCCTCATGATCTAAGTCCAAGTATTCAGCCAGCAGTGCTCAGCTCGTAAATTGTTATACCCTCAGATGAGCACCTCTACCCCAGAAGCCTGGGAGCCAGTATGCTGCGAGTAGAGGCCTCAAATATGCAGCGAGCAAGGTTTAAGCGAGCGTGCACACCATGCTCGGTAATTCAGTAACGGTTGTATAGGACGTGGGTGGTTACCTCCGAGAAACCCGCCACCACGTTCAAGATGTGACTGTTCGGTTGAACGTGACCTCTAATGTGCCTGCTTCATACGCTCATACATTCAATGAGCAGTTAACTCAGTTCTCTAGTTAGGTTATATAAACCCCTCAAAACGAAGGGAGGTACATGATTTTTTACCTAGGCTATATTCTGTCAAATTGCTTACTCAACTGAGTGTTTGCTAATTCACACGTCGGAGCGCATTTGCAGGGAAAGCCCCTGCCTAAATCACAATTGGTGTTTACATTTCAGATTTGGACCTTGAGAGTTTTGAATAGATTGAAAGCCAGATATCCAGATTGTTAAGCCCAGTGTGTCTGAGAATATTTTGGACGCATCAGTATCAAATCAAAACAACTTAATTCATATCTAATTTGTTAAGCTTTTAAAATTTTGAATTCGTATCAAAATCGAATAATCGAATTTAAGAACTAAATCAATCTATTATACAATACATATATAATACAATACAGCTCATAATCGCATGATCGCATTTGACTAAATCTATTTAGGGGCTGAGATTGATTTCTCTACTGAGATCCTACGGTCATTATCACTCTCCGAGTACACATGTATGAACGGCGATTGAGCAACTACCCCTCTCTCTCTCCAACTTCCTCCACTATTCACGGTTGGTAGCCGCTAATCCTTCCTCCACCAAACTCACGTCCATTTTCTTTTCGATATTTTAATTAATTAATCAATTTTATACAAAAAAAATCGTAAGTTTTGTAATTTGAAATATTTGTTTTTTTTTCTTTTTACTCTCTCCGTCCCTAAATAATCGTCTGGGTTGATCCGGCGCACAGTTTAAGAAAAAGTAATTGACTTGATTATTTATATTGATTTAATGTGTAGTTTCATTTAATGTCCATGTATATGTGACTCATAATTAAAGTAGAGTGAAAAATAAAGGTAAAATGGTAAAAATGATGTTCTAAAAAGGTAAGTTTCAAAGTGAACAATTATTTTGGGACGAACGAAAAAGAAAAGGAGAACGATAATTTAGGGATGGAAGGAGTAACTGTTATCGTAATTAACTTAGATAAATTATAAGTAAGTATTAATTCATTTCTACATTATCTGCTTAACTTATTGATAAATTTATAAATTAACATCGTACCATCAGCACAAACAAAAGTAGTATATCCAAAAAATTAAATCGAATCCAATTCGAATACGGATCGAAATGTATCCCATGGATAGGCTTACCTTAAACCTCCCTATTTGATCTGCGAGTTGCCGAGTTGCAACTTGGCACTACAGTCCAAACTTTATCACGTGCGGTGAATGGTGATATACGAAAAAGCACATGCACACATTCACTAAACTATTCAAAGTCAACGACAGCAAAGTTTGTAGCATCACATGATCTGCTATGAAATTTGTGAATTAGCTATGAATTATTGTCGATCAACAAAAATAGGGTAATGCTTGGTCATTTTTATTTTATATTAAAATATGAATATTTTGTAATATGACATATTCTTATTGATTGGAATACTAGAACCCACAAAATGTCCAATCAATGAAAGTATGTCATAGCATAAAGTACCCATATTTTGATGTAACATAAGAGTGGCCCTAGCATTATCCACAAAAATATTTGTCTCGTATCTTTAATGTATGAGAGAACAAAAAAGCTTAAAATATATTTTAAGCATAAATTCTCTTTAGTCAAATATTTTTGAATAAAAGTAATTGAAATTATTAAAACATACAACTTTTTTTCCATAGAATATAAAATATAAAATATTTCATTCAAATCATGAAAATAGAAATTATAAAGATGAAAAATATATTCGTAGTTAGGTTTGTAACGTTTGTTAGTTGATTTTTGAGATATTTAAGTTGTATAGAGTGTTGTATAAAGGGTAATTGTTGGAGTGAATTGTTTTTTAAAATGTCGAAAAAGTGTAAAAAGAACAGAAAACGAAGGTGACTAGAGTATGATATTAGGTGTTATTGTTGTGGATGCTCTAAGTAGCTTAGCAGTACTGCAATAGCACGCTGGATCTTGACGAACGTAATTTACCAAATAAACCTTTTTTCTGTTAGAAAAAAACTTTTACGAATCTAATTAACGCAAGATGTATCAAATGAATAATTATAACATGACAAACATATTATTTTTAGAATCAAATTTAAAAGGGTTGTAATTTAGTAAAAAAAATAATACTCCCATCGTCCCTAAATTATCTTCCTAATTGATCTGACGCACGGATTAAGAAAAAACAATTGATTTGATTATTTATATTGATTTAATGTGTAGTTTCTTTTAAAGTTTATGTGTATTTGACTAATAATTAAAATAGAATAAAAAAAATAAGGGTAAAAATGGTAAAAATGATGTTCTAAAAAAGTAAATTTCAAACCGGATAATTATTTTGATACAAACGTTAAAAAGAAAAAAAAGACGATAATTTAGGGATGGAGGGATGGAGGGTACACATTATATTATAGTTTGTTGTTTGTATTATTGTATAGTTAGTATCAAAAATCAAGTATATAAATATTTTCATTTTCTTTGTTATCTTCCTTTGATTTTTTTTTAAAGTTTCATTTACAATCAAACTGATAGCAAAGAGTTACTGATGCTACATAATTTGATATTTGGTCGTTCTTTGTGGTTTGTAGGATATCTGGGCTTATGTGAAAATATGATTTTGTAGAAATCTGTCAAAAGAAAGACACTTTAGTAGGAATGCAAGGTAGGACCTCGCGAAACCCCTTAGGCGTGAGAGTAAGTCTTTAGTTTGATTAAAAGCTAAAGAATAGAGTTTCGGTGTGTAAAGTGAGCGTATCTTTCAAATGAAGCATTGTAATATATATATATAACCATTTGAGAGTGAAATTCGGGCTAAATAATTATTGTGGAGAGATCTTATGCATCTATGACCTTAAATACGGGTTGACCGCTTAACTGACGGAGTCGTGGCTGAAATCTCGGGTTCGAGAGTTATCAAGTAGTTGAGTTTGGGATGAATATTTGGTTATTCAAGCAGTCGTGCTCCCTGCTCGAACAAATCTGTAGAAGGATTCCTGGTCCGGATGTATGTAGAATGTTTATCCCGGGCTATCCCGCTCGAGAGTCTCGTGGTCGAGTAGATTATCCTCTCGCTCGAGTACCTCGTGGTTGAGTAGATATCATGCTTGTCAAAAAATTATACTTCTTACCCTTAAGATAAATCCCAAGGAATAAAGACTAGAGACTACTGAAGTGCCTATATTTAATCTGCCTCAAAAGGCATTTAGGTCTCGTTTAGATAAGGGGGCTCTTTACTACACTGGTCCACTATGCTTACAGGGCTACTAAACACTAAGGGCCTGACTCATGCGTGACAAGCTAGCTCTAACCCCTCAGGTATAAATAAACTCTATATTTGAACAATAGTAGCTAGGATTCACAAAATTGTCGATGCAGTTCCTAATGTGACTTGTGTAGAAGCTACAATGGAAGGTGCATTGGTCAGAAAAATTAAAAAATAGCGGAAGACTTTAATTTTTTTTTAAAGGTTAGAATTATATATATATATATATATATATATATATATATATGATGCCTTTGGTATGGCTCGAACAATTGGTGTCTCTGGGGAGGCATTGAACACTCGACCTCTCGGTTGATAGTAGTTAAGTCCCAGGGTGCCTCTGGTAGGGCTTGAATACTCAACCTCTCCGTTAAGATAAGTGGGTAGCTAAATTGGGCCTTTGGATAAGGCTTTAACAACAACGATGCCTCTGAAGAGGCTTAAACACCCGACCTCTCTACTGAGAGTTGTAAAGTCCAGGGTGTCTCTAGTGAGACTCGAACACCCAACCTCTCCGTTAGGAGAAGTGAGCAGTACCAGTTGAGCTAGAGCTCGTTGGTGGAAGACTTTAATTATAAAGCAGGAATTAAGCACAAATGATTACCAAACAATCTACAAGCCTATACTTGTAGATCTAACCTCATGGCCAAAAAGATTTCACTAAATAATATGATTCGTTTTACAAAAAAAATGTGAAATCACCAAAACAAATACTCTCACAAGACAACAAGTCTTGGAGAGCAAAAACCCACAAAAAAAACAAGTACAGAAAACATGAGAAGAAAAAATAAGCTTCCTAGAACAGCTAGGAAGACAAACAGTTTCGGCAGTTTTCAATGTAGCTTCTGATGTAGCTTCTCTAGTTGCTGCATCAGAAGTTGCATTCAAATTCTGCACCAAATTGGAACTTTGAACTTCTGAAAATCTGATTTTTTGTTCTCTCTCTCAATGCGTGTGTATCCAGCCTCTGCCCATGTCCTCTATTTATATTGTGAAGGAGACCTATACATAAAAAAGGAAACAAACTCCAATACAGAAAAATGATTAGAATTAGTAATTAAATAAACTACCATAATTATTAGATTCTATTATCAAAAGAACAAGGATTCTAGGACAGGTATTCAAGGAGGAATATTACCAAGATCTTGTTTCCATAATATCTCTCAAACTTTAGGATCAAGAAACCAAAAATCTTTAGAAATATTTTGTTTCCAAAAAATGCACCTAAACTTTAGGACCAAGAAAACCAAAATATTATGAATATTTTGTTTTTAAAAATGCATAAACTTAATGACCAAGAAAGGAGAAACAAAACCAAAATAGGTCATGCCTATTTTACCTTTACAATCTCCCCCTTTGTTGAACCTTTCTAGTCAAATCAAATGACAAGTGTTTATTCAACATCAATCAAACCATCCAACCTGCATTGGTTAGAAAATCTCATCTCTCCATGAATTTGTGCAAGGTATACAATTAGAAATCATTTACTAAGCACAAATCAGAATATACCAATATGCAATCACATGCATACAAGGAAGCAGATTAATCATTATCACCAGAAATAGGAACCCTTGACCTCTCTCCCCTATTTGACCGAAAAAGAAAGGGATAAACAATCTTTTAGAAATTCTCAAAAATCCAAGATTTTGAAAAACACAATTAAGTGTTCACCATGTCTTGATCACACCCCTAACAATAACTGAGCACCTCATATCCAGATTCAATACCTCTTAGTTCCACACAAAAATTAGACATCCACTAAATATTTGTGAACATGAATATTTTTAGAAATTGATTTGCACAGTTTATTTTAGGACAAAATTACACCAAGCTGATATCATTACCAACAATGCATGTTATAAAATTTTATGCCTAAAAACATGATAACTAAAAGCTAGACAAAAGAATAATACAATCACACACAAGTGATAACGACCAGATCAAAGCGATGTACTTCCTGATGTAGCTGTATTTGGAGGTGTATTCATCAATAATAAAATTTTGTGCAATTTTTGCATCTTTTGTTTTCCTAACCAGATTTCTCTTCCAAGATCATAAATTTTTCATAACAAAAATTCATAGGTATTTTATTTCCCTAGGAATATAGCTCTACTTTATTTCAAGTTGTAAAAACATACCACTTGGAACCTTTCACACTATTTATCAAGGGAAGCCATTTTGCACATGATCAACCCATGAAATCCAAAGATTCATAGTCCCAAGAGAGAATGACAATAAACCTTGTTCGTAGATAGCTCTTTTCCTTTAGGTAGCTTTCACATTTTTCCAAGTGTATTTATTTTGCTCAAGATCAACCCATGAAAACCAAAGTTTCATAGTACCAAGATAAAATGCTACAGCCCTTGTACTTTAGGCAGCTCTTTCCTTTGTGGTCTTCAAACATGCTAAAGAACTAGAAGAGAGTAAGAATTATAAAAAAATCACAACTAATTTTGAATGCAATTCCTAAGCAACAACAAAAGGCAAAAACATGTGAGTCGGTGATCTAGAGTGCCCTCTAAAGACAAAATGCAAACATGTCTATTTTTTTTTATTTTTTAAAAAACTAAGTGTAAAGTCAAATGGCACACATAACACAATAGATTTCCAAAGATTGGAAAATCTCTCAAAAACAAGACTGTTGGCAAATATATCAGCTAATTGATTTTCAGTCCCAACATGTTCAATGCAAACAATTCCTTATTCAACCAAGTCTACAATAAAGTGGTGTCTTATATTAATGTGTTTTGTTCGAGAATGTTGAACTAGATTTTTGTGCTATACAAATTGCATTGGCGTTATCACAATATACGGTTTACACATCAATGTGTAGCCAGTGTTCTAAAACTCTTTGCCTAGCTCCGCCTAGGCGCTAGACCCCTCTCTACCGCCGCGACTTTCTTAGTCGCCGCCTAATCGATCAAGTTGGTGTCTACACCAAACCTCGCCGACCTTAATTTATTTTTGTAGCTTTGATTTTGTGGCATGCGGTGACCGAAGAAAGAAAGAGGCGACAAACTGTAGAACGAATGGGGAGTGGTAATGGTGAGGCAGAGAAGGAGGTAATGAGGGGTGAACTGAGTAATATCTTTTTTGTTTTTAGTTCTAAACTTGGATGGTTTATTGCTTTGGGGTTGTTGAGAATTGAGATTAATGGTAGGTTTGTATATTTTTGTTCATTTTACAAATATAGACAAATGTTTGATAAAATGACAAACATAAAAAAAAATTAAATTTTTATTCAATGTGTTTGATTTTTAATGTAAATTATCAAAAAAATAGTAATTATGCTTTAATTCTAGGCCCCGCCTAGGCCCCGATTATGCCCCGACTAGTCCCTTAGGCGCTAGGCGCTACTGTGCCGCCTAGCAGCCGTCTAACGATTTTTAGAACCTTGTGTGTAGCCCATAATCTTTGATCATTTGGTGCATCCATAAAAGTTGTAGAGTCATATCTAAAAAGCAAGCAATAAAATCAAATAATGGACTCTAGAAAAATTTTGATTAAAAAAAAACTAATTACTAAAACTAACTACTAAAAGAACAAGGCTTCTCTCAAAAATATTTTGATAAGCACACTAATTTGTGAGAATCAATCTTATCTCTTCTCCTTGTGTATATGCCATCATAAATATTACCTATCACTTGAGAGATTAGATGATTTTTCTGTATGCGGCTAGGAATATCATGGATGCGATCAGTTAAACTGGACAGAGTTTTTGGCTGTTCAGGATATGTTTCTGTATCTGGCAGGTTTCTGACCAATGTAGCTTCCGATGCAGCTACATCCGAAGCTACATTCGGAACTGCATCCTGAACCACATCCTGAATCACATTTGCTGAATTTCCAGAATTTGCAAAGTCTGTATCTCCTGGGGCTGGAACAGAATCTGACTGTCTTTTTGGAACCCAAACTTTTCTAAACATTTTGGGCCGATGTAGCTTTGGATGTTGATGCATTGGATGCAGCATCCGGTGTTGCATCTGATTACGAACTAAGTAAGCTTGCCTAACCTTTTCCTTGTAGACAGCCTTTTTAAGAAAACAAAATGGCTGAATATGTCCAGGCTTGTGACAATAGTGACACACAAAATTTCTCTTACTTATTTTGGGTTTTTCAAAGAAGTTTGGATTTTGAAAATTTTGTGTGGGCTGTTTTGGTTCAGAAGAAGTACATTCACCTTCTTTAACAAACGTCTTTGGCCTGAAACCAATTTCAGACTTACCAGAATTCCCAGAATTCAACATATCATTCATTTTGTGTTGGCTTGACTTCAATTTTGCCATGGTTTCATTGGCTTTGAGCAGTTCTTCTTTCAGTTCTTCAAGCTCCACATCTTTCTTATTCAGCAAACATTCCAGCCTTGTGATACACTTCTTCTGATCTTCATTTACTTTCTTTAGTAAATCATTTGTCTTTCCAAGCAATATAACTAGAAGAGCCCTCTTTTCCCAATCCTTATACAACTATTTGTTAGCTTCCAGCAAGTCTGATTCAGATTCTCCACCATCTTCTGTGACAGAGGAGTTAAAACAACAAAAATCATCCCAGCTTCTGTTAAATGTAGCTTCTGATGTAGTTTCTGAAGAAGCTACATTCGGAGGTACATTGGCCGAAGGACCTGCACAATCAGATTCAGAGTCGTATACAACAGTGAGAGTGATGAGATCTCCTGGATCTTCATCATCACTATCACTAAAGGTTGTAGAAAAGTTTAAACCCTTCTTTCTCAAGGTATTTGCACATTGATTTGCATAGTGACCAAATCCTTGATATTCCCTACACTAAATATAATCAATATTCTTTCCACTGTAAGAAGACTTTGAAGCAAAATGATTGGTAAAAGGTTTTTCTGGAGTTTGAAAGGAGTTTTCTTTGGGAGTAAATTTATCAGAATCAGGTTTAAACGATGATTTGGAGTTTGAAGATGGAGTTCTGTTTTGACTTTTGGCTTTCAAAATGTTTTTAAACTTAGTAGTCAAAAGATCCATAGAGTATTCATCAAAATCAGAGGACATATCAACAACAGAAGGAAGAACAATACTTTTCATGGTAGGAGAATGAGCAACATTCACATATTAAGAATCCATCATGGCTACAACCAGAATCTTCTCTTAGTGTCATCAAGGGAGGCTCTGATACCAATTGTTGGAACAATAGTAGCTAGGATTCACAAAATTGTCAATGCGGTTCCCAATGTAGCTTGTGTAGAAGCTAAAATGGAAGGTGCATTGGTCAGAAAAATAAAAAAACAGTGGAAGACTTTAATTATAAAGCAGGAATTAAGCATAAAGGATTACCAAACAATCTATAAGCCTATACTTGTAGATCTAGCCTCATGGTCAAAAAGATTTCACTAAATAATATGATTTGTTTTACAAAAAGAATGTGAAATCACCAAAACAAATACTCTCACAAGACAACAAGTCTTGGAGAGCAAAAACCCACAGAAAAACAGGTATAGAAAACGTGAGAAGAAAAAATAAGCTTCCTAGAATAGCTAGGAAGACAAACAGTTCCAGCAGTTTTCAATGTAGCTTCTGATATAGCTTCTCTAGTTGTTGCATTGGAAGCTGCATTCAAATTCTGCACCAAACTGGAACTTTGAACTTCTGAAACTCTGAATTTTCTGCTCTCTCTCTCTCAATACGTGTGTATTCAGCATCTGTCCATGTCCCCTATTTATATTGTGAAGGAGACCTACATATAAAGAAGGAAACAAACTCCAATATGGAAAAAGATTAGAATTAGTAATTAAATAAACTACCATAATTACTAGATTCTATTACCAAAAGAACAAGGATTCTAAGGACAGGTATTCAAGGAGGCATATTACCAAGATCTTGTTTCATAATATCTCCCAAACTTTAGGATCAAGAAACCAAAAATCTTTAAGAATATTTTGTTTTCAAAAAATGCACCTAAACTTTAGGACCAAGAAAACAAAAACATTATGAATATTTTGTTTTAAAAAATGTCTAAACTTAATGACCAAGAAATGAGAAAAAAAACTAAAATAGGTCATGCCTATTTTACCCATAGTACGAAGATTCTCTCTCTCTTCTAAAGTTTTCACTTCACACACGGGACTACGGGTGCCCACCTGTTTTATACACTGGACTGATTATCACACCAGAGGGTTTTGGAAGACATCTCTACCCACTCACAGTGTTTATTTTACAGAAACCTACATATAGCCATATATATGACTCAGACGACAATTTCATCACCAATTCGGTCAACGAACGATTTACGTATCTCGACGACTTTCGGTACCCCCATATGATGATATTTTTATCACATCAGTTACTTTTAGTCATTTTTCAATTTTACTCTAGAAGATTTGATAAAATGAGTGATAGTAATTTGAGGAGTAAGAGTATAAAATATAGAATGAACACAAGATGAAGTAGTAAAATTCTCAAAAAAAAAAAAAAAAAGAAGATTTATTTTAGAAAAAATGTCATTTTATAGAAACATTCCTAAAAGAAATAACTGAACCTTTTTTTTTTTTTTTAACAAAGAAAGTATACAAAATGCTACCGCCCCCAAATCGAGTACAATTATTTAAAATCTATTTGCGTTCGCTCTATTGAATTTTGACTGAAGCTATATTCATAGGCTGATGAGTTGAACTCGACCTTAATATTAAGTCTTAAGATTGGTATTTTTATTAAACTTGGATAACTAGAGAATATATATTAAGCTAACAACGAATTACTCGAGTTCAACCAAATAAAAGTTTAAATAACTCGCATCTGATTCAAGATAAATTGATTAAAAACTAACATGCTTGATAAAACTAACTATAATTATTAATTATATTTCATTTTAGAGTAATCATATATCGGTCAAATCTTATACAAAGTTGTAAGTATGTCTTGACTCCAGATCTTCTGTATCACTATTATATACCCTTGTTTATACCACTCTCTAAATAAAAATACTTGGCATATGTTTCAAATAAACTAAACTTTTTGAATTTTTGATTTAGTGGATGGTACATTGAGGGGCATACAAAAGTGGCATAGAGAATCTGAACTCCTACGACCCTCTTATGATTTCTTGAAGCTTTTGTTTGGAACTGTTTATCTAAATAGGTTGAGATCATAACTAGAGAATGAAAATGATATTATTCATATTTTTCTAATATCATCAACTTGATAATAATGAGATATGTTATAGATTAAACAAGATCTTTGTATTCGTACCTATGATACGATATTAGTATCATAATAATTAACCGACGTATTTGTAGTGAAATGTTAAGGGTCTCTGTTTGTTAATGCGGTTATGTTTCTTTCGAATGAAGTTGCGTCCCAATTTAATGTATGGGTGTGAGGTGTGGAGTATTTGGTTATTGAAAATAGTTTTCATTTGTGCTTTTAGATGTTTAATTTTGTGAGTGCATTAATAACAGTAAGACTCTTTCTGATACATGATGAGTCAAACTTTGTAGTCAATAAAATGTGTTTTTTGTTTTGTTTTTGAGTTTCGCACTCTTTTTGTGGTGTAATATACATTGATCTGATCTCTATTCCCTACAAAACGATATGTTGACTCAGTCTTGCAATGCTCAAGCATACATTAATCAAGTTTCATACTGACATTCTCCTATAAACATGGACACAAAATCTAATTTTTTTAATTATATATAATCGATATTATCAGTTTACTTTTCAACTATGACATTCTATTTATGTTTTATTTGCAGTGGTTGAAAATATGGGTGGAATCGGGACGGGATCCGTCCCGATACCTCTCATCCTGATCCTCGTCCCGATAGAATTTGAGATTTTAATTTCCTTCTCGATCTCGTTCCTGATAAGTGTCGGGACCCGACAAATCGGAAGATAAAAATCTCGTAATCCCGCTATAATATTTATAAGCAATATTTTCTGACATTAAAATATTTTTAAAATATCTCCATTATGATTAAGATTTCAGACTGTATATTTACAAGTATACTTGAATATTTACTTAATGGTGTGTATTGTTGAATCTGTCATTATGAACAAAATGCATCCCTCACTAGCAGGAGAAGAGCCGCACTAAGTGCAGAAACGTGATAGATAAAAAAACCACAACATTATGAAAATAAATTTAACAAACATCATTAAATAATTTTAGCAAATACAAAATAGACATTGTTAAACACTCATAATATTTATTAAAAAAATTCGTCGGAACGGGTCGGGGTTCGAGAATCCCGACGGGATTGATAATTATCTCGAATGCAGTCCTAAAATAAGTCGGAATGGAAAAAATCCTGACAAAATTGAGATCGGGATTAGTCAAGATCGAAAAATATCATGACGAAATCGGGTCGGGCGTTCGGATGGATCGGGAAAAACAGGACTTTTACCGGCCAAGTTGAAAAGTAGTGTAATGATTTCCATTTTATTCCAGCAATTACCCCTAAATTCTGTAAGGGGTAGATATGTAAATCAATCAGTAAAACAATTGATAAATGCATCTTTTTGGCTCAACCAAGTGATCTCTACAACCAGTACTTGTGCTCAAATGAAGATATTCTTATTGGCAATAGTTCTTCTGACTCTAGCCATATGCCACAGCTCAGCACAAAGCGTACCAGCGCCGGGAGGCACCACCACTCCGGCGGCGCCACCCAGTGACAGCCAAGAGTACCTAGATGCACACAACAAAGCAAGAACTGAAGTGGGTGTTGGTCCTCTCAGCTGGAGTACCGTGCTAGCGAAATCGGTTAGCTTAACGGTCCGAAACCAAAGAGACCGACAGGGTTGCAAATTCGCCAACTTAACCAGCAGCAAGTACGGCGGAAACCAAATGTGGTCCAGCGGCACCACCGTGACGCCGCGGCAGGCTGTGGAGAACTGGGTGGATGAGAAGAAGTATTACACGTACGCCAACAATTCGTGTGCGCCGAACCACCAGTGCGGTACGTACACGCAGGTAGTGTGGAAGAAGTCGGTGGAATTGGGTTGTGCACAAGCTAAATGTGCCAAGGAGCAGTCAATCTTGACCATATGTTTCTATAATCCTCCTGGAAATGTGGTTGGGGAAGGTCCGTACTAGCGTCAATTTGGTTGACTCGAGATCTTTTATATCATTTATGTGTATTATTGATGTATTATTTTTTATCTCCATCATTACATCCCAATCATTACATCTCAACCAATGGTTAAAATGAAAAATAATACACCAATGATATAAATAAATGGTACAAAAAATCTGGACTCAATGTCAGGAGTTTTTATCATTTTTAAGCAATTTGTAAGGTAGTATTGTTTAATGAATAAGATATTGTACGTTTCGGATGAACAGTTTTTATTTCTTTGATATAACTTAAAAAAGAAAAAATGGGGAATTATGTACAAGCTCAATGCACTCTATTGCCATGTTTCTTTTAAAGAGAGCGCATTACAAAAACAAAAGTAGTTGCTCCATAGGAAAAGCAAGCAAACCGGAGACTTTTTTTCACCAAATTACAGACAGCAGATCGGCATCATTCATTTCTCCATCTCTTGCTTAATTTAGAATCTATTTCATTTGTACATTAAAAAAAAAAAACTATCTAGACAAGAACTCAAGGACAACCTACGAGCTCAAATACTATTATCACTTCACAAGCTCCTTTGATATGAGATACCGAAACGAGAAATTGTGAGGAACCCATTGGACGTTCTTACGAGTCTTTGCCAACTGACGTTTCTTTATGCTTTTCCTCAGAGATTCCGGTAAAGAATGTTGGATCATCTCAATAACACCCGCTGTGCATAAATCTGAATCCTTTGCAAAGGATTCTACAATCTTGGGTAAAAGGATTTTCTGGTCTTTTCGTATACCAAACGTAGCTCGAACAAACTCTTCTTTTGCAGCTTCTAGCTCTTGAAATACTCTCTTTGGGGTATAAACACGAACCTGAAAGTGAATAAATAAATCAAAAAAACCTTGGGCAAAAACTTGAGGGGTAAAGAATAGATCAATTCACAAATTAGGATTACTAGTCAAGGTTCATTTTCTTTTCATGAAACACGTCTCCACAGAGCATCACCAGATTGCGAAAGAAAAGTATTGAGCAGTAAAAGTTTGCATGTAAAAAGTATAGTAGTAGATCTTGGATAAATACCGCAGGATCAGAATGGCTTCCTGAACAAAGGGCAAAGTGCAGAAGGGGTTCGGGATGGTCAATTGCATACGCTTGCCTTTCATCTCCAGCTTTGAATTTTGTTCTTGAAGACAGTAAGAGGCGAAGCCACTACAAGAGGAACAGGGCTATCTCAGCACCACTACAAATACAGGCTCACTCAAATTTACCAAACATAGAAGCTAAATAAGAAAGCATGCTATGATAACTTCAATAAATAAAAAAATCCAAATGCCCAGCCTAGAATTGTCACAGGAGTGCAGTGGAATGATTGAATAATTTTGGCAATAAAACAGAGATACGAACGAGAACCAAAAAACAAAATCCAACGTACAACACGAGCCGGATCAATTCTTAGACCTCTTTTTTAGAGCTGTTCTGGGACCAGATGCATCATCTGACACTAAGAAATCAAATTGGGTATAACTCCTTCCAGCAAAGATGTTGAATACAAATCTCAAATGACAATAGATGGATTAAACATCAGCATGCTAAGAATCAAAATGGGTATAACTCCTTCCAGCAAGGATATCAAATACAAATCTCAAATGACAATAGATGGATTAAACATCGGCAAAAAGAAAATAGCATTATGTGTTTGACACATACCTGTCCAGGACGAGACATTCGGCATCCCAAGACAGAACTCTGAATCGCATCAGCACTTACTATGTGGCCTCCAACATTATAGGCAGCCTGCATTAAACAAAGGTAAGAAATTAGTTTTTGAACTGCCTTTCTTTAAAGCAAACCAGTGAGGCAATTCTTACCTTCAAGAGTAGAAAGACTCTCTTCATGCTGTTCTGTGGAATTCCGTAAGCCAAAAAGGCCTGTCGGACACGAAAAATAGAACAATTATTGGTAGTACTATTAGGTAAATACTGCTTATTATTAGTAAACCATGTATGCAAAATTGATGTTCTCCCTAAGCTTAAGCTTTTGAATCAATTTGTAATCTAAAATGGTATTAGATGCTGGGTCGAGTCTCCAACCACACAAGAGGCTTAAACTATATGAAATTGGCCCACTTGTATGTATTCTGATCCAATTAATAATTATCAGAAGTAAAATGGTAGTCTACAAAGCTGGCCGTACATGCATCACCAACGCATTGTGCACATTGATCCAGAATGCTAGTTTTTCCTCATGATTCATCTTCCTTGGATCTATGCCTTCTAACCGAGAAATAAGCGACCTACAATAAGACAACTCAGTAAATATGGTACTGCAAGAATCATAGACTCCAGATATGTTTCTCAAAGTCTTCCAAATGAGAATGTATTACCTGAAATTTTGTAACCTGTGTTCAATATCCCCCAGTTTCTGACTATCTCTATATATACATTGAACTTCGACCATTGTACTGTAAGGTCCGCTAAACTCCTTAAGCCCTTGCACATGAAAGGGGTTATCCAACCGCACATCAAAAGATGATGAATCTCTCCTAAACCCTGGGCTCCACATGTCAGAATGATCTTTCGGAGAGAATTCACTCATAGACGATAAAGATGAAGTAGGAGAGGAGAGGCCGTTATTTGTCAGAGGTGGGTCCGCAAGCTTGCAATATATTTCTGACATGCACTTGATCATGTCCTCCGAAATCTTGTTTGGTGTCTCGGGAAGGTGATCAGAAATTCGGGTACCGAGATGCTCAGCCAGACTGATTATGTTTGAAGAAGTACTCTGAGCAAACTGCATATTAAGCCATCAAAAGGTCAACCACAGTTGAATTTCATTATTTTGAATCAATTACAGATACTAAACCCTTAACAAATTACCTCCATCATGGACAGTGGTTGGGAATAACAGGCACGTAGGGCTCTACCCAGAGTCCCTGCCGGAGGGGATGGTCTGGATGATAGTGCTGAATGCTGAGACAGCGATGAGTGGCAGCGATGAACGCTGGAATCTAGAATCCTGTCTTCTCCTGCTCCATTTGAATGATTCCATGCATTCGCAAGCGGCTTATTGTTCACAACATCTGCAGAATTTTCTTGTTTTAATGAAATATCTGCCCTGGAAGTTTCTAGACGCTTCCCTCTTGGAGTAGTTAAGGGTGATTTTAATCGCTCATCCTTTCCCGAAGGAGATATGCAAGAAATTTGTTGATCAAATGCTTTTCGGTACAATGAGAGAAGATATTGCTCCAAATGCCCAACTTCAAACTCTAACACAGCAATTTCTTTAATCAATTTTGTTGCCGGCTGAGATAAAAAAAAATAAAAAATTAGGGCAACCATGTAAGACGGTTGGGATTAAAGCAAACTAGTATGAAGACAATAACAAACTACCTTGGGGATTGAGATTTCATCTGTGATATCATGAGAAGAGGATCTATAACCCAGTGCTTTTTCTAAAGCACCACGGGTTGCAACCTGGTCATGTAATCTTTTCTCAAGGTGCAGTATCTGCGGGAAAGATAAGAGATAAATCTAACCAATATCACCAAGGGGAAGCATAACTGGCAGTACATGATCCAGTTGAGACAGTATCGAGCAACTGTGGCTTGTTATTTGCCATAAAAAGCATATAAATGGACACACTTGCAATCTAAATGCTGCTAATGAAAAAGAATGGTTGATTTCAGGTGTGAAATGTTTAATCATGTACCTCATGTCTCAACGAGTTTCTGACTCCAGCATTAGAAAATTGTTTTGTCGGGGGCGTCACACCGCTATTCATGTACCCCATATCCTGGTATTTAATTTAAAACAAGAAACAGTAAGAATTCATATATATATATATATATATATATATATATATATATATATATATATAATAAGAACTTCAGTGTGAAAATGAGGGATTTGCTTGTCAGTCGACCTCTGAGAGCTGATGCATCCTATTGTTGAGTGTTAAAAATATGCTCAAGAAATGATCTTCTCGCTAATTTATTACTCGTTGGTATTAATCATATACAAGATAAACTGAGATGATTCTTTTTATTTCTTAGTTTCAAATCTCATCATATCGATTTCTCTTGCAAAATTGTTCCCAGAATCATGAAAAGAAAAGGAGGGAGTTAAAATAAAGTACTTGTACCAGCTTTACACGGTTGGAAGGTCCATGGCAATCTACGTTATCAACTTCAGATCCTCTCTTGTCTGGAAAGCTGCCATTGCCATGTAGCATTAAAGAATGAGTGAATTTAACAGAAGTAAACTAAGCAATCCGGAAAATATTCATGGCCACTTCAAGCACATATTATACAATTAAACACAATTAATCGAGTACACAATTCTGGAGCCCACAAACATCTTGTAATTAGATTCAACAACGACTATAATCCAACAAATAATCAAAGACATCAGAGAGTAAAGAACTGGTACATTGCTCATAAACATTTCACACGCACACACAGAAACAGCGAGCATGTATGCCTCGGCCTAGATTCAAGGGTTGAAACGATTTACAGACCCTCCTAAAACCTGTCCCTTATTTTCACTCCAAACCCTGCGTTATAAGGGCAAGAAATTGTTCAATGAGCCCCTGGGTAATGATATCTCAAGCTTTAATAAGAACAACTATTGGCTGTTTGATTGACTATTTCCATTTTCCTAAGTAGCAAACTACCACATCAGAAATCTTTCCAGTTCAAGAAAGCTATCTATTTCATAAACCGGAAACCCCAAGTAAGAATGCAACTTACTAACAAGAAATCTGGTGCCTACCTCTTGGAACGCTTGTGGCTTGAAGTTACTTCCATTTCAGGTAAACTGCTAACGTCACACCCTTCAAGTCCCATCTCTGCCATAACAATTCACCCCCAATTTCAGTCACATTTCTTATCACAAGTAATGGAAAACAGGAAAAAAGAAAAGAACACGCACACGCACACGCAGTGTGATAGAGAGTACAAACCATCACAAGACTGAACCTTTGCAAAAACAAGTAACTGCCCTCTTTCGGAATGCAAACCAGAGACCCAACCAGTCGAAATTACCAAATGGGTCCTCTCAAAACTTCTTGACCATAGAGTCAAAGCCCTCACTTGTCGTCTTAGAATGCAACAATAAGCAGCGCTGTTGATTTCTTAATTGTATTGATGATGATATGAACACAGAGTCTGAACACACAAACAAACAGAGTTCACACATATGCAAACTATGAACCCCAAATAAGGCTAACAAAAAAGGTCCCCCCTTTTGACCAGTGTGTTTTCTCCCCCAATCTGTTAGCTTTGGGGACAATGGAGAGAATGGGGAAGGCTTTGTGATGTCAACAGAAGTAGAAAGTCTGCAAGGAGACCTCTAAAATGTCAAAGTGGCACTAAAGTGGAAAATTTGACTCAAGAAAAAAGAGAGAACCCAATAAATGGATAAATCAGAACTCAGAAGCAAAGATAAATGGAAACCGGAGAGTAATAGCTTAACTAGTTAATAAGGCTCTATGTATTTCCAGAAGAACTGACTTTCAGCAATTAGAAAATTGACCAACCTCAGTACCCATAAAAAACAGATTTTTTGCTTCTCATTGTTGGAGAGCTAGTGCGGAGTTGGTGACCCTCCCTCCATCTTTGTCCCATACTGCCATTTATATAGGGTGTAAAGCTTTCTTTGATGTGGTATTTGTAGCGTGCCCCTATAATGTACCAATCCAAGAGCCATAATACTAGCTCAAGATTATAATAGTATTATGTTAATCATGACAGCAAAAAGGGCACAATTAAAATAGTGCAAGTAATTAATTTACTTTACTGTAATGACTTTGACCATATCAATAGGCTATTACGAATGCTAGTAGATGGTCAACTGGGAAAGGAAGAGTGAAAGGAGAAATTGACGATCTTTCAAAATTATGTGAATCTCACTCCGTAGGTTAATGAAAATATATTCGTTTTAGACATTTAAGGATAACTCAAGGAAGACCAAACAAAATTAAATGAAATATTGATATTTCTATGTGATTGCTTAAATATTTTTATTCATTTATTTGGGGAAAAATCTTATTGGGATAAGTATCAACAGATCTTAGAGATAGGATCAAAGATTAATGAGTTAAAAGAAGATAACCACCTTGATAATTTTATGAATTTTCATTAGTTTTGAAATAATGCTTCATGGGTATTGTTTAAGGGTACTAAATATTTCTCATTTTTGTTGAAACTCAAACCCAAATGTAACACGTGCCAAAATGTATAAGCAAATTACTTCAAGACTGTCCATATTGAAAAATGCATTGTACTAATGTATTGTACCTAGGAATTGTGGTAGTATGAAAAGTCTCAAGATAGGTTAGCACAAGTGTAACAAATTTGGGGGAGTAACCGATATTCATTTGGGGGATATTAGTGTCTATATGTGGGTTGTAATTTAGGATTGTTATGCAAAGAAACAAGGTAAAAAGGGGAAAAGGCAAAGAGAGTCACCTCAAAAGGAATGAAAGTAGAGGATTAAAGGAAACATTGGATGCTTGGGAGAAAAAAAAAAGAGGTTTTGTGAGCTCTCTTTGTGTCTAATCCCTCTCTCTCTCTCTCTCTCTCTCACACACACACAACAAGGGGAAATTGGGGTATGGTAGGAGATGCCCACATATTGGCATTGAGTAAGAAAGGGACTAACGTTTGTCAAAGGAATCCCATAAATAAATTATGAGGCTTGACCTTTATCTATTTCTATACAAAAAAAGAAAAAGATGTGTGGAGTAAGGTCCTGAGTTTCTTCTTTTTGTCGTGGTGTTAAGCTACTGGAGAAAAGTTTCTTCTTTTTCTACGGGTGTGTGTGTGTGTGTGAGAGATGTTTCTTTTATAAGAAACCTTTTTGGCTTTTCATATGGGAAATTGCAGATAACACCAAAAGTTAACTGCAACCATAGATGAAAAAGTATTTCTACAACATGGGCTACAGGATTTAGCTAGGGTTGAGGCAATTGGAGCGAAGGCCTCCTCGTTTTTTATAACCGACGAAACACCGTTACAACAATATCACATTTAAGTTTTAAAAATCGGTTTAGCGGGCGCCATCCTGACGCCTAGAAATTTGACAAATCCGCAAAAAAATCGGCTAGGCGGCCAACTGCTGATTTTTCTAATTTTTTTAGTTTTTTTTTATAAATTTTGGCCCTAAATAATGTCATTTTAGGTTTAAAAAAATAATAATAATAAATATCAATTTCAAATTATTAAATTATTTTTGTAAATTTGTAATTGTCAACGGACCTATGGATAATTGAACTGGTTGATTATTTTTATAATATTTTGAACCATAGATGATAATAAATTTCTAGTTTTACTTTTAAAATTTAACATCATATTGTAATTATTACTTTTAAATTATTAGATGATATTTAGTATTAGTATATTTTAAAAAATTATGTTTAATAATTAGGTTATAATAAAAAATATATTAAAAATCAGATATATGTCTTATTTCTCGGCCCCGCGTATATCTCGCCTAAGTGCTCTAGGTACTGGTCTGACGCCTAGCGTCCGCCTAACGATTTTTAGAACCTTACTTTTAACTCACTTTCAAAATATAAGATACTCCCTCCGTTACCGGTAAATCTTAGTTTGAAAGTCAATTTTTAAAAAATTGACACTTTTAATAGTTTATTATTAATAAAATGATATTTTTGTGTCTTTATTTTTAAAAGTAGACTTTTTAAATGATTAATAAGGTTCACGTGCGTTGCATGTGGTGAATGCACGTGATGTTAATGGTTTTTTTAAGTGATTTGCTAGTCCATTTACTTTTCTGTTTACTTTTAATTATTAGATTTTTTTTGTTTGTTAATCTTTATAGCTTTTTAGACATATAAATTGTATTGTTGTGTGATTTTTCGATACTTTGTTTTTCAATCATTTATAATGTATGCTTTTAGTTATTGTATATAAATTTATTCTACACATTTGTCTTTTTTTATTTGTTATTTTTAAATCTCTTTTTTTAATGCAAAACAAGAATTCATTCACTTTTCTCGTTGTCTATTCAAACTTACTATTTTAGATAAGCACATTATTGTTGAAGACTTTGTTTATGTCGTTTCTGGAATATATGATTTTCTTTAAAAAATAATAATAAATTGTGTTATAGAAATCAAACTCACAGTTAGAGCTGTCAAATAGGGTAAACGTCAGCGGGCATGCCCGTCCCGCCACCTATTAGGGGTAGGTTGGGCTGATGTATTAGATACATGTTTGAATGCGGGCTTTTCGAGTTTTGCCCACACGGGCTGCGGGTTGGAGCGGGGTGGGTGGCAGGCAGCCCGCACTTTCTTATATTTTTAAAAAGTTTTAAATCCATTTACAAATTACATTACACAGCACATCCCAACTCAAGCTGAAGCGGCCCATTCCCATTCCTTTTCCAGTTTTCCTTCCGTCAAAATAGAGTTTGGGTATTAGGTTAGTAGTAGTGATCAAAAGTCAAAACTCAAAAATTAAATTTTGAAAACTCTCTCCCTCTCACGCAAACGGCGAACACCGCACAGCTTCAGCCTTCCGACGACTTTTTTCCTCAGGCGATTGTGCCGCCTTCTTGGCATGTCCTCCGGCTCAGTCTCAACTCTCAAACTCTCAATTCTCTCTCATCTCACGCCTGAAAAATGAACTTGCCATTCTGCCACTATGTGCGACTCCGGGGACCTCCACCACCATTGTTGCGCCACGGTGCTCGACTGAGTGCTGCCAGCTCCAGCTCCGTCCCTTCTTCAATACAAGCAACTCTCTAACCGTCTTCAGTCTTTCTCTTTTCTCACTTCTGATCTCGACGTCTCGTCTACTAATCTTGTATTTGGATCGTTTGACTTATGATTTATGATAGCTTTGGTTAATTTTTTCTAAATTTATGATTACATGTTTTAGGGTTTGGTAATTTCGTTTAATTAAGATATCACACAAATCACAAATGCATAGTTGGTCACTTGGTTGGATAAGTTAACATTTCCTTAATTGGTAAGTTGGTTTGTTGGTCACAAATTTGGTTGAATTTTGGTGCGGCCTCTGTGAAGTTGGGATAGGTTGACATTTTGTTGGCTTTACCCGTTTTGCCCACGGTCCTAAGCGGGGCGGATTGGGCCAAGGGATTCGAGGACCGTCAAGATCACGGTTTTTTTGCCCGACCAGTTTAGTGGCGGGTTTTTTGGGCCTGTAGGCAAGCCCGCCCCGTTTGCCTGTTTTAACAACCCTACTCACAGCCCCAAAATATATACTTGCACTCTAAAATACAAAATTCCCCCAAAGTATCTATAAAATCTCACTTTACCACCTAACATATGTTTTGTATCATTTTCATATCTCATTTTATTACTTTTTTTCTAGTTTGCACCCTACCCACTACGAAGGTTACCAATCTGACATTAAGACACACATGGTACTTCACGTGTAAAGTATTTTAGTCATTTTTTTTTTTTTGCAATGCTTTCTTTACTTTTATTATCCAAAGAGAAACTTCATTTTTTTTATTCTCTGACAACGTTTTCTCTGCTTCTTTTCCAACAATGACCTCTTATTTAAATTTTAAATGAGATAAAACTTAAGAGTGTATAAATCTTTTATTCAATTTTTTATATAGAAAAATAAATAAAAAATAGTGCAGAATCATATTAAAAACTAGAGAGATAGAACTCAAGATCAGATAATTGCACTCAAGTATCAAGGCCGCCATGAATAAAAACCCACAATAAATTAAATTCGTCATTTTCGCCAATATTAAATGACTAAATTACAATTCATTTCTCTGTTTCTCTCTTGTACAACACAATGCATAAGCATATACCTTGAATTTCAAAACTCATATTTGAACCCATCATAGATGTATAGGACAATGATGATGCATGACATGATTCAATCCGTCTTCAATCTTCATCGTCCCTAGCTTATATTCCAACAAATTTCTCCTTAGCACCGTTGATATGATTTATGATTTGATTAGAGCAAATTCTCGATCTTAAACATTATTCGCTACCATTTCTATCACTACGATTACCACACGTGACATCTCAATCACCAAATTTGATATGAAATATGAAAATACAAAAAAATTATTTTGAGGGTCAAAGTGGATTTGGTGGATACCTTAGGGGACAATATGTATTTTGAACTAATTTTGATAGGGCTAAAATAGGATAAGCTTTCAAAATTACACACTAAATCTTGCATTATATCTCAACCTACGAAGTGTCTCACTTTCATACATAATTTTTCTATTTGTTCCACTTTGTCCCCAATCGTCTAAGGGCATTGAAAATAGTAACGTATGGAAAATTGTATGTACATATCACGTAAAGATTATTTTTGTCATTTTGCTTAGGGTACAAATGAGATTTGACTATAACTTCATTATACAATTAATCATTTAGCATTTAAAATATGTTTTTAAATAAATATAATAAATAATTGTTTCAATTATCCAAAAATAATTATATGGCCAATTACAATTTCTCCTCAAAGTATTCACCAAATCGTATAATGCATCCCAACCTAAGGATTGTGACATGATGACATCTAAGGTAACATTTTTTTTCGTATTTTTCACCCTACCCGTGATGGACGTTAGAATATTCACGTTAAATAATATGTGGTCTTCCACGTGTAGGGCAAAAATGTCATTTCCCTTATCTGGTTAAGGGGTAAATGTATTAAAAGTAAAAACGCTAATCTCACACCCTCTTCTTCCCTCTTCCCCCGGTGCAAGTTCCCATCTCATGCTCCACCACAATAGTCGTCATCTCTAGCAACCCTTTCCACTTCGGTCACACCTATCACATCTTTGGCACTAACCTCCGTCGATTTTAGTAAAACTCCATCTCCAATCTTTCCTCATTCTTTCCCTTGCAAAGTACGCGCCTAAAGTAGAAATCAAAGGCTATAGACTATACTTACTAAAAATTCTTATAAAAATATGCGATTAACAGAAAACTCTTGCATAACCCTTATTGATGAAATCATCAGAAAGAGAGACGGGTTTGAATGAAAAGAAATGATAAGGAAAATGATATAAAGTTGTTTTAGACAAAGACATTTTTGCCCTTGAAGACTTAGTTGTAAGGAAAGTTATAAAATTAGTTGTAAAGCTAACAATGTTGTCATTATGATTTGTCCCATAATTAAATTTAGAATATATTTAATTTATTTTGTTATCCTTCACTTTCTTCCATCAATCTTATCATTTATAGACCCACCGCCATTATCACCACTACCACCTCGAATAACACCGTTAGCCCAAAAATTATTTTTTGGTTTTATCTTATTTCTTTGTCTAATTCCTTAATCTTTTGTCCAATGTCTTATTCCACCTAACTTCCGTTAAGTCGAACTACTTTCTTCAAACGCCTCTCTTATAGATTCTAACTTAATTTGTATACTAACAAAACACACATATTTGTCAACTAAGTTCTCTATTTTTCTTTATCTTCTAGACGATTATAGCATCTTTTTATTAGCACATTTCTCTTAGCTTATTCACACGTAATTACTAAGCACGCTACAGATTTGCTTAATATCTCGATACTCAACAACAAATGTATTATTATAATTACAATTTTTCATATACCTCTAATAATGTTTTTCCCAACCTATGATGTCTCACTTTCATACACGATTTTTCTAGTTGTCTACTTTGTCCTCTCTCGTCCATGGACGTTAAAAATAGCGATGGAAAATCATGTACATGAGGATTATTTTGGTCATTATACTTGTGACACAAAGTGAAATTTTGTTATAATTTCATCATTTAGTTTGTCATTTGATATTTAAAATATTTTTTATAATTAAAAAAATAAATGATTATTTCAATAATCCAAAATTAGTTATACTTTGTCTTATATTTAAATTTAAAGTTTAAAAATGTATTACTCCAAAAAAATGAAATTTAAATTTTATTTAATGAATTTTGTATCCTTCACTTTCTTTCATTAACCACATCATTCATATACTCACCACCACCACCACCACCACCACTATTACTTCAAATTTCACCATTAGTCCAAAAGTTAATTTTTGATTTGATTTTATTTCCTTTTCTAATTCCCGACTCCTTCCTTTGAAGTAACCCATTTGAAAAACTCATCAATTATACACACCACCACCACAACCTTAACTTTCACCTTTTACAAACTCAAATTCATTTTTTTTTTCAATTTTCAAATTTTGAAATTGAAACTGAAACCCATATGGATATTTGAAAATTTGATGACTTAGAAATCTCACAATGTTGTATTTCATCTAAACCACCACTGTCATCCCTACAATCCTTGTCACCACCGCCACTAACACGACCATCCATGCGGTCATCAGCAGTACCACCATCACCATCACCAAGAAACACATTCACATCGCCTTGCTCAAATGGAGATATAGAATTTCTTTAGCTTTTAATTAATCAGACTTCTTTCTTCGAACGTCTCTCATTTCTTAGTTCCTATCCACTTTCGGTGTCATGTAAGGAGAGAATCTAATTTATGATGAGACTACTTGAAAGAATGTCCATTGATGAGAGTCTCTTTCAATTAAAAGAGAGTTGCGGTAGAAGAAAAGAAAAATCGATAGTCATGGAAGGGGAATAGAGAGATTCTCACACGTAAGTTCCTCAGGTTCTATGAAGAAGAGCAAGCAATTTAAGACAAAAAGAGGTTAGAGGTTTGAAACCCAACTACAGAAAGGAGTAAAATATTTTGAACCTAGTTATTTGTGAGTACTAACTATGATTTTGTTTGTAATATCTACAAGTTAAGACTAGTATGATAGTTTTTAAGGCCGCTTGTAGTAGTCTGAAAATTCAAATAAACAAATTATAGATTTTAGCTTTTTTTTTGTAACAAAATGCACACATTCATCAATTTGTTCTTCATTTTCTTCATCTTATTGACATTATGACATATTTTCTTAACTCATTTCTTTTAGCTTATTCAACGGTAATAACTAAACATACTACATATTTTCTCAATATCTCGATACTCACCAACAAATTTATTATTATAGTAATAATTTTTCATATACATCTATAATGTCTTTACCGAACATATTTAAGAAAGTAAAATCATATTATTAGTTTCAAATAAATTTTTAGTCTCTCAACTGAGTTAGGGTATTTTTGTTATTTTAGAAAATATTGGACGCATTTTTAACAATAATGGTTGGAGGGGGAAAATGATAAGAAAATAAAAATATAAGATGAAATAAATATAATTCTAAATTGTAGGACCTAATTTTAAAATAGGTACAAGTCAAGGGATCAAATTATTATTTGATTATTAATGAAATTAATTAGTCTATGACAAATTTACTTGTTTGACCTTAATTAATGGTAAGTGGCTTATTATATTTGAGGTTATTTTTGTCAAAACATTATTTTTTATCATGGTAAATTTACTTGTTTTGTCCTTAATTAAATGGTTGGGGGGTTTATTTGGTGAATGATTATTTTTGTCCATCTATTAATTTATAAGAAATAACTATGACTTTTATATGTAGAGAGAAAAATCTCAAAATAGAATAGAAGGCTTTTTGCTCGGATCGAATGGAGTAATTTTTTTAATGAAAATAGGTTAATTGTCTGTTGTTGACAACGGAGTAAAAAAATTAAGATATAACAGTATTATTTTATTATTAATGAGTTATTAAAATTATTATTTTATTGAAAAGTTAGATTTTCAAATAAAGATTTTTTACCTAGAAGGGAGGAAGTATAAATATATCAACACCAACACATGAAACTTGACTCCTTTTCAATAACTGAATTTCTTAAATACATCTTTCAATATTTTATACATTAACATGAATTGACATATAGGTAAAAGTCATTTAAAGATACATTTAGAGAATTCAATTATGAGATGATATCATTCAGTATTTCAATAACCTTGTAGTTGATGGACTTGTTAATGCTTCTATCTTATCTCTTGTTTTTCATTTTTTTTTCTTTTCTTCTTCCTAAATCCTAACAAGTATATTCTAAAGGCAAAACACTTAGAAAAGATTAGTCTTATGGATATTTTTTGTACTATTAATCTTCCTAACTCAACACACCGTGTATTGGTAGGCTGAGCTGTAAGAGAGAGCGAGACTCTCTTTCTTACGAATTATAAGCCATAACGGTTTGAGAAGAGAATTACTCTATGTAAAATCTAGTGTGGCTGCATTTGAAACCTTTTAATGGATTTAGCACTATCTAATTTCAATAAGTGAAGCACTCTCTTAATGCTATAAATTCGTTTGTGTTCAAAATGGCATATGTAAACAATATGATCCTTGTATTGGAAAACTAGAAATTAATATACTCACTCGGTCCTACGGCTACGGCTACGAATGATATAAATCAAAATCAAGTTGTATATTTTATATTTTGGTATATATAAAATGCATAGAAAGTTTAAGAGAAGTAATTCAAAGTTAATCTTGGATGAAGTTTAAGAATCTCTAATCAGAGAGATGAAAAATTAATGAAGAAAAATGAAACTTGTATTATATAATTAGAGATGAGCAGTTGGCAATGTCAAACTAAGAAGATGCTCATGGAAACGACAGAAAAATGGATGTTTGTGAATTGAATTAATAATGTAATTTTTGAAGTAAGTGAAGCATCGTCCGGTCCGGTTCATATTAAAAATGAAACTGACATGACAGACATCCTTAGTGGTTTCATGGATATTTGAGTTGCATTAATGATAATTCTTTAATCATGGATAATGGATTCCAAAAATAAACATCCCATCATAATCATATACTAGTATAAAATGTAGGGAGTAGTATTATATACTCATCTGCGCAGAGATCCATATATGAAAATGAAACTGAGATTTCTTCTCGAAAAGTAAGATCAGATTTAGATAACCACGCAAGCTTTTGTCTTTTGAGAAACAATTTCTTTGTTTTCTAAACAAATAGAATGGCCGGTCAAACAAGGAGCTGAGCTGAGGAGAAGGAATCAAATTGCAGATTAATGTAGCTAGTGTTGTAACTATGTACAAGTAGGTATAGGGTGAAGTCTATATAAGGGATGCATGCAGCATGCCATTGCCAGATAATTATAAGTGAGAAAGGAAAGGGAGAACTGAAAATCAATCAATAAAATGACTGGTGAGTTCAAATTTACATATTCGTCGGTTGTGAAATTTGAATAAGAATCTGTGCCTTGCTACTTTCTTCTATACTTTAAGGGACAAGGGAGAGATATGATATATATGGTTTCCACTTTCCATAGCTAACGGGTGATCAGATACTCAGCATTGAACCTCGCTCGAGTTGGCAAACTCAAAAATTTCTACAGTAAAAAGAAACTGAGAGAGAGAAAGATCAGGGGTATCCCAAAAAAACAGCAGAAATTAAAAGGGAACTTTCCAAAATGCATTTGGACAAGTGAGTCAATGCCAATGATATAGTATGTGTTTGTAATGGACATTCATAAAGGTGTCTCTTCCATCTATGTCTGTCCCCACTCCTCCACAAACACCTTGGTCGCCACAAATGGCAATGCAAATTAATTATATTCCACACTCTAAAACTCCCATTCTATATTCTTAACGTCCAAGCTCTTGCCGACAATGAAAATAGTGGAGGATGCGGAAGATATATATTTATGTTTAAAGATATTTGTGAGTCCAAATCATTTGACTAGTTTTATGATGGATATTTAACATATATACTTTCATTTATAGTTGGAGAAAATAAAATTATACGGAGTATAACTTTTGAAAACTACTATAATTCACCATTTTTACAATTTTTTAAAAGTTAGACTCCGTTTGTTTCAAGGAAAATGACTTTTGGAAAACGTTTTCCTTATTTTCCGGTGTTTGGTAACCTTAGGAAAATGTAGTCAACGTAAAAAGTTTTCTGAGTCAACGGAAAATGAAGGCTTCTTTTCCGGAAAATGACTTACTGATTCATTTTCCGTAAGTCATTTTCCAAATGTTCAGGCACCTTCCGCCCCCTTTCACAATTGCACATATTTACTTACACACAATATTTTACTCAATAAATAAATTATTTAGAAATATAAATAAAGTTTGTACATATTATTTATAAATTATAATTTTAATAAATGCTTACTATGTTCTAAAATTAGTGTCACCTATATTATTAGGGACATTCTAACCATTGTCAATTTTCTATTTTAAAACATTTTTTTCATATCAATTATCAAAAAAATTATTTGTAATTGTGAGATTGAAAAAAGATAGACATTAACTTGACACCACTAATGATAAATTGAGGGTTACAAAAGAAAAATTACTTAAATTTCAACATTATTTTATATTTAATATGTGCATTAATATTAGAATATATTTTTTTGTATTTATTCATATATAGTTTTCCGTAACATTTCTTAGGGACATCCTAAGCATTGTCTATTTTCTATTTTAAAACGTTTTTTTTTTCATATTGAGCTGCCTGGCCCAATTAGGCCCAGGTCATGAGCCACGTGTCAGGCGTGTGTATCCTCAGAGCAATCGAGCAAAGATGTTACACGAGCAACCGGGCAAAACCTTAGTTCTGGTCAGGCTAGTTACTTGCGAGATGGGGGCTCAGCCAAACGAGCAATATCGATAAACGAGCATCATTGCTCGTCTGCATCAGTAAGAGCCATTAACAATTGAGGACATTCATGTTCGGTAAAGATCAAGGTAACAGTTGAGGGTGGTTACACCCGAGCAAGAATCCTGGCCAGCAGTAATGACCGGCAAGTTCTCCGGATAACTCGTTGTCATTAGTGAGCTAATGAAATGCATGTTTATGATCGTTTGTGGGGCAGTAAATGCCAATCATGGGTAGTTAATGGAGATCCTGGGTAGTTAACGCCAATCATGGGCGGTTAATGCTAATCATGGGCGGTTACTCATGGTCATGGGCGCTATTATGTCTCCTGCATATAAAAGCTTGGCAAAATTTGGAGATAGGTATGCGCAATCTAATTCTCTAGCCAAAATTCTGTCAAATTACTTACTCAACTGTTTATCTGTGAACTGATTTACACGCCGGAGGGCCATTGCAGGGAGTGCCCCTGCCCAGTTCACGTTTGTTCTTCCTTATTACAGAGTTGAGCTTAGAGGATTCACAGACACGTTGAAAGCCAGGTGTCTGGATTGGGCTTACTCAGTGCATCCAAATTATTTAGGACGCATCGGTTGGTTCCGTTGCCGGGAAGGCGAGTTTTTACGGCTTTACGGTTTAATTAGATATTTTTTGTTTTGGAAGTTTCATCCATGGCGGAGAACGGGATTGATAAGCGGTAGCGGCCGCAGTAGGAGGTACACTGTATCTTAGCCTCAATCAAAGCCGCTGAATAATGTCCCACCGCTCATGATGCACGCCACCGCCTAAATCAAAGGCGTGGGTTGATTCATTGGCCGATGCCGCAGCAAGTTAGCCCATGAGTTTCGTGAGGAGGCTTTACGTCAGAGAGCCATCTATCTGGGTCAGATGCATCAACTTAACCTACAACTGATCGCTATGGGCAAGCCGCCATTGCCCATCGAGGTTGATCCGTTACCAGCCTTGACGGCTCCTAGCCAGGGGGCAGGTGTTTCTCGCACAGGAGGTAACCCAGTGAACCCTCTGATTGTTCATTCTCAACCGCAAGCACAAGGCTCTAAACATCGCGAGAAACCGCAGGGAAGCAAGGCCGCCATCGGGTTGTTCCTAGTGTTCACTCAAGGCCGGGACCGCGAAGTTGGCGAGGATTCGGCTCGACCACGCCATCGCCGCTGCTCGCCTTTCACCACAAAGGTCACATGCTCGCCGATTCCGCCCTTCACCGCGGCGATCTCGTGCTTATAGTCGCCGGCCGCGATCACTGCGGGTTCTTACGCTCAAGGCGAGAACTCCTCTCCTAAACGGTCTCATCGGGCCGCACTATTGCAGACTCGGGCACCTCAGGACAGTGGCGCAGTCGTGGGGGTTCCAGCAAGCATGGGACCCCCACAGCCCCTCCTATACCTGGTACGCCTCGCCTAGGGGTGGTTTGCCCGCAACCATTAACATGCAAGATTTCGAGGAGTGAAGTCGGATGGAGGCCCGGGAACAAGGCAAGGCTCTAGATGGGAATTTTTGGGTACATCCGCGCTCGTTAGCCCCACGGATCGAGAATGCTCCACCAAAGACAGGGGTTGATTTTCCCCAACATCAAAGAATATACGGCAAGACCAAGGCCGTGGATCGGTTGATGTCTTTTGAGTCCCAAATTGGCTTGGTGACTTCGATGAAGCATTAAAAATCGAGCTTTTGTTGGTGCATTGCAAGGAAAGGCTTTAGCTTGATGGGAGCATTGCCACGACGCCGATCAATAATTGGCGTACTTTGCGAGCAAAATTCTTGGCGACTTCTGGGCTGGTTCGTTGGCAAAGACAAGGGCGACTTGTCTAAGGTTAAACAAGGTGCACATGAATCAACGGCGAGCTACCTAGAAAGGTTTACCATGGTCCCGAGCAAGTTCCCCGGTCCGACCGAGCAAGAGGTGACATTATGTTTCGAGACCGATTGTTGCGTGAAGGGGTTTGCGATCGAGTTAAGTATGCGCGAACCAAAGACACAAGCAGAGATGCTCATGCGAGCACAAAAATGGTGTGCCGGGGAGACGGCAAAGAAGGAGAAGAAAAAGGAGAGTAGCGAAGCTGCAGGGAATGCTAAGGGAAACGGCAGCAGAAGTGGGGGCTACAATAAAAGCAAGTCTCTATGATCGGCCGAAGGAGTTTCTTCGTGAATCGAGACTTGACCTCGCTCAACACGGCCGCGAGGACATTATGTACGAGATAAGGAATGAGCTTCCTAATCCTCCTCGTATGAATCCAGCTACTGCCAACGAGAGAGATCAGACAAAGAGGTGTGCCTATCATGATGATTATGGGCATACTACAGAGGAGTGCTGGCCACTAAAGAAGGCCATTCGAAGTTGATCAACGAGGGGCTAGATCGCCAAGCGAGATGCAATAGGGGAATGCCCCTGCCGGAAGCCCCACCGATTAGGGGGTAATAAATGTGTGTCAACGGGTTGGTGGGTTGGGTCAACCCACGGGTCAAGAAAACCCACCATATAATCTGGTGGTCGACCCATCTAGATGACGGGTCAATAAAACACCAATCCAACCCAACCTAACATGGGTTGTGGGTCAGATGGGTCAACCCACCATTTTTTCTTACCTAAAGACTACTTCTTTTATTTTCAATTTTTCATTATTTTTTCACTTCCCTGTACTATACAACCACTCAAAATCAAGTAACCAACTCAACTATTGTTGGCTAACGTAAAATAAATAAACTAAAACAATTGAATCTTCATTTCAGACTTCTGCCAAACATTTTATGGGCATTCTTCTCACATGACTAAAAAAACCTTGGATGTCAAGACATGACTTCATGTAGGATGACAATATGGCATAGATCAGTATAATCCAAACTGACTGCTATATAATAATTTAATAAACCTTAGATTTGTTATATATAAAAAAGAAAAACAAATAATAAAAAAAGAAATAATAATAATAATAAAAGAAAATGAAAGATTACGTGAAGACTATTCTGCAAAAATGAAAGCACACTAGACAGATATTCTCTATAAAAAAAGAAGTATTCTTTAAACGGGTCAGCCCGTTAAAAACCCGACCCAACCCACTTCAACCCGTGACCCATACGGGTCCAACCCATATGACCCATATTTTTATGGGTTGTCAATTTCCCAACCCAACCCACTATTTTAAGCAACGGTTTGGGTTGACCCAACGGGTCCCGACCCATTTTGACGGCTCTAGTAATAAATGTCATAATGGATGAAGAGCTCACTTCGACGCAGCTTGGCAAGCAAATTTACTCTCTGTCAAAGGTGGTGGAGCGACCTATGACTTTGCAGGAGGGTGAACAGGCCATTCAATTTACTCGTAGCGAGTTGGCGAGTAATGTTGCAGGCGAACAATCGTTGATTGTTTCGGCGTTGGTCGATGGTCGGGTCGCACGTAATCTTATTAGATGAGAGCATGCCGATGTGATGTATTATTCCTGCTTCAGGGGTCGAGTTGAGTGATGATCGCTGAAGCCATATCGGGCTTTTGAGGGTTTTACAAATCACAAGGTCCCTGAAGGAACCGCCGAGCTAGAGGTATTTATCGGTGAGGGAGTCAAGACTCAGGCTGAAAAGATTACCTTCATGGTAATTGACTTGAAATCTCCCTACAACATTATCTTGGGCGTACCGAGCATGGCCAAGTTTCAGATGGTGGCGTCAATCTCACATTAGAGAGCCAAATTCTATACTGATCAGGGCGTGGGGGTATTGCGGAGCCAACCGCGAAAGCCAACCGCGAGCAACGAATACGTGCGAGATACGAGAAAGAAATGTGGTTGACCTCGAGGATGGCGAAGCGTAAGGTTACTATCAAGCATCAAGGAAACTTCGCATGCTGATCAGAGGGACCATCAGTGGTAGCGATGGTACAGGAGAATTTGGAGATGGATGCAAGCTCCGTGCCGACATTGAAGTCGGGGGAGCAATGTCAAACTGAAGAAGATACGGCAGTGGTTGTTGCTCGAACAGATATTGAGGTTATTCCGTCCTTGCCGTCAGCGCAGTTGCCGGCACAAGCCGAACAAGAAGAGGTGGCCGAGGAAGGTGTTAATAATCATTTGCCGACATTGACGTCGGGGGGATTTAAGGAGCCGAATGAGGTCGTTGACCTTATGGATGAGTCTTTGCCAGCAGCCATATCTGAGGAGCCAGTTGAGGCTATGGATGTAGACCAGCTTGTTAAAGTTGAGGATCGAGCTAAGAAGGATGAAAAAGTGGAGTGTGACACGCTCCAAATGCGAGACGAGCCAGAGTTTACAGCTCAAGACGAGCTGGAAGAAGTGGTCATCAACTCTGCTTACCCCGAGCAGAAGATTAAGATTGGTCGCGCTTTGACGGCAGAGGCCAGGGAAAGTTTAATTAAAGCAACAGAAGACAGCCTCGATGTTTTCGGCCATGACCGAGGACATGCAGGGGGTGAGCGAAATTGTGGCTTTACATCAGTTGAATGTTGATCCAGCTTACCGGCCAATCCAGCAGCGGCCTCGAGTTTACTCAGTAGAAAAGGATCAAGCGATCAAGGAGGAAGTCGAGAAGTTGCTTAAGGCGGATATTATTGAAGAGATACATTATTCAACTTGGTTGGCTAATGTGGTTATGGTGAAGAAGTCAAATGGAAAGTGGCGGATGTGTGTTGACTTCACGGATTTGAATAAAGCTTTCCCGAAGGATTGTTATCCTCTGCCGAGAATTGACAAGTTGGTCGACGCCATTGCAGGATTCGAGCTCCTCAAATTTTATAGATGCTTACTCCGGTATCATCAAGTGAAGATGGTGAACAAGATAAGCGCTAACACTTTTCCGAGTAGCAATGGGGTCAGTATTGTTATAAGATGATGCCCTTGGTTTGAAGAATGTCAGCCACTTATCAAAGGATGGTCAACAGGTGTTTAGCTCGCAGCCTAGAGAAATGTGGAGGCTTATATCGATGACATGGTGGTCAAGACTAAAGGGCGCGAGCATACAGAGGACTTGGGTGAGACCTTTGCTAATCTCAGGAAGAACAATATGAAGTTGAACCCGAGCAAATGTGTGTTCGGTGTAAAGGCCGGCAAGTTCCTCTGCTTTCATGGTAACCGAGAGGAATTGAGGCTAATCTCGAGAAAATAAAGGCATTAGTCACTATGAAGCTTCCTCGCCGCATTAAGGACGCATGCAGGCTTAATGGCAGTAGTGATTGCTTTAGGAAGGTTCATCTCGAGGTCGGCAGCGGTGCTTGCCTTTTTTCAAGGTTCTTCTGGTAATAAAGGGTTTGAATGGACTCGAATGTCGAAAGCCAAGAATTGGTGAAGTATTTGGGAAGTCCACCCTTGCTTGAGTAGCCCGGTCTTTGGGGAAAAGTTGTATGTTTACTGGCGCCTTACCGAGCAAAGCGGTAGCCGCTGCTTTTGATTAGGAGGAAGGCAATGTACAAAAGCCTGTTTATTATGTATCAAAAGCCCTCACCGATGTAGAGGGAAGATATTTTAATGCGCAGAAATTGGCTTATTCGCTTGTTGTTGTGCTTCGGAAACTTCGGGCTTATTTTTCCGCCATTCAATTGTTGTGTACACGGATTTGCCTCGGAGAAAGATTTTGCACAAACCGTATACCTCTCGCCTAGCATTACTTACTTGGTCGATTGAGTTAACCGAGTTTGACATCGACTATCGCCACGGCGAGCAATCAAGCGCAGCTATAGCGCGATTTCGTGGGTCGGTAAGCTTCAAGGATCCCGGCCGAGGAAGCAAGTAGAGAGTAAAGCAACGGGGCGACGAGCATGCAAGTCCAAAGCCGAGGCCGGATTATTGTCGAACTCCGTTGATGGTTCTGCTTAGTCGATTGGGAGTGGTGTTGGTCTAGTGTTAGTTCCACCGTAACAAGATGTAGACTTGAGAAGGCACCGCTTTCAAATTCCCACCAAACAACCAGCCGAGTATGAAGCTTTAATTGCTGCTCGAGCTCGCACAGCATATCGAGTGAGCGGCATTGATTGTGTATTGTGATTCTCGCTTGGTGGTGAATTGCCGGTGGCGATTACGAGTACATCACCCGATCTTGGTCCGCTATTATGCGATGGTAAAAGAAATTTTGAAGGATTTTGATTATCGGGAATTAGTGAGAATTGCTCGAGGATAACACGCGGTAGCCGATTACCTGTCGAAGATGGCCGAGGATGAAATTCAATCTTTGCATCCTCGGAGTCATGATCGAAAGCATTGAGGTTCCCCGCTATTGAGAAGGAGGTGGTTATGGATATAGAGCCGGTTGCAAATGTTAGATAGATGATCTTCGCCTACATCGAGCATGGGGTGTTACCCGAAGACAAAAAGGAGGCTAGAACCATTCAAAGTCGATCATCTTGTTACATTGTCTGGATAATATTTTGTATCGGAGATCTTACACTCGACCTTTATTGAGGTGTGTTCGACCCGGAGATGAGAGAGAAGGAATCTTAGGCGAAGTGCATGAAGACAAGTGTGGAGGTCACCACGGTCAGCGATCACTGGCAGAAGTGTTAGCGAGGATTTTCTTGGATAACATTGCGGCGGGATGCTTAGAGGCATATGTTCGTCGGTGTGACAAGTGTCGGCGTTATGCGGATATTCCACGTTTGCCATCCAAGTGCGGACCTGTTATAGCATCATGGCGTTTGATATGTGGGGAATAGACTTGATTGGTCCTTTTCCGTTGCTCGGTCGAAATTCAAGTATCGCGATGGTCATTGTGGATTACTTTCTGAAATGGGTGGAAGCGAAGCCATTGGCAACCATAAGTGAGGTAAATGTTATTGACTTTGTACATGAACACATATGGTGCCGGTTTGGAGTCCAGCGAGCAATTGTGTCGATCATGGGACCTAGTTTTCGGAAAAGTTTACAAGGCATGCGGCGGATGAGGGTAAAACATTGGCAATCATCGTGGCATATCCACAAAGGCAATGGGCGGTGAAGCTGCTGAATAAACAAATCTTGCATGTTTTGAAGAGGAATTTGGAAGAAAGAGGCTTTGGAAGATGGGTAGGCAGTACGCCTTGACTTTG